>CM073121.1:5889834-5907334 GCA_037039145.1 Fundulus diaphanus | reverse complement strand
CTATTAAGGCAAACAATAAGGTAATAAAAAGAAAATGCAAACTTCACAATCACCATTGTCGATACATTCATTGGTCATAAGGTTTGAACTTTGAACCAAAGAAAGGAGAGAGGGAAAAGGGAAAGGAGAGAGACAGCGGTTCGTAGTCTAATCAGCTTGTGGCCTTTGAGGAGCTGATGTTACGAACCTGGGGGCGACGAAGGTGAGGGTGTCAATCCTGGTTTGCAACTGTTTGATCTGCTTGTATGCTGCATATGCCATCGCAGTAGTGATGGCCCATCCAAATACAAGGAGAACCACAATAATGGTCATAATGTGAGTGTCGGTCGACTCTGTAGCTCTGGGGAAGCGAAGCAGAGGGACCGAGCTCAACTCTGATGGAGTGAGACTGAATTTAATCAGCTGGGTGCCTGCACGTAAAAGCTGTCTTTCAATGCCGACATCAATGCTGAAATTGTATCCCTTAAAGACATCTATTATTTCAATCTCTGAGTCATATTTGTCAACGTCAAGGTGATGCAGAACCATGTTTCCAATGTGGACTACAGCACCTTGAGGTGGGGAACAGAAAATGGTTTGGTTGGGCAGTTTTAGTCTAGTAACTCTGTCGTGCTGCTCGTAAGATAACAGGGCTTCTGCCTCTGGGGTGCTAACGAGCCAGCGGTTACCTGCCCGCTCAATTTTGGTTTCCACACCTGCATCTTTAAGGGTCATTCTAGCCTGACAGTTTTGTTCAGGGGATTCATTCCTTAGACCACACAGGTAATTGGTAACGTCTCTGATAAATGGGTTGCTTGGGCATACCCAGTGGATGTCCTTGGTTTTGGTACACAAATCCAAATTAGGAACCAAATAAAGTTTGGGGTCAGCATCATGATAGGCTAGCATCGAGGGGGTTTGTAGGTGTACGTGGGTCTCACCTTGCCAAAAACCGACATTCAATACTGATTTGAGCCTATACACGTTAGCTCTTTCAATGATGGGAAGGTTTAGCATAAATCCTATCTCCAAGTTGTCAGGATTTACAAATATTGGAATTGCACTACCTAGGCTGTAAGCCAGGTGTGTTTGTGGTGGTTGCAGTGCTTCACTAGAGGCAGATTTGAGAACCTTTTCAACCAAATCTACCGGTACCAAGTACGGAGGAATCCGTCCTTCAGCGAGGCTATTTACGGATGAACTAACCTCTCGAGTGAGGTCCTGCATTAAATCTCTAACAACCTGAGTATACATCATGTCATTCTTTACCACTTCTGTGAGCGTTTCCAAAGCATGCATGGTGTTATTGAGGAGTGCAGAGTGTAGATTTACAGTAACCATTGTACCCTGAAGTGTTTTAGTTTGGATATTTAACAAAGTCTGTTGTAGGAGGAGTCTCTGTTGGATTTCTGGCATTTCTTCATCTAGCTCTTGTACGTGTCTCTGGACGGTCTTCAGGCTGACGGAATTCGCTGCTGAAAGACCAACTGAGAAAAGCGATCCGATCGCTGCTACGGAAGCTATCAGTCCTCCCAGGAATCTTTTAGGGCGTTTACTGCCACCAAGGTCTTCTTCGGTTACCATGAATTTCTGCAGTTGTCTGAGAATATGGATGGTAACCTGTTTGGTGTGTTCTACAGCGTTGTGGACCTGAGTTCCGCACGGTCTTCCTTCACTGAGCTGTGGAGGGAGTTGTACGTGTTTCCTGTACACATCCCATGGGTCTAGTCGCACAAAAACTCTTTGAGTGTCAAGTCTACAGTGGGTGATAAGGAGCCCGGGCGTGTCCTGGAGGGCAGTACCGGTCGGGGGTCCCATTTCCACCACGTTCGTCGATTGGCTCACTGATGATCCGACAAGGATAATAACCATCCAGATGATCTCCATCCTGCAACAGAGAGATCTGAATTACCGATGTGAAATTGTATATGGGCGATTATGTGTTTATTAGTGCACGTCTAAAATGCCCTGATTGAACATGCACTTGTCCTATTTAATGCTATGCATTCTTCTCTTCGGCGGGGGCGGAGTTAGGCTCCGTTCCCTGTGAGGAGGGTTTGGTGTACGGTTTAATTTGATTCGCATGAACCCATTTGTACTCTGGGCTTTGCCGGGGTTTCGGAATTCTTATCCGGTAAGCTACCGGTGAGAGTTTTCCGACGATTTCGAAAGGGCCTGCCCAGCTCGGGAGAAACTTCCTGGACCGACCGGACGGCTGGGTAAAACGGAAATAAAGAACCTTGTCTCCAATTTCATATTCCCTATGGGACGTTTTCCGATCGTAGTAAGCTTTGGCACCTTGCACGCTGTTGTCGAGGTTCTGTTGAGCCCAAGCAAAAGTCGTTCGAAGATGGTCTTTTAAATCGGTGACGTACTGGTGTGCCGTGTAGGCGGTTGTCACACTGACGTCTTCGGGCTGGTAGATGAGATGCAGGGGAAGGGTCATTTGTCTCCCTGTCATCATCTCGAAAGGTGTCACCCCTGTGGAGCATTGCGGGGTCGAGCGGATGGCCATTAGGACCAGGGGAAGCTTTATGTCCCAGTCCCTGCCGTGGCTGTTGACATATTTCTTTAACATGCCGACCACGGTGCGGTTCATCCGTTCCACCTGTCCCGATGACTGTGGGTGGTAGGGGATGTGGAATGCGGTACCACGCACGTGACGTCACGGCCTTAAGAGTAACGCCCCTTTTGCCGCACCGGTAGGGCAAACAGTCGTAGAACGCACATACAAACCAGCCATTACAAGCGCAACAGAACCAGCGATATGACCGACTTTGCAGCCATTAAACTTACCCAAGACGATGTCCCAGGCGCACGGTTTACTGGTCGCACTGTGGAAGAGCACACCAACCTTCAGCTGAAACGGTGGCTTGAGTGTCGAGGGCTCAAAAAAACCGGAAGACGGGCCGAGTTGATTCAACGGTAAGCTTTGTTTTTTTCCCTGCTCGGCGTTCATGCCTTTGTTATGATTTCCACCGTGCTCCGTTCACGTCGGCCTTTTTTGTTTGTTTGCAATCAACGTCCAGGAATCTGTATATCTTGCCAATAGGTAGCTACAAAACGATTGTTCACATCTCAGAATCTTTCGCTTAAGAGATTCAGGGCGTTTGTTTTTGAGTAAGCTATCCCGGTAGCAGGGTACCATGTTAGCGCCTGCTAACATGCTAGCCTATATGCTATCATCACCCTTTCCACCGACAAAATGCTTGCTACATATGTAGGTGAATTTGGTAACTTTTTCCGGGTTGAAATGTTGTGTAGGCCGCCCGCACAAGTGTACCCAACGCACACACTTCTCCTTGGCACTCTTGAGTTTCGGGAAATTAATGAAGAAAACATCCTTCATATGCGGCCGATCAGCGTACCTCGAGTCGCTGTTGCACGTCCCATAGCAACAATGTTTATAAACCATGGTCTTAGATGTTGGAAAAAGCAGTCGTTTACCGAGTAAAACCTAGGCTAACGCACGTCTCTTCCACAGCAAAACAGCGGCGGTTTGGGAGTTTGCCCTACTGCGTACCACGTGATGTGACGTCATTGTGACGTTGTGTTTCTAAAAATAGCTCGCGCGGTACCGCATTTAACTTCCACGCCCAACATGTCGAAAAGCGCGGTCATTACGCTTGATGTGAAGTGCGTTCCTCTGTCCGAGTCGATGGACAGGGGAAGGCCCCACCGGCTGAAAACGTGATTTAGCAGCAGGACTGCTGTGGTGACGGCGGTGTCATTCGGTGCCGGCAAACATTCGACCCATTTTGTGAAGCCGCATGTTACTGTCAAGAGGTATTTGTTGCCTCTTGACGATTTGGGGACTGGGCCGATCCAGTCAATCTGCAAATGTGACCACGGAAATGTAACCCCCCTTCGCTGGAGCGGAGCTCGGTTGAGCGGTCGTGTAGGTTGAAATTGGCAACAGGTCAAACAACCCTGTACGTACTCCTGGGTGTCTTGTGCCATCGAAGGCCAGTACGCCACCTGTTGGAGGGTTTTTAGAGTAGCTTTGTAGCCTCTGTGTCCTCCTACTGGTGAGTCGTGGGCGTGTGCCAATATGATCCCGCGATGGTTCACCGGAACAACCCATCGGGGTGGGCCATTTCCGTTTTGGGAGTAAACCAATAGGTTTTTCTCCAGCTTCAGGTGACGTAAGCTGCGGCGGAACGCCTTCAGTTCTTTAGTTCCTCCGTTTGGTGACGGAGTTGTTCCTGTTGATGGACCGTTAGCCACCAGACCTCGGAGGACGTGGAGGGTCGGGTCCTGGTCCTGCATTGTGCACAGGTCCTTGTCGTCTGGTTTGCGCCCCAGACAGAGGATTTCCCCGGGGTTTTGGGGTTTCTCCTGCCTTTCCCTGGTCTGTCGCCTCGTGATGGCGCAGACGGTCTGGGGATCTGGAGGAGAGCTGACATCTTCTCGGAATTCCCATGGGGTTCCGCTTTCGGCTCCCAGTCTGGCCAGACGGTCTGCTTCGTCGTTTCCGTCTTTGTCTGGTCCCAGAGTGCGGGAGTGTCCCTTTACCTTCTTCCAGTAGACGATCATGTCTTTGTTGGTGGTGAGACGGTCACACGCTAGGAAGAGCTTCGAGTGCCTCACCTCTTTGTTTCTGGCGTTTTTCATCCCGTTTCCTTTCCACAATGGGAGGTGGGAGACGAAACTGAGCCGAGCATAGTTGGAGTCGGAGCAGATCACCAATTGTTTCACATCCATGGCTGCTGCCTGCTGGATGGTGATGAGCACTGCGGCGACTTCAGCATACTGGCTGGTTTTGGGTCCCAACCGGTAGTGGTTAGGTTCGGTGGAGTCGCGTCCCACCCAGACGATCCCTACTCCGGCTCGGAGTTGGTGTTCATGCATGTAAGCACAGCCATCTGTGTAGACTCTTGGGAGCCCATGACACACGTTTTCATCGAAGTAACGGTGGGTTGATGGAGGGCTCCCAAAGGTGGCTGGGACGCTGAGGGTCATGGCTTCTGTGTCACACTCGCAGTGTTTGCACTCTGCCAACCCCTGCCCCAGCACCATTCTGTTGTTCTGGCTGTACTTTACCTCAACGTTGTAGCCTTGGAGTGCCATCATCCATGTTGCAATGCGACTGTTGGACACCCTGCCTTCTCTTAAACGTTCGCTGTTCAGGAAGGTAACTGGCTGATGACATGTCTCTATGATCACTTTCTGACCTCCGATGTAGCTGCGGAAATGTTCCACTGCCCAAACTGTTGATAGGAGTGCTTTCTCACAGTCGGAGAACTTGAACTCCACATTGCTCAGTGGTCTACTCGCGGATGCCACTACCCGCGTGTCTTGGTCGTATTTCTGTTTTAACACGGCGCTCAGGCACTGTGAAGAGAAACCGGCTTCCAGATAAAACTCTTTGTCTTTGTCTGGGTATGCCAGGCAGGGGGCAGAAACGAGTTTCTGCTTTAAGAGCTGGAATGCCAATTCTTGAGGCTCCCCCCAGTTGAACGGCACGTCTTTACGCAGCAGTTCAGTGAGCGGCCTAGCCATGTCGGCATAATCCTCAATGAACTGACGCGAGTAGTTACAGACCCCTAAAAAGCTTCGGAGCTCGGAGACATTTCCGGGAGAGGTAATGTCTTGGATGGCTCGGATCCTATTAGCTTGGGGTTCAATGCCATTTGGACCCACTGTTAGACCCACATAGTCGACTTTCGTCCTGCACCACTGGCCTTTGGTCAGAGCTAGCTTAGCTCCTGCAGCAGAGAGTTGTCTTAGGACGTGTCTGAGTTCTGCCAAATGTTCTTCGAACGTTCGGCTCCTCATAAGGATGTCGTCGACATAAATGAGGTTCCCGCGTGTTGCAGCATCTGACATGGCTTTATGGAGAAAGATGTTGAACTCGGCTGGGGAGTTAGAGTACCCAAACGGGCATCTGTTCCAGGTGTACTGGCGGCTCCCGAAAGAGAACGCCAGTTTGTACTGGTCAGCCTCATCCACCTTCATTGTCCAAAAGCCATTAGCCACGTCCACTGTGGAAAAGAAACGCGCGTCTTTCACCTTCGCTAGTTCTTGGTCTAGATGGATCATAGGCCAACGAGAGATAGGTACCTGTTTATTAAGAGTGCGGTAGTCGATTGTCAGACGCCATTTCCCCGTTGGTTTTAACACCGGCCAGATGGGGGAGTTGTAAGTTGAGTTACATTCCCGGATTATCTGTTTTTCCAGCAGTTTATCGAGGATTTCCTGTATCGACTCATAAGCTGCCAGGGGAATTTTGTACTGACGCACAAAGGTAGGGGGTGAGTTTGGATTTGTTGGGATCCGAACCGTGTGCAAATCTGTGACCCCACAGTCATTAGAGTCTTTGGATAGAATTGACTGAAACTCATAAAAAAGCTCCTTAAGTGCTGTTCTCTCTGTTTCAGTGGTCAGCGCATCAGCTTTTTCCAGCTGTTGCATGATTTCTGCTTCGAAACCAGGATAGGGCTCAGTGGGTGAGTCCTGGTTCTCTGGTTGATTTGGTGCTGGTTCTGTTGGGTTGGTTGCTATCGCATACACCAACAGGTTTCCTTCAGCTTCTTTTTTTTTTTTTTTTTTTTTTTTTTTTTTTTCCCCAGTGTCCTGTCTAGCAATGTGGCAATAGGAATTGATGTCTCAATGCCAGATAGAGCTCGACAGATTTTGCTTTTACAAGTGGAGCAAACAGCTTTCGCCATTGTGCTCCACTTGATTTATGCTTGTAAATAACTTTATTATGATTCCTGCAAGGAGAATTTCAAATTATATGGACATGACAATGGGAGACTAAAGGAAGAAGAAAAAGTGAAAGAAAAGAAAAAAAAGATTAGAGGTGAAAGAAAGAGGAGATAAAAGGGAGAGAGTGATAAAACCTTCTTTGTCTGCTCCATCACCTGGAAAGAGACACAAAAAGAACAGCACAACCAACAGACATAAAGCAACAGCTACACTCGAATAACACCTAGATGCCATTGCTGAATCATATATATTATTATGTAAGCTGACATGTGTAATGTGATATTTGAAAAAAGAAAGTGAAAGAACATAAATAAATAAATAAATAAGCACATTATAAGATTACTGTATATAAGTGAACACTTAATACCTGGGACCCAGCACCTGTGGGAGATGTGAAAGTGCACTAGTTTAGGTGAAGAATATCCAGAAATAGCTTGATAGTGATTGTGGAGAACCGAAGACCCACCTTCCCCGAGCACAGAGACAGGCGTCAGGGGACCCATAACCCCGGACTCCCAAAGGGGCCCCTAAAGCAGGTCGCCCAGGAGGGGCCGACACAGGATATCCGCAACACCCCCCCCAAGGAAGGAGCAGAGACGACCCCGAGGAAATCCCCCAGCCACCGCAATGCCGACGCCCCCAAGAGCCGCGGAGACGAGCCCGTGGGCTCCGCCGGCAGCTAGCCCCGCTGAAGTGGACCCGGCCATGGGCCCTGAGGGCCAGAGGCCCCAGGGGCGCCCCGCCCCCGCGACAAGGGCCCCGGCCGCCCCCCGGGGGGCCAGGCCCCGCGAAGAGGCCGCCGGGAGCGGGCCGGCGCACGCCCGGGAACCCGCCCCAAACCCGAAGCCAACCAACGCGCCAGGGGGCCAAGGCGCCCGCCAACGAAGTGGAGGAGGGCAGGACGTGGGGGGATGGGCTCCGCACCTAGCGGAGACTTGAGAAACTCATTCACCCCATCCCTCCCTTGTGCCCCACTCACCACACACAGAGAAGAAAAAAAAAAAGAAAAAGACGCTGTACACACATTCCCACATAACACTCACATCCAACACTGACCAAAGGGGGGGGGGGTCACCCCAAATCGACTATACGACTGCCTGTGCCCGACCCCAGGCCCCGGCCCCAGACCAGACGCCCCCCGGACCGGGCCCCCCCAAGAGGGCGGGCCAACACGACCCGCACGAGCCACCCGGCCAGAGCCCCCCCCCTCCCCCTAAATACCTAATAAACCCCTTCCCTCCCCCCACCTTACCCTTGCCATCCCTGCCCCCCGCCCCCTGGGGGGAGCAGAGGTATCAGCCCCAGACCTGGCAAGCCGCTGACTGCACACCGCAGCCCCCCACCAAGACCCCGGACACAGTGGCCCGCTCCAGGCCCCAGACTCCTTGCCGCCATCGGAGAACGGGGGTGTGCAGAAGACCCCGACCCTCCCTACGCCCGCTCAAATGTTGTGTTGTTGCATGTTGTTCTCAAGTGCGTTTAAAAACTGGGAGCGCCGAAGGGGATGCACGGCACAGCCCACCCCCCTTCCGGAAGGTAGCTGTTGCCAGCGCACCCCCTCCGTGTGACTGCCCAGAACCCTCAATGTCTAAGTGGGAGAGGAGGTGAAGGGAGCCGTCCGAGGTGAGGCCCACACAACATAAGCCCCCCCCCAGACGTCTTCCCCCCACCCCCCCCTACCATGGCCTATATGAGTGTGCGATGTGAAAAATGTTTGAAGTGAAAGTGTCTAAGATGCATGATAAAATTGGGGAGAGGGGCGTCACCAGAAAGTGGCAACCTCCAGTAACGCCCCCTCCCACATGACCTACATGTGTGGCGGCGTGATGGAGCAGGCAGAGGGAGGAGTCCGGGGATGGGGAGCAAATGACTGGGAAGCCAACCCAGGGAGCCAGCTCCCCTACTGACTCCAATAGGCACCCCCGCTCCCCGAAAGCTCCACCCAGCGAAGGGGGCCCCGCCAGCGGCACCACCGTAGCCCGGGGGACAGGGAGAGGCCGCAGGGCCCGCCAGCCAACCACCCACCAGGACCAACACCTCAACCCCCCCCAGCCCACCCACCAAGCCTACTTAAACTAAATAAATAAATAAATAAATAAATAAATAAATAATAATAATAATAATAATAATAATAATAATAATAAGAGGGGGGGACACTGGCCAGCCGGCCCGCACGAGCCATCCCAAACCCCACCCCCAGGTGAAACCCGCACCGGAAGACGACACGGACCAGGACCGGGACAGGGGGCCGGACACAAGCCCACCAGAACGTCAACGCCCCCAACCCCCCCCCCCCCCTCCCGTAGATTTAATCCCTCCCCAACACTAACGTTCAAACAACTCACCATACATTCGACAGTAGACATCCAGGCTGGGTAGGTCCCTACTCCCCCTCCTTTCCCCCTCCCCCCACTGGCAGAGTGCCTATCCAATGAAGGAGAAGAGCATCTGCCCAGAGGTGTTAATGACCATGCCCCCCTACCACCTCAACGGGCCCCGAGGCCCCCCAGCGCACCAGAGGCCCCGTGCAGGGGCGGACACCCGGGCGCGCGCCGGCCCACACCAAAAGCGGCGCCCCCCCGGAACCGGAACCCCCGAGGCCCCGCCGGGGCCCGCACCCGAGGGCGGCGCGCCCCGGGGACCCCAGACCCCCAGACCCACCCCGGACCCACCCAGCGGCAGCACAGCTACCAGGTCAGTAACCCACGTCCGTCAACACGCAGCTCCCAAAGAGCGCCGCAGGCGGCCGCTGTGGGCCACCCGTAGGCCTCTCAAACTCCTCCCAGACGGGGGCAACAGACCCCGGTGCCGGATCCACCAGGCGCCCTACTCCAAGTGCCCCCAGGGCCCCAGGAACCCCCCCATCCAGCCACTGCGCCCTGCAGGAAGCAACCCACCGCCCCCTATTCCACTAAGTGATGGTGTTGATCAGAGGAGCCCAAAGAGACCAATCAGATGTGGAAGCAGATGCTGTCTCTAGATTAATATGATCCAACAAAAGATCTCTATACTGATTGATACTGAGATTTTGTTTACTTTTCCAATTCATGAGGATAGTTTTCTTTGCGATGCATAAAGCAGTAAAAACCATGTAAACTATTTCTTTTTTCAGAGGACTTTCCTCAAAATTACCGAGCAGGCAAACTGATGGGGAAGGTGTAATTTTACAGCTCAAGCACTTTGATAAGTCCTTACATATCTGTGTCCAGAACCTCTGGACTGGTGTGCATAACCATAACGCATGAAAATAATTATCAGGATGATTGCCTATGCAGTGTGGGCAGATATTAGATTGTGCCAGACCCATCTTGAATAATCTTTGTCCTGTGTAGTGTACTGTGTGAAGGATTTTGTATTGTACTAGTTGTAAGTTGGTGTTTCTAGTCAATTTGAAAGTTCTTAGACATATCTGAGCCCAGAAATTTTGTTCAAAGGTGCCTGATAAATCTTTTTCCCACTTCATTATAGGAAGAGATATCGAATCATCTATTTTAGTCAGCGTCCTGTATAATTTAGACAGTAGTTTGGGGGGGGTTAAATCTAAGAACTGTATTATATTAGTTGTGACTTGTAAACCACCATTAATATGCTTATATTTATTTTTAATTATAGATTTTAGTTGTTCATATTCCAAGAATTTATTTTTACTAATGCCATATTGCATATTTAGTTTAGCAAAATTGATGAACTCGGTTCCGTCAAGTAGATGTTCCAGATATTTAATACCTTTATTCTTCCAGTATGTAAAGTTTATCATTTTATTATTTTGTAGGATATCAGGGTTATTCCAGATAGGTGTACGACTGCATGGGATAAGTGATGACTTTGTCATTTTGAGGAACTCCCACCATGCTGTTAGAGTAGAGCTAATGTTGATATTTTTGAAGCATGTATGCCGTTTTATATTTGAGCTAATAAACGGCAGATCTGAAATCATGATATTATCGCACATTTCCTGTTCTATATCTAACCAAGGCTCATCTAAAAGAGTATTTTTTATCCATTTAGAGATGTATTGTAGCCTATTTGCTAAGTAATAGTTATGGAAGTTAGGCAGATCTAGTCCTCCCCTGTCTTTAGTCTTCTGTATTGTCTTTAAGCTAATACGTGGGGGTTTATCTTTCCAAAGAAATTTAGAAATGGCAGAGTCTAGAGATTTAAACCAGTCAGATGATGGTTTATTGGGGATCATTGAAAATAAATAATTAATTCTAGGTAGGACCATCATTTTTATTGAAGCTACCCTACCCATAAGTGTGATTGGAAGCGATTTCCATCTTTCAAGGTCCTCTTCTATCCTGTTTAAAAGTGGGGCATGGTTAAGTTTAAGTAAATCTGTTAATTTATTCGACACAGTAATACCTAAATATTTAATATTTCCTGATTGCATTTGTAAATTTAGGGAGTTTTCGAAACAGCAATTAATTGACAGTACCGTAGATTTAGACCAGTTTAACGAGTAATCTGATACTTTAGAGAAAGATTCTAGTATTCTAATTACTTGTAAAAGAGAATTATTTGAATGCTGGAGATAAAGTAATACATCATCCGCGTACAGACTAATCTTGTGCTCTATTTTCATGCATTTTATACCTTTTACAGCTTTTGTTTGTCTGATTGTTGCTGCTAGAGGTTCTATAAAGATGGCAAAAAGTGATGGAGAAAGAGGGCATCCTTGCCTGGTGCCCCTCTGTAGACAAAAAATGGAAGATATTTGATTATTTGTCCTGACACAGGCTGTTGGAGAATTGTATAGAATTTTTAACCAGTTTATGAATAAATCGCCAAAACCGAATTTATGAAGAGTAGCGAATAAAAATTTCCAATTTACTCTATCAAATGCTTTTTCTGCGTCTAAAGACAATATATTGGTTTTAATGTTTTTACTGTAGGAATAATCAATTAAATTAAGTAATCGGCGTGTATTTGTGGATGACTGCCTTCCTCTGATGAAACCAGTTTGATCTGGATGTATTATGAGAGGAGTTACTTTGTCTAATCTTTTTGCAAAAGCTTTACAGATTATCTTAATATCCACATTAAGGATATGGGACGATAACTAGTGGGCAACACAGGATCTTTGTCTGGCTTGAGCAGAAGGCTGATGGTGGCAGAGTTCATATTAGCTGGAAATCTACCTTTTTCCTGTATTTCCTGCAACATTCTGTGGAACGTTGGGGCTAGAATATTCCAGAACTCTTTGTAAAACTCAGTGGGGAATCCATCTGGACCTGGAGCCTTTTTATTAGGCATGCTTTTAAGAGCTTCCTGGGTTTCAGCTGTTGTCAGCGGGGAATCCAGTGTCATTCTTTGGTTATCTGATAATTTAGGAAGTGTAATTTTATCCAGAAATTGGTTAATATCCTTCTCTGATGGATTTATCTGTGGTGTGTATAAAGATTTGTAGAAATCGCGGAAGGTATTATTTATACACCCTGGGTCACTTACTGTATTACCAGTTGAATGTGTAACTGCAAATATAGTAGTTTTCTCCTTATTTATTTTAAGCTGATTAGCTAGAAAGCTTCCTGACTTATTGCCATGTTCAAAATTTTCTATTCGGAGTCTTTGTATTAGAAATCTATTTTGCTTTTCAATATAGTGGTTTAGTTCTAATTTTACTTCACGGATTTTACCTAACTTCCCTTCTTCTTGAGAGGATTCTAGTAACTTAAGTTTTTCTTCTAATTCCTGAATCTTTTTGTTTTCTTTTTTCTTTTTATGAGATGAGAAAGAAATTATTTTACCTCTCATCACTGCTTTTCCAGCTTCCCACAATATCGATGCCGATGTACCTGGTTGATCATTGTATTCTAAGTATGAGGCCCACTGTTCTTTAATGAATTTTATAAATTCTTCATCTTTAAGCAGTGATGTATTAAATCTCCAGCTTTTGTTTTGTGTGGTTATTTTTTTATTAATTAAGGTGAGAGTAACAGGAGCGTGATCACTGATAGCAATAGGATGAATTACCGTCTCTGAAACAACCGACAGCAGTGAGCTGCTTATTAGAAAGTAGTCCAGACGAGAGTACGAATGGTGAACATTTGAGAAAAAAGTGTATTCTTTACTATTAGGATGAAGAGAACGCCATGCATCGCAAAGACCAAAATCACTCATGTATTGTTTGACTACACTTACTGACTGCCAACTACGCTGAGTCCCTGTTTTATTCAACCTGTCTATATCGTTATTTAAACCAAAGTTGAAGTCACCTCCTATAATTAGTGAACAATCCCCGTGTTTTGAAAGTGCAAGGAAGAATTGGTGGAAAAAAGAGGGGTCATCAACATTTGGACCATATATACTGACAATACATAGCTTCTGGTTATGGATAGCTATTTTAATTATTATGTATCTACCTTCAGGATCTATAGTTTTATCTAATATTTTAAAATTAACGTTTTTGTGGATTAAGATTGCTACACCTCTCTGTCTAGAGTTATAGCAGGCCGCAAACACATTAGGGTTGGGATCCGAACCGTGTGCAAATCTGTGACCCCACAGTCAGAGTCTTTGGATAGAATTGACTGAAACTCATAAAACAGCTCCTTAAGTGCTGTTCTCTCTGTTTCAGTGGTCAGCGCATCAGCTTTTTCCAGCTGTTGCATGATTTCTGCTTCGAAACCAGGATAGGGCTCAGTGGGTGAGTCCTGGTTCTCTGGTTGATTTGGTGCTGGTTCTGTTGGGTTGGTTGCTATCGCATACACCAACAGGTTTCCTTCAGCTTCAAGCGTAGCACCACAAATAGATCCAGCAGGCAGAGCTTCATGTCGCCTGATTTGGATCATGTTGGAAGGGAAAGTAAACACTGTGTCTGAAGAGTCCTGTCTGCCGGTCAAGGATAAAGGCAGGTCTCCAATGACGGGAATGCTCAGCTCAAAGTCGTGGAAAGAGCTTTCGATGAGCACCCCAAGGGGTTTCTTCGCCACCACTTGGATCGGCATGTGGGTTGGATTCTCCACTAGAAGGTAAGCTGAGCGGTTGTTCAGCTCAAGCAGGGGTGTGCCCCGGATGACCAGGTTGGATTCCTGGAAATAAGAAAGGGGTTGGAAGAAAACCTGTGTGTTCAGTATTTGTTGTCCTTTCAGGATGGCTAATCTAATAGGTACACCTGGAGTCTGTGGTGGTATTAGCATGTTTGTTTCGCTAGCCACCTGGCAAGCCTGTGGGATTGTTTGCCCTGATCGCATGACTTCAGGGGTGCCCAGGAATGAACTTGGGGTCACGTGAGCCTGAGCCCACAGGACCTGATTGCAAGTGTCCAGCTGTGCACCTAGCCGTACCAGAAAATCAGCACCAACAAACACTGGAGGATGTAAATTCTCCACAATGCTGAAAGGATGAGAGAGCTGCCTTGTGCCAATCTGTGCATAAAGTATGCACACCCCCGTTGCTTTCAGAAGCCGGCGAGGC
The DNA here is from genome assembly GCA_037039145.1 of Fundulus diaphanus. Lineage (NCBI taxonomy): Eukaryota > Metazoa > Chordata > Actinopteri > Cyprinodontiformes > Fundulidae > Fundulus > Fundulus diaphanus. Next base: position 5,893,228 of record CM073121.1, on the reverse strand, counting down.
CAGTCTGAGAGAGCAAATAGTGGCTGTGTTTTGTTTCAGCCAGATGGGGCTTTTCACGGCACAGAGAGCTGTACAGATCTCTGCTGATCGCAGATTTCTCTGACCAAAGAGCCAGCAGCACGTCTGGCATGAATGTGCTTTCCAGGTGCACACCTTCGGCCACTCTGGGGTTATAGGGTTCAACTCCAGAGTGTTTAAGTGAGCAAAGGAAAGATGTGTGGCTGCAGAGAGAAGTTCTCTGATCGCTAAGAAGCGGTGGTGTGTCAGAGGATTTGGAAATCGGCTCTGTTGAAGGCAGAAATGGTGCTAAGAGTTCTTTGGGCTCTTCTGAGCAGGTCACCTGGTTGATAGGGACGGACGGTCCACTTCCAGAAGTAAGAGGCTTGGGGGTCCCCACTTGGGCCCAAAGATGACCATGATGGCAGTCAATGAGTGGAGCTAACCTGTTCAACAGATCCTGACCCACAAGAAAAGGTTCTGTGTCCAAAGTACAGATGTAGATGGGGTGAACAAGGGTCATGTCACGGAAAGTGATGTCTAACCACGCCCGTTTGGTGATGCATGACTGATCCTGAGTGTAGCTGGTGATGCCCACGTTACAGGTCTCCACCTGTAACGGTTTCCCAAGAGACACCATAGCTCTGGTCACCTCATCGAACAAATCTGAGCACATTAGACTGATCTCGGAACCTGTGTCTAAAAGAGCATTTGCTGTGACACATCCTCCTATAACTGTCGAGCAGTATAAAGCGATGCGTGTTTTCACGATGGTTTAGTTCACCTAAAAACCTTAGAAAAGGGGTTTTCTGATCACCTGCTGATGGGATCTTAGAAGGTTGTTGGTGAATTTTTGGTTGGTTCCCCCACTTAATCAGATAAACTCTGTTAGAAGGGGGAGCCTGGTCCACGCCTAGTCATGCTGACGTGGGTTTTGGGCCTGGTTTCCCAGGAGGGTCGGCAGGATTGGATGGTGGCGAGGACGGCTGCGGCGCGATCTGACGCACTGTGTCGGCTAGCAACCTGCGAAAAGTCTCCTCCATCTCCTTTCTCATTGACTCCTCCATGCGCAGGTTCCAGCCTTTGTTGTCATGTGTGCCTTTCTGCTTTTCCAACCTGTCAGTTTGCTTACCGTGTCGGGCTGGATCCGGCCTGTGCCATTTTTGAAACCTCTCACCTTCCATGCTGTCATGCTGACCTCTCCTATCATGGGAAGCTTTCTTCTGCTGCGGTTCAAAACTGTGTTGCTTCTTGGAACCAAATTTAGTTTTAGGTTTGAAGGGAGGCATCTCCTGTCCCTCCAGACCTAACCTCTTTTCTGGTTCGATCTGAATCTGTAGAACCTTTTTATCACTGTCGGCTCCTTTGTTGGGCCGGACCCGTGTTTCCCATGCAACCTGCGCGTATTTCCTGATTTCCTGCATGGTAAGTCTCTTGGTTCTACAATGCATGGTAACCTCATAACGCACGCTTTCATGAAGATTATGGAGGAACAAAGATTTGAAAGTGTGGTCTTCCTCCAAGCCGGGAGCATTTCGTCCCTGAAAGTAAGCAGCCCGTAAACGGCGGTAATACTCCTTGGGCGCTTCAGTTCTCTTTTGCTGAATTGCAAAAGCTCCAAGAGTCGCAGAAGCTGGGTCTGTGAACACAGAATATTCTTCTCTTAAAGCCTGACAAAGAGCTGAGTAACGGTCACGTGTAGCTGGAGGGAGGCTTTCCATGAAAACATGGACACTTCTGGACGTGGTTTTCCAGATAAGCTTCAACTTTTCTCGAGCAGAGGGGTTATATAAGTCTAGCAGACAGCGCTCTACCTCTCTGAGATAGTCATCAATGGTGGATTCTGTATTGCTAGGATCAAAACGCTCTATGTCTCGGGCCAGGGACTCAAGCTGACGCATCCGCAGTCCCTGTTCAGGGATCGGGCTGGTCCATCTGAGTCCTCTCCTGACGACTCCTGCCTGCGGTAACCACGATAGCAAGGGGGCTCTGGTTCTGACCACCTACCTGGCATCGGCGGCCGTTCGTGGGACGCCGGGGGACCCTCCCTGTCATGAACTCTTGTCCGTGGACGCAGTTCAGAGGAGTGGGGTTTACCTGTGTCCCAGGAACGGTGCTCCCGTCGCCCTGGTGGGGGGAAAGGATCATAGCAGACAGTGTCAGGGGTCAGGTGGGAAGCAGGTGTTTTCCCATGAATTGCATCATGTGGATCAGTCCTGATTGCCACCGTAAGTTGTTTAGGCATCTCTTTCCGTATCACACTGCTATATCTGTCCTGACCTTCGCTTACCCCTCGCTCAGAAGGTGTCTGAGGGCCCAGTTCATCCAATGTCCTCCAGGTGTGATCCCCATGTTTTCCCTCAGATCCTTCTGGCTGCAAGTTAATGAGATCCTCCTCTCGCTCCTCTGTGAGATGACAGCTGCCCTGAACACTTCTCTGTTCTAGCTCCCTAACTCTTTCCTCAGCTGCGATCCGCATCTCAACCTCTCTGTTACGCAGATCGGTCTCTAGCGTTAACCTTCGGTGGTATAACGCAGATAATTCACCAAAAACATCTGCTACCAATCTATCCTTTGGCTTGCTTTGAACCTCCTCCACCAATTCCTGAATTTTCCTCTCACAGTCCTCTATGTTAAACTGATTTAAGCGGTCTTGGTCCTCCGGTGTCATTTTAAGCAGTGAGCTAATGACACCCTGAGCCTCCATTCCAATGGAGGATTGTGGACCTTCAGCTCCTTTGACTGAAGAACCTTTACTATCCATTCTTTGTCAGCTATGGACAGCAGCACAACAACTGTAGCTCAGCACTACACAACAACAACAATCAAATAACACTGTAGTTTAGCTCAGCGCTAAACAACAGACAACAAACAACAACGCTGTATTCTAGCTTAGCACTAAGCAACAACGCATACACTTTAGTTTAGCTCAGCGCTAAACAACAACTGCTAACAACAACTGTTAAGTGGCTTCACTTTACTGTCAACAGCAACTCGCACTACGACTGACACTTTACTGCAGGAAGTGTGGTCAAATACGTGCGTTTAATTAGGCTGCGCAGGGGAAAATCAACCCTGCGACTTACAACTCCTATGTTTAGGAACGGTTAATATGCTTGTTTAACTTTGAGAATATTAATTGTGAGTGACATGGACCACTAACCTTTCGGCCAGTAATTAAGTGATAAAGCTGTGGCTTTGTTTGTGATGCAAGTTATTTACGAACAGGTGCTCTACACATGTGTGGAAAATAGCAAAGTGTTTGGAACTTCAGAGGTGGCAAAGAATGACAGTTAAAAACCGCTAAATTGCAACCTTAGTTTCAAAATCACAGATCAACTTTGACCACTTATGATGAGCAGAAGGGGGAAAAGAAAGAAAAATAATTTAACAAAAT
>CM073121.1:5807334-5884834 GCA_037039145.1 Fundulus diaphanus | reverse complement strand
TGGAGCATCACATTTGTGGGGTCAATTAAACGTTCAAAATTGCCAGAAAAAGAGAACTTTCATGTGAAACTCGACAGTCTATTCTTGTTCTTAGAAATGAAGGCTATTCCATGCGAGAAATTGCTAAGAAATTGAAGATTTCCTACAACGTTGAGTACTACTCCCTTCAGAGGACAGCACAAACAGGCTCTAACCAGAGTAGAAAAAGAAGTGGGAGGCCGCGTTGCACAACTGAGCAAGAAGATAAGTACATTAGAGTCTCTAGTTTGAGAAACAGACGCCTCACAGGTCCCTAACTGGCATCTTCATTAAATAGCACCCGCAAAACACCAGTGTCAACATCTACAGTGAAGAGGCGGCTGCGGGATTCTGGGCTTCACAGCAGAGTGGCAAAGAAAAAGCCATATCTGAGACTGGCCAATAAAAGAAAAAGATTAAGATGGGCAAAAAAACACAGACATTGGACAGAGGAAGACTGGAAAAAAGTGTTGTGGACGGATGAATCCAAGTTTGAGGTGTTTGGATCACAAAGAAGAACGCTTGTGAGATGCAGAACAAATGAAAAGATGCTGGAAGAATGCCTGACGCCATCTGTTAAGCATGGTGGAGGTAATGTGATGGTCTGGGGTTGCTTTGGTGCTGGTAAGGTGGGAGATTTGTACAGGGTAAAAGGGATTCTGAATAAGGAAGGCTATCACTCCATTTTGCAACGCCATGCCATACCCAGTGGACAGCGCTTGATTGGAGTCAATTTCATCCTACAACAGGACAATGACCCTAAACACACCTCCAAATTGTGCAAGAACTATTTAGAGCAGAAGCAGGCAGCTGGTATTCTATTGGTAATGGAGTGGCCAGCGCAGTCACCAGATCTGAACCCCATTGAGCTGTTGTGGGAGCAGCTTGACCGTATGGTACGCAAGAAGTGCCCATCCAACCAATCCAACTTGTGGGAGCTGCTTCTGGAAGCGTGGGGTGCAATTTCTCCAGATTACCTCAACAAATTAACAGCTAGAATGCCAAAGGTCCGCAACGCTGTAATTGCTGCAAATGGAGGATTCTTTGACGAAAGCAAAGTTTGATGTTAAAAAAAATCTTATTTCAAATACAAATCATTATTTCTAACCTTGTCAATGTCTTGACTATTTTCTATTCATTTCACAACGTATGGTGGTGAATAAGTGTGACTTTTCATGGAAAACACAAAATATATACATACACACTTTTGAACGGTAGTGTGTATATATATATATATATATATATATATATATATATATATATATATATATATATATATATATATGATTCTGCAAATGGAAACGTAAAATAGATCTTTTACAGTTCACGGTGACTTCAAGGCAGACCAAAGCATTTCTGTACGAAACCCCTAGCTTGGATCGCTACTTTATGGAGATGCAGGCAATGATTTGCTCTTCGAGCTTTGCTTGATAGGCCATCAGCAGAGACGAGGCATTTAGACCACGGACTAAGAGCACAGCTGCTCTGTAGGACTTATCAGTCAGGCTCGACTGAAAGCGGTCTGCTCTTGATGGAAGGGCCGGACCTCCCACTGACATGGAGGTCTTCGGGTGCAGGTGTGTTGCGACGGCTGGCTCGACAGGTGGCATTTGGTGGAGGCCGCAATGTTCCATCCTGTCGCAATCCAGCACTGAACTGCCGGCCACTGGGTGCTTCTCCTTAAATGGCTTGTTGCGCCAGGAGACGGCTAATTCTTCCAGGAGCTCCAGAAAAATTGGTAGGAGCTGTCTGGATGTCTTGTGGGTCTTCGGCAGCCTTTACCCATTGAAACGGGAGCGGGTAGCTTCAGCCTGGACCTCTGGCCACTGGATGTCAAGCTTAGCAGCGTCGCGTTTGCACACGTCGTGCAAATCAAAATCCAGCTCCAATGAGGACCAGTCAAGACCAGGTCGGCCCGAGCCCAAGGGAGCGGGTTTTGCAACCCAAACCGAAGGCGCAGGATATGGGTCATAGTCCTCATCCTTGTACGACAAGGGTAGCTCTTACTCCAAGTCAGAGAACTCCTCGTCATCCCCTGGCAGCAACTTTGAGAGAAGAGGTTTTTGAATAAACCGTCAGCGAAGCGTCAGCCCTATTTATAGGGGGAGGGACCCTGCCCTCTCGGACACTGACAGGCTTACTTTCCAGCCAATCCTGGCTGGACTAATGTAATAGGAGCTTCTGATGAGGTTATGCTGAAGGCGTTCCCAATGTGACACACGAAACGAATGCTATGAAAGAGAACTTTGTTCTGCCAAGAATCTGATCACCACATGCAGACACCACACAGAAATTCAGCTGAACGTCTTTTCAACACAGTGGGGCTGCACAGAAGAAGGAGGATGTCTTTGTTCACTGTCGTTTTATACCCGGGTGTAATTTGATCTGTGGACAGTCACCACCTTCTGATAACTGGAGATGTGTCCGAGCAGTTGTAGTCCCAACTGTGTTGCATGCTGGGAGTTGCAGTTTGTCACGTCATAATGGGGGACGTGACGCAGCAAAAGATATCTCTTTAGGCAGCAAAAGATATCTCTACCCTTTCTGATTTAATGGACGGACCAAACCTAATGTCATTTGATCAATTAATTAATAAATATGATATCCATAAACCTTGGCCTCAGATTCATGGCCTCAGATAATGGACTTGTCTGTACTTGCCCTGTTAGATCTCAGTGCTGCATTTGATACAATATTCTCCTACAAAGACCTGAGCATACAGTAGGGATTAAGCGTAAAGCATTAGGCTGGTTTAAATCTTATCTATCGAACAGATTCCAGTTTGTTCATGTTTATAATAAATCTTCTTCAAACTCTAGGGTCACTTGTGGAGTACCACAGGGTTCAGTCCTTGGACCGATTCTCTTTACTATATATATGCTTCCGATTGGCAAAATTATGAGACAGCATGGGATTAATTTCCACTGTTATGCTGATGACACTCAGCTATATTTATCCATAAATCCTGATGAATCCAATCAATTACTTCGACTGCAGTCATGTCTTGATGACATCAAAAGCTGGATGACTTTAAATTTCCTGCATTTAAATCCTGACCAGACAGAAGTTGTAATCTTTGGACCAGAGTCCACAAAAAATAAACTTGTTAATCAATCACTTAATCTGGATGGCACTAACTTGGCCTCTGGTAATAAAGTAAAAAATCTTGGTGCTATTATTGACCAAGACATGTCATTTAAATCCCATATTAAACAGGTTTCCAGAGTTTCCTTTTTTTCACCTCCAGAATATTGCCAAAATTAGAAACATTCTGTCTAGGGGTGATGCTGAAAAACTAGTCCATGCATTTGTTACTTCAAGGCTGGACTATTGTAATTCTTTACTATCAGGAAGTCAACAAAATGCAGTTCAAAGTCTTCAGCTGATCCAAAATGCTGCAGCAAGAGTTCTGATGAAAATCAACAAGAGGGGTCATATTTCTCCAAATTTAGCTTCCCTTCATTGGCTTCCTGTTAAATCAAGAATAGAATTTAAAATTCTTCTGCTAATGTATAAAGCCCTTAATAATCAAGCTCCATCATATATCAGAGCTCTGATTACCCCATATGTTCCAAACAGAGCACTTCGCTCTCAGACTGCAGGTCTGCTGGTGGTTCCTAGAGTCTCTAAAAGTAGAATGGGAGGCAGATCCTTTAGCTATCAGGCTCCTCTCCTGTGGAACCAACTCCCCGTTTTGGTCCGTGAGGCAGACACCCTGTCTACTTTTAAGACTAAGCTTAAAACTTTTCTTTTTGACAAAGCTTATAGTTAGAGTTGCTCATGTTACCCTGAGCTACCTCTATAGTTATAGGGCCTATTTTTCTCACTCTACTGAGTTCTCCTGTTCTCCAGTTTTGCATTGCTTGTCGTCATTTCAGCTTTTAACTTTTTGTTCTCTCTCTTTTTTTTCTTCATAGTAGGTACACCTGGTCTAGCGTTCTGTTAGCTGTGACATCATCCAGGGAAGACAGGTCACCCGCTATTACCATCTAATGTAGAAAAGATTACTGGATCAATGTGTGCTTCTGTGCTTGTTTGTCTCTCTTGTTGTGTCTCTGTTCTGTTTTCTCTAGCCCCCAGTCGGTCGAGGCAGATGACCGTTCATACTGAGCCTGGTTCTGCTGGAGGTTTTTCCTTCCCGTTAATGGGGAGTTTTTCTTTCCGCTGTCGCTTCATGCTTGTTCAGTATGAGGGAGTGCTGCAAAGCCATGGACAATGCAGACGACTCTCCCTGTGGCACTACGCTTCTCCAGCAGTGAATGCTGCTTGTCGGGACTTTGATGCAATCAACTGGGCTCCGTTATATAGGACATTTTTGACCAATCTGTATAATCTGACCCAATCTGTATAATATGATTAAATTTGACTTTGGAAAGTGCCTTAAGATGACATGTTTCATGAACTGTCAAGTTCATGAAACATGTCAAGATCCACTGTTTGCTGATTGCAAGGTCGAATGCTGCGTAGAATGATTATTGTCTAGGATAGACTGTCTTTGTTTTGTCTCAGGCCAAGGCCACTGTGCAGTTTTAGGGAGAGCCAGAAAAGCGAGACAGGCAGAGACAGGGCAGACGCAGACTGCAGCGGGACCGTGGGGTGCGATTACTTTCATTAAAATTAATTAAAGTACATTTTCAGCTGAAATACGGACTCTCCCGCTGAGGGGCAGAACGATTTTCACCTGGGGAACGGAAGACAGGGCTGAGCGGTTTGCAGCTGGTCAATGGAAGTCCTCTTGTCAGGTTTTGCACAGAGGCTGCCCACTAGTGTAGTGGGTGAAAGCGGTAGGGATGCTTAAGTTCCTGACTTCTAAGTAGACGTACGTAGATTTGAAAGGGAGATCTCGATCATTATATTTAAACGACCATCAGATGTGAGGCCTTTCATTTTAGTTGGTCGATCTCGCGGAGGACAAATTAAAAAAAAAGTCTGGAAGCAGAGTAGTCAGTATAATGGGTCAAAGGCAGAGTTCCCAGGGTCAAGCCTTGCCCCAAGGAGAGATGTTCGATTTCATGCTGGAAAAGTAGGGGCCCAGAAAGCATGACATGCATAAATGGTTGGATTAAACATGCAGATTTTCCACATGGGGGTTAATTTAATATTGCAGTACTGCTACTAAATAATAAAAATTAAAAAAAGAAAAGCGAAAATTCAATAAAATGGAAAAAGGAAACGGAAACGGAACTAAAAGGGCGTTGCACTGGTGAAGCGTTTACATGGGGACCGACGAGAGCCACTTCCGTTATGGATAAAAGTGTTCTGAACTGCTAATAGCGACGTATAACTTTGAAAAACGGATAAGCGTCCAGGTGTCTGCGAGACAAAGAGTTGTATCCTTGCGGTGCTGAAGCGTAAAACCGTGTGGACGAAGCAGTCGGGGGTAGTAGCCAGCGCATGCTCTCCCTTTTTAAAACTAAGAGGGAACTTAACACGTTGAAAATATCTTTTGGCATTAGTCATAGACGTTTTGAAAAAATATGAAAAATACACAGATCTGTGTAAGATAGTGGAAAAAACAGGCCTGCGTGTGTTTGTTTGTCTGAATGTCATCGTCTGTATGTAACTGTATGTATGTATGTATCGTATGTAACTAAACGTTCGTCTGTGTGAACTAATTTAGTTCAAATTGTAAATATCATGGCTTCAAAAATGTTCATTCGTTTATGGAGACTGCAGCTCCTTAATTCAAATACATTTTTAAGCATGACCTATGTTAACTAAAAGCTAAAGAACGGAAAAGAGAGACTTCAGTAGCAAAGTTTGTTTTTATCCCACATTAAATATCCGGGCCGAATTAAATTGATACACGGAGAGATTAACATGGCTTGAACGAAAATATTTCAGCTTTGTTAGAAAATTAGAACTGGTAATAAGCCGTACATAAAAGCTTGTTGGGTTTACTCCACTACAGAATTAGGCAGAGACCCCATCATTTGTTTTTTAGCCCTAAAGTAATATAAAATTACTGAGATCTTATTGCTTATAACAATAGGTTTTCTATTCATTTAGTTTATTTCTTTTTTACTCAGAATTTGAATCAGCTAAGGGGGCATTTTGAGAAGCGTCAAAATATCAGAAGGCCACATAAAACGCGTCATCAGTTACAAAATCATCTTTTGTTATCCAGTTACGCTGAGCTGAGGCGAACCTCAGAGGGACAGTTTAACCTGAAACAGGACAAAAGATATGATAAACAAATCTGACCATGATGTAAACATCTGAATGTTTATGGCGAGGCTGGGTCTGTGTGTTCTGGCCTGGGGGCATGAAAAGTATATCAGAAAAAAAATAAAAATAAAGGACTAAATTCTAATTCTAATCTTGGTTTGTTTTGGTCAGTCTTCTCAATGTGCTGAATTTCAGGGAATGTCTAAAAAAAACTAAAAGAGAAAATCATTGCTGTAAAGTTTCACCCTTGACCAATTGAGATTTGGAAAGTTATATATAAATAAAAGTATTACTAACAGTAAATACACACATGGTCAAAGGACCAGAAAGAAATCAAAAGTTTGTAATAAGTCAATAATCTTTGTCATATTGGAAAAGACATAATTGTGCTCCTTGGGAGACAATTTTGTTTTTGTTTTTTTGGTTATTTTTTGTTTCTTTCTTTTGGAGATGCTTTGAACAGAGTTTCAAAGGAAAGGAAGGAACCTTCCCAGGATCAGCCAAGAGCGTCACATTAAATTGACACTAAAAGGACCAGGGTTTGACTGCATGCTACTAACACGTTTGTTTTCTCTGAGTTATTGCTTTCAGATTAAAAGGACACCACCTTTCTGCCAACAGAAGACTCTGAGAAGACAGGTCTAGCAGTACGGTAAGGAGTCATAATCAGATTTGGACACTAAATTATGCTAAGTTTTAACCAATTTATGCCAGGAGATCTTCCAGCGGAGAAAGGTAGTGTCTTAAAAATGTTTGCTGCTTACCGCCATTAACAGTTCTGTCTTTCTGCTCTTTTCTTTGCAAAGAAACCTGCTCAATATGATAGGAATGTGCTAACAGAGAGATTCTAGTCTCTTTTTAGACATTCTCAGATGCGAGTGAATACCAAAACGGTGCCACAGTGACATGGGGGCTGATCCTTGGGACAAGGAGAAAAGGTGATGTCATTGACTTCAGCCTGATCCAGTTTTGAGTTTTATTTTGGCAGAGGAAAAGTTTTATTTATTTTTTTCCTCTAAGAAAAATCATTATTTCTTTTAGTTTTTATTTTTTCAATTATTTTATTTATTCTATGTTTGTCATGTTAGAGGGAACACAGTGGTTAAAATGTTTGGTTGTGACTGCTTTGCTGTACTTTCTTTTCAACCTATGGAGTTTTCTTTGGCAAAAAATGCTGGCCGAATTCATTCTGTTTTGAGGCACGAGAACTGGAGGATGGGCTCTTGAAGGGAAGGAGAATGTTGTGCTGCTGAACTCAGACATTGGACTGAAAATGGGCAATGGCAAGGACTATGACTGAGGCATCGGACAACCTTCACCAAGACAAAACACAGATGAGTTCGGCAGACACGACTTTATGCATTTCACTTCAGATTTTCACACAATTAAAACAAAACACACATTACGAAACACATTAAGATTATGTAAAGGTGAAAACTTTTAAAGAAGCGACTTGATGGAATCATAGAGCAACCTAATAAATTAAGTGGGTATTATATCAACAGTTGAATAAATGAATGAATGAATTAGTTTTCACTATATAAGCAGAGTAACCTGAACCTTTAAACTACCTGCTGATGCGAAGGAAATTGCGAACACCGCATTTAAAGAACAACTTAAAGTAATGGATAAGGCTGCAAAATTAGCATAATGACACATTCTACTAACTAACATGGGTAAATTTGGGATTAAAGCATCAGTGTACAATTGTTACAATATTTATGGCGATTTAATATCTCTCGACTAGAACACAAATAACTCAATAGTTCTTTTTAACCAGTTGTTAAAACATACTGAGGGAAAAACACATAAAACCGAGTTTAGCTAACTGTTAACCTAGAGGGCTTTTAGATCAGGATAATTAATGGTTATCCTCTTACATACAGAAAAGAAGTAAAATTAATTTCATTAGATTAAATTATGGGGACATTTTGGATCTGGTCAGGATTGCTAGGGGGCTGTGATGATAAAAGGGTAACAGCTTGAAGGTGATATCAATGAATGAAGGTTTTCTCTGAGGAACATCAAAGCTGCAATGACACCCAACATTGGAACTCCTGGTGTTTAAAGAACATCTTGAAAGGGACATAAGGTGAGGTCCTTACAACGAGAGACGTTCCACACACACAGGGGGGTGTGGAGACCCCTAGGGCACAGCGCTCAGGACAAGCTGCTGTGGTTTGGAGCTGTTGTAAACTTGTCACAGCTGGTGGAACCAGGCTGGAACCAAGGGAGACAACGACCTGGTCCCGCAGGTTACCTGACACCTAACACTGATTGTAAAGGGTTTTGGGTTTTCAGGGTTGCTGTATACAGAAAGCTTCAGAGAGCCTTGAACCTTTCCTTACCAGGCACTCAGAACACATAGATCCGATTACTGAGGCCTAGAAAAATAGGAACGCAGAGACGCGTTCATCCAAGAACTTCTTAATCAAAGTCCTTAATCCTCAGTTAAATAAAAATTACAAATAATCACATGTAAGGTTGACTTTATTTTAGGATTAAATTGGGAACTAATTCTGATTTGCTTAAGTAGCTTTAGGTGTTGCACAAAGTTAGAACGTTTTCAAAAGCGCTCCATTTCTCTACCTCTCCTGCTCGCTGCTTTGTTGTGAGCTTGGCATCCTTGAACAGATACCAGCAGGGTGTAAATATTTTGTATTCGCTGTGCAGATTTGCACCTCGCCTGCACTTCCCTTTAAAAAAAAAAAAAGAGAGAGAGGGGAAAAAGGTTTGTTGCAAGTCAAGGTGAAGTTGGAAAAGGCTTCCACATGGGAAGGTTTCCTTTTTCTCAGCTGGGGTTTTAAAATAAAACGGGAAATGACATGAAACAAATATGTTGATGAAATTATGTTGCAGAGAACTTTCAACTGTCAGAAAATGAAAGTTAAGACACACATTTGATGCATTCTGTTAAGAATTACTGAGAAACTACTGCAAATACATTTGAACTTAAAGATTACTCTTAATTACTAATTAAATTGCAATGCAATGTGCTTTACATGATTAAACTAAGGATGTTTCAGTTAACAGTTTAACTAGAACATTCAAAGCCAATCCTAAACAAATGTGTTTTTAATCTTGATTTAAAAGAACTTGGGCTTTCAGCACTTTTACAGTTTTATGCAAGTTTGTTCCAGATAAGCGGAGAATAGGAACTAATTGCTGCTTCTCCATGTTTGGTTTTGGTTCTAGGTATGCAGAATAGGCTGGAGTCAGAAGAACTTAGTGGTCTGGAGGGTTGATACACTGATAACAAGTCTGTAATGTTATTTGGGTGCTAAGACATATAGATTAATAGACAAACAGAAGTTTATTAAAATCTATTCTCTGAGATACAGTGAGCCAGTGAAAGGATAATGGAGCCCGGATATTGAAGAGTTAAGAGAGCGTTTTCTTCCATATTATTCACCCAGAGTTCATCAGTGTTATTTTGGTAACAGTCCCACTAACTACTGTTGTCAACACTGCATGTAAAGTGCCTTGAGATGACATGTTTCATGATTTGGCGCTATATAAATAAAATTTAATTGAATTGAATTGAATGTGTTGTCATCAATCAATCAATCAATCTTTATTGTCAACTACAATTTGTATTGTAATCGAAATTACAGTTCCAGTACAACTGTCCAACACATACATTTGGGGGAAACGGTTGACCGTGTCCTTGCGTTGCCAAAGAGCGCAGCCGTTTGCCGCAGCTGTTAGGCGCTGCCGTTAGGCGCATTCTTCCAAACTGCCCAGGACCCCGCCATGACGCGGTTTCCTTAGGGCGCTGCCTTTTGACTCTGTGGAAAGATAGGACCCACATTTGAGAGGGAGAGGGAAACAAAAGCATATTTCACACTTTATCCTTAAAGAAAGGGTAGTTCGAGATATCAAAAAACCTCTGCACGAGAAAAGCAACATATGACAAGACAACATTTCAGCAGAGGGTTTACATTTGAGGCGTAGTTGTCACAGTGTGAGTCCCATGTAGTATTTTGAGCGTCAGTTGTGTGTGTGAGGGAATGTGTGCTGTTTTTGTCCATGAACACTGTCCAGAGACCATTGTCCTTGATATGATGGAAAGTTTATCAACCGGCGCCACAGTTCTGAACGCATCCACAGGTGTCCGCGGGGGGATGAGGGAGCGGGGCAGTTTCTGTGCCCTCCCGTCATAACATCCAGGGGAGTTTAGACTAAAATGGGAAGCCAAAATCCAAATACACTATTTTTTTTGAGAACAAGCTGGATAAATTCTTTTGTCAACTTTGAAGTCTTTTATGTGGCTGGTTCCACATGGCAAATCCAATATTCCAAATTTGTTGGGCTTTTTCCGCGTCTCACATCCAGATTTATCCCATCTATCCTCTGAGTTCAGCCACCGCAGCCAGCCTACGTTCCAACGAATCCAACTTGCGGTTCTGCTCATTCACAGCCTTAGTGAGCGCATCAAATGCGGCCGGCAGCCTGATCATGGCCATTAATTGCCACCGACATCCTCTGAAGTTGCAGATACATCAGATAACCTCCGACTCCCAATAGAGGAAAACAGAGTATCATGAACCCAAACATGTATACGTCTTCAATGTCCTCGACTGACAAAATCGAGAGACACCGTTTTCCACCTGTTCCAGGAACCTAGGGTGTATCCCACGAAGTGGGTCCCGTCAAGACAGGACGGGTCCCCTTTTCCCGGTCTTCCATTCGAAATTTGTTTTATCAATTGCATTGAGAGACCAGCTGACCAGATCCATAGTTTCAAAATTCGGTGATATGAAGAGAGAGCTCAGAAACAGAAAAGACAAGACACAGCAGGAGCAGGGACGTCAGGGGGGGGGGGGGGGGGGGGGGGGGGGGCAGCCAGGAGCAGAAGGAAAGTGCGACCGCCTCCACCGAGAGAAAGAATAGAAGCCATGAGCTCAGTTGTGGATAAGCTACAGACATAACACCTCAATGCATTTGTGGCAATATCTTGTGATTTTAATAAAGCCTCACTCTCGCTACACTTCCAATTTTAACAGTTTGTCACCTGCTCTACCAGAGAAAAATCTGGGATTTATTCTATGCAAATGTAAAGGACTCATACATCTTGAGCAAGACATCCTCTTGGTAAATCAAATCACAACCTGGTTTTTCTCTGTTCAGAATATATAAGGCAACCTGCAATACAGAAAACTAGGGCTGGGTATCGATTCAAATTTCAAGAATCGATTCGATTCTGATTCTCAAGATTTGGAATCGATTCTTTTCAATTCAATCTCAAATTGCATTGCTGGTATTAAAAACATTTTTTCGCTGTTACCTGGATTTCATGATCATGCAATATATTGAGACTAGTATCATATTAACATTTAACTGCAAATAAATAAAATAATGGTAGCTAATAGCTGCTGTAAGGAGCTCCCGGAATGTGGAGACAATTGCTTTCACAAATATGCTGTGGGGCAGAATACCCGAAAAGATCCAGGCTAGAAAACAGAGGATACCAGCTACTATTTCTATTCAATTCAATTATGCTTTATTAAACCAAAACGGACAATAAATTTGGACACTAACCTGGTGCATTATTAAAAATATGACATAAAAAATTACCCTCCCGAACTGGAGTGTGAAGAGACTCAGGTGATGTATGTTGCGTCCATGCTTCCGACCACTAGGAGGAGCTCAGCATTTTTGTCCTGTTGAGGTCTCAAAGCAGAAGAAGAACTAATAGACTAACATGGCTGTTAAGCTAAAGTTGGCTCTCGGTGTGCTTTACTGATAAAAACATAATATTATAGCTCCCACATACTTGGGCATGCTGTGCGCAGATCTTTTACCTTCCCAGCAGGACAAAGCCAAGGAAGGGATGGTTAAATGTTTGATTAGCTTAGCTAGTTGAACATGTAGAGCGGTTTCTTTTCCAGCAAACTCACTGCACATCTGTCAGTCCGCACAGAGAGGGACTGTGATGCCGCCCATCCTTGTGACCGCATCGAGCTCGTTGTCACATATGCAGTCGTAAAAATTGAGCTATGTGTGTGCCTGACTCATGTCCGTGCAAGTAATGCTGACAGTGAAAATTAAAAATGTTTTTAACCAATCTTTGGTTATATGAATTGATTTTTAGGAATATGAGAATTGATACATACTTGGAAAATCGATTTTCTTAAAATCCCTAGGGAGAACTGTGAGGAGATGGTCACAGGAAGCCCTTAAAGGTTGTTTTGACAACCCTTTAAGGGCTTATTCTTAGGCCCCACCAGAACAGTGATATGCTTCCTTAACAACAAACCCTGGATCACCAGTGACTTCAAAACAAGAAAAAAGGGAGCCTTCATGAAGGGAGACAGGGAATTATTAAGGAGTATACAGAAGCAACCTAAAGTCAAGATAAGAGCCAGCTAGGTGTATGCAACATGAATAAGCTGTAAACTCCACCAGAACAATATCAGAGATGTGTGGTCAGGGATGAAGATCACTAGCTTCAAGCACAAGAAGGATCGGACAGATGGAGTAGACATAGCCAATGTGTAGGTTCTAAAGGCCTCAATGATCACCTGGATCAGAGACTACCTGATAAACAGACCACAGTTGGAGACTGAACGGTTGTGTGTCTAACCAGGTAGTCAGCAGCACAGGAGCAACACAGGGGACTTGTCTCACTATTGCTTTTCACTGTTTATAGCTCAGAATTCCAGTAAAAGACAGTCTCCTGTAATCTGCAGACATACTCAGATCACTATGCAGTCGTTCCGTTGGATGCATCAGAGATGGACAGGAAGTTGAGGAAAGGGAGCTGGTAGACTGCTTTGTGGCATGATGTGGAAGCAATCATTTCATTCTGAAAGTGGATCAAAACAAAAGAGATGACTGTAGATTCCAGGAGAAACAGGAATAGGTCCAATGCTATTGCCGTGCTGGGAGAATTAGTGAAGGTGGTGGAGGAGTAAAAAATACCTCTGTGTTCATCTGAACAACAGACTGGACTGGATAAACAGTAAAACTCCCTACCAGAAGGTGCAGAGCAGACTATTCTTCCTGAGGAAGTTTAGGTTCTTACATTCTACACATCTCAGAGAATCCTACCTAATCTGGAAAAGCAGTCTACTGTTGTATAAAAAGAGAGCAGTGTGAAGCTAGAGCAGTGAATTTGTCATCTACAATATAGGACAAAACGAATAATTCTAGGTTTCTATTTAATACCATTGCCAAACTTAGTCATAGCTTAGCAGTAATTACTTTCTTTATAAATAAGATTAAATATATTAAAATTAAAATCATTGCCATCCTTCGAAACATGATGACTTCAACCTCAATAACTGAGGCAGCACTGGAGGCAACTTTAGAACCTGAACTGTGTTTTGACAGCTTTGACCCGGTTGGGCTTTCTAAGTCATCTATTGGCTTCGTCTAAGCTAGACGAAGCCAATAATGTTAGTGGGATTACATTCTCTTTCCTCGGTTTGGGGGGGGGGTAGATGTTTGCAGGGTCTTTATCTTGGTCCTAGTCCATGCCGTGCTGGTTCTGTCCGGGGAACAGAGGGGGGAGGGGGGGGGTCTGGTTTATCGACCCGTTCGGTTTATGTTGGCCCCATTTCCGTGGGGTCAGAACTGAAGCATGGACCAGGAAGGTCTTGATTTTAGGGTTCACTTACCGGGCTCGGGACCTGGGAATATAGGATGTGTGTGGTAAGTGCGAGTGCGTCTACTACGTTCCTTTTTTTTGCGTGTGGGGGCACTAGGGTGGGAACGAGTGAATGTGACTGTGTACGTAGTTTTCTGTTTGTTTATCTGTAAGGTTGGGTTTGCTCTGCCCCCTCTCCCAGGACATCTCAGGTCTCCACTAAGTGTGGAGCCCATCCCCCCGGTGGTGCATTGGTGGTACTCTCTGTCCAGGGCTGGGTGCCCAGGCGGGTGCCGTCTTGCTCCTGGCGGCTGCTTCGCGGGGCCTGGCCCCCCGTGGCTCGGTCGGGGCCCCCACCGGGGGGCGGGGCACCCCTGGGGTCTCGGTTCCCTGAGTTCCCAGCTGGCTGCCGGCAGAGTCCACAGGCTCGTCCCCGCAGCTCCCCGGGGCTTCGGCATTGTGGCTGTTGGAGGGTTTCCCTGGGGCCGTCTCTCCTCTTCCCTTGTATAGGGACACAATGACTGAGACGGTCAGAGCATGGGGGTCGAACCGGCAATCTGCCAGTTACAGGACGAACTCCCTAGTTAACAAAAAAATAGATAAATATGCCCCCCTGTCTCTTAGTCTTAAACTATGTGGATAGATTTTAACTAAATTTAGAGAGAGGATGACATTCATTATTAGTACCAAAACAATAATGTTCACTAAATATTTTGGTTTAACTCTTCAAGTATATTGATATTTTGTTTGATATTAGACGATTCTTTACATCACAGAAAAGTTTGAAAATTAGAAGAACACCACTCCCTGAAAACTAAAGCCACATTGTAATGCCTAAAAATAAAAACTTGAGAAATACTCAGTCTGTTAATTTTATTGTCTCAGTCTAAAATACACATGATGTCATAACTTTAAAATAGTTGGAAAACAGCAAGTAAATTATGTTTGTGTGAATTGTGTGGACAGAACAAAATACCCAAAAACTTTTGAAAAAAAGTACGAGCAGCACGTTTGTTTTTTGAGTGCCATAATCCTGCATCAGAGTGAGTTTACTACGCAACTGTCTGTTAGTATTTCATTCAATAGGATTAGAAAATACACACAGAAAAAGCACAAACAACAACCTGCACATTTGAATAGTGTCCCTTATGTACACCTAAACAAGCTGCAATCCTCTAATATGTGAAGCAGTTGGCTCTCCTGCCATGGACATATTGAGCCTTAAGTCAGGTGAACTTCTGTTACTGTAACTCATCAGTGGGACTAGCAGGTTTGGACCCAGGAAGCAGTGGCACAGGAGATGTGGCCTCGATCAATGCAGGGTTCAAGATGATTGGAAGAGGCATGGGTGGGACTCCCACCTGCAGTGGAGAAGCTAATGGCTGCAGAATGAGGGGGGGCTGACTTGGAGGTGATGGAGAGCGGGCGGGAGATGTGCTTGGTGATGGAGGCGGAGATTTCGAGGCAGGAGCTGGAGATGAGCAATCTGGTCCTACAAGACAAAAGTATTTTGTAGTCTAAATATTTGTGTTTTTCTACAATAGTTATCTAAAAGCTTTTGTGTGCTAGGAATCCTTTGTGATGAAATGTGTTTACCATTGGCACTAGCTAATTGATGCTCTTGAGTTGACTCTCGACTGCTGGAAACTGAAGTCTCTGCTTGCGTTACTGGCATCATGACCGGGGAGGGAGGCTGGGAAAGAGGTGGCGCCATCAAAGGAGATGAAGGTTGTTCAGCTGTGGATGTTGACAGCACTTGCTCAGCTTGGGGACTTGGAGCTGAATCTTTAACAACAGAGATTGATAATAAACATCAGTTCATCCGAGGATCATGTCACATTATAAGAAACCTGGTCTAAAATGGGTAAAACATCAAAAATTAGAAAGTTTTATCTGGATAATCTGTGGAAGTTTTTTGACATGATATTAAAAGTGATAAAAAGTATTTAAACATTCATTAGTCTCTTGGATGACTATCACTAAAGACAGAACCTTACAAAAAACATATACTGCTCAGTAACTAAAATGTACAGATCAAAAAGCCACTTCACTACTACACCTATCATCAGGAGTTTAACTATACAACTAACAGTACAAAATAATTCCATTCAATCGCAAGATTTATTAAAGAGGTTAAGCTCCAACAGTGGAAAAATATTTCAAATAGTAGAAAAATATGGAGTAACCTTTGTTCCAATATTGTTGCAAGCAAAGAACACCTTTGTAAATAGAAATTGGAAAAAAAGTTCTGTAAATGGAAATAAAAAATGGAATTCAGAAATTAAATTAAAAAAAAATTCTCAATAAAAATAAAAGAAAGGTTTTGAGAGTAACTGCTATCTCAGATTGTATTTTATTAACAAAATGTTAAAACATATTTTCAAATGTTATCCTTTTTTTTTTTTACAGATTTTATATTTTCAATTTTATTTCTCCACATTTCTCTTTTTCAGATTAAGTTTTACAAATTGCATTCTTTTCAAATTGCATTTTACAGATCACATTCCCTTCTCTTCTGGGGGCAAGTCAAATTTATTTGTATTTGTATAGCACTTTTCAGTACAAAGACAATGCAAAGTGCTTTACATGATTAAAATATAGGAAAATAAAAGCAGAATAAAAGCAAAAACTTTGCTCCTCTGGAGTGAGGAGCGAAGACGCATTTCTAGTGGTCTGCATAGTAACGACATTTTGATTGGTCAATGTGCGCGTCAAGAGCGAGTGTGAAGAGAATGTGATCTGTAAAACGCAAATTGAAAAGAATACAATTCGTAAAACTCAGTCTGAAATAAAGCTTAATCCGATCACAATATTTTGATTGGGTTGTTTACATGATGCATTTTTATACCAATCAGCCCTTTATTCCAATTACGTTTGTCCAAGTAAACATAGATATTGTCACTCTACAACCATCTTCAAATTATTTACTGTACTTTTTACTCATTTGATTGTTAATGTTAATCATTTAGATGTCAATGTTATGCACACTGGCAGAAATGAAACCCTGAGAAATAAAAAACTATATGAAAATCTAAAATCTGTAAAAATGTGAAAAAAAAAAAATCGGGATTGCATTTTTTTTCTTCAAATTTACATTTACAAAACGTGCTCTTTGCTTGAATAATGGAACAAAATTCACTCCATAAACAAACCAAATCAAACAGGGAGTATGCTGGAAATATCAAATCTAGTTTCCTTTGCAAAGCCTCAGTTATCTGCGTCATGACAACAGCAAACAGGCATAAATTGGAGGCAACCAGGCTTTCGCTCAGTTTTTCTGAAACCATAATGACACCTTTCCATGAGTCTGTCAATTACGGCAACTCACATTTGAGCAGCCTGTAGTAGCATCCTTTAGTAACTGCAGCACTCCAACTACAGATTGCTGAAGTGCGAACTGCCAACATAGACAAAAGCCCGTTTGCTGTTGATCAAATCTAGTTTCGGCAAAGGATGGCTCATGCTTATGAAACATGTTGTTCCTGATTAAAAAGTGTCCAGAACTTAGTACCTGGTATAACTGTCTGTTTGAAGAGTTCTTCCCTCAGGTTTGGAAGAAAGCACACAATACGTTCCCATGTTATTTCCCACAGGTCTGAGTATCCAGTCTTAGAGTCAGAGCTGCGGAAAATCCCTGCAGTGTCCATCACAAGTAGCATGTTCTTTAGAGACTCTGGAATTGCCTCCAGCTACACACAAACATAAATAAACAATGCAAAAAAGTTATATTACTGTGGTACTCTACCACTCAGTACCAACTCATCAAAATTATATTTCTTATTAGGTGACAGTAATTAATTGCATACAAGAAAAAACTGTTTGTGTGTTGTTACTATCCTCACCAGTAAATCACTGGACCCTGCATGCATATACTTGTCCATGAAATCCAGAATGGTAAGCCAGAGGGCAGCGAAGGTGGGCAGGGAAAGTAGAGGTGAGAGGTGCTGCAGGAAGACCTTAAAAACAAACAAAAAAGAAAATAAGAAAAGCTTTTTTAATTTTTAGATGTATATGTGTTACCATACCTACATAATTAATTACCTTACATTTCACTAATGTTAATGGAGTTCTTTTTATCATATTCCTTATTTCCATTCTTTTATTCATGATGTTTTTGTCTACTATTTCCCTTCTCCTTTCAAAATAAATTTTCCTAGAATAAAGTTTTATACCCCACAATAGCTATGTTTATATGCACAGAATTCCACATTTGGATTGAAATCTATTCAGATTAAAAGAAAACCACATGATCACCCAGTCAATTAATCCTATCATGATGTGTGACTGACAAAAGCAAGGCTGCCATTCATCGGCGTCACTGAGCCCTCTGACCACCTCCTGCAGGCAATGCGGGTGAAGTGTTGTGCTCAAGGACACAGAGACTTAAAAAAAAAAAAAGAGTGGGGGATTGAACCGGTACCACCAGTTAGCGGACAAACTCCATAACTCTTGTGCCACTGTCGCAAAAACAGCTCTGGAGAAAATTACATTTCAATTAGGCACTCTAACCCCCAGTCGGTCGAGGCAGATGACCGTTCATACTGAGCCTGGTTCTGCTGGAGGTTTTTCCTTCCCGTTAAAGGGGAGTTTTTCTTTCCACTGTCGCTTCATGCTTTCTCAGTATGAGGGATTGCTGCAAAGCCATGGACAATGCAGACGACTATCCCTGTAGCTCTACGCTTCTTCAGGAGGGAATGCTGCTTGTCAAGATTGATGCAATCAACTGGGCTCCCTTATATAGGACATTTTTTGACCAATCTGTATAATCTGACCCAATCTGTATAATCTGATTGAATTTGATTTTGGAAAGTACCTTGAAATGACATGTGTCATGAATTGCCGCTATATAAATAATTATAATTGAATTAAAGAGAACACTTAAACACAATATAACTCCAAGTCAATCACACTACTGTGAAATCAAACTATCCACTTAAGAAAAACCACTGATTGACAATCAATTTCACATGCTGTTGTGCAAATGGAATAGACAACAGGTGGAAATTATAGGCAATTAGTAATATACCCACAATAAAGGAGTGGTTCTGTAGGTGGTGACCACAGAGCACTTCTCAGTTCCTATGCTTCCTGGCTAATGTTTTGGTCACTTTTGAATGCTGGCAGTGCTTTCACTCTAGTAGTAGCATGAGACGGAGTCTACAACCCCACACAAGGGGCTCAGGTAGTGCAGCTCATCCAGGATGGCACATCAATGTGAGCACTGAGCACATGTGACAGAGTCTGGAAACGCCGTGGAAAATGTTCTGCTGCCTCAAACATCCACCGGCATGACCGGTTTGGCAGTGGGTCAGTAATGGTGTGGGGTGGCATTTCTTTGGGGGGCTGCACAGGTACAGAGATGAGATCCACAGAGATAAGACCCTCAGACACATTGTGAGACCATATGCTGGTGCAGTTGGCCCAGGGTTCCTCCTAATGCAAGACAATGCTATAGACCTCGTGTGGCAAGATGAAGGCGTTGATGCTATGGACTGACATGCCCATTCCCCAGACCTGAATCCAATTGAGCACAACTGTGACATCATGTTTTGCTCTATCCACCAACACCACAGACTGTCCAAGAGTTGGCGGATGCGTTAGTCCATGTCGGAGGAGATCCCTCAGGAGACCATCCGCCACATCATTAGGAGCATGCCCAGGCGTTGTAGGGAGGTCATCCAGGCACGTGGAGGCCACACACGCTATTGAGCCACTTTTTTTAAGGACATTACATCAAAGTTGGAGCCGCCTGTAGTGTGTTTATCCACTGTAATTTTGAGTGTGGCCCCAAACCCAGACCTCCATGGGTTAATAAATTTGATTTTCATTCATCATTTTTGTGAGATTATGTTGTCAGCACATTCAACTATGTAAAGATTGAAGTATTTAATAAGAATGTGTCATTCATTCAGATCTGGACTGTGTTATTTTAGTGTTCCTTTTGTTTATTGAGCAGTGTATATAGCCTACTATTTCCACTGGAAAAACCAAGGCGGATTTCACTTTCCATTGACATGTTTCCCAACTTTATGACGGTAGCGGCCAGAAGTGACAGCAGTTGGCAAGATGGACGGCAGCTGTGACACTGAAAGTGAATATCGCGGGAGCACCGTAGTGCAGCTGCACTTTCTGCCGGCACCCTGTTCCACCGGGAATGATTCAGAATGGAGCATCGTAGTGCTGTTGGACTCCAATCACGCGAGGATTGTGTCATCACGTGTGTTATGCTATAAAATGACAGATCGGACAACGGCTCCCAGTATGCAATTCAATGCTTAATTAAGGCTTATTTAAGATAGAAAATGACCTACAGCTTAAGGCGCCTACATCCAAGTTTAACCATTTTGCTGTTTGTTATTGCTTTTATTTTCATCTTTCATTTTATGTGTGTGTATTAAGTAGTTAATGTGTTCATGTAGATTAGTATTAAACATAATTTCTTCAACAGGGAACTATTGGTTTAACTGTGTTCTTCTTGTGTTTTTCTTATATCAGTGATCAAATTGTCTAAAAATATGAATCACCCCTTTTTGAGTTAACAATGCAAATACATAAGAGGCATTATATTCCTTTGCTTGTGGTTGATGATTAGGGACTCCATGCGCAATTATACTTAACGGTTATAAACATTTACTTGCGCCAAGTCTACTTCAGTCTTACAACTGAGTAGACATCCATCTTTCATGGTAAATATGTCGATTAATTGTTTAGTAATAAGCCCAATTGCTAGTTATAATCATAAAGGTTGGTAGGCCTACCATTTGGAAATATTTTTCATTGATGCTTTCCCTTGATTAGAATTGTTGTGTTTCTGATAATTGTTTTTTTCCCCTTTGCTGCCAAATCTACGAACTGGGTGAGGCGGGCCGTAGTGAATGAAACAGGAAGAACTACAGGCCGTCTTATCAATGGCCATGCATAGATGGTATACACACAGGACTTTACAATGCCAAAGAGGTTACCCAGCGTGTGGTATTCTGGCCTGTTGCAATGTGATACAATAGATTAAAACTACTGTCCTACCTTATGTGTTGAGAATAGAGATGCTGATATATATAATAAAATACTAAAAAATACTGTGCAATTGCATGAATGTATTAGACAGACATACAGGACATTGTTACTTTAAGTTTCTTTTGTATACTCCAAAGTGTTATGCCATCTAGCCATGGACTAGAATTCAGATTGAATTGGGAACATGTACCATGGGGGAGAAGTCGGGATGGGTTGTGAGCAAAGGAATTTCACACATCCACGCAGGGACAGCCTCTCTCAGCAGGGTGCCTGCTATGAACCTAGACCACTCCTCACACTCTTTCCACTTCTTCCTGGGACTCCCAAGGAGAGTGTCTGCCCTGGGGGACCAGCCAGCCATGCATAGGGCCTCATGGGACTCAAAGGCTCACAAGCTGAGTAAAATGTACTTTCTGTGAAACTCATCTCCGGTTGCTTCAATGGAGCGACAAAAGGGGGAGATTCTCGTTGTCCTCTACGGAGCGAGGACCCGACTGAGTTTGGAAATCTGTCGACTACATCGAAGCTAAGTTTGCAGTCTCACTTCTGGGCAACCAGCCGCTGAAGTAAAAAATGCCAAAACAGCTTTGTTTATTTTTGTCAGCTGTTGCAGGAAAGCTGACGCGAGATGGTGCGGAGCGGTCTCCTATCCTCACCAGGCCAAGCTGAGACAAGAGCTGAGCTGAAATTGCCCGCTGCAACCGAATCAGAGACTGCATGCAGGACCTTGGACCGGCTTACCCCGACCATGTTTCGGCTAGCTCATAGCGGCTAGCCCGCTGCTGAACTAACCAACGTTTTCCTGGACCACTGCTCTCCCTTGGATGGCCGAAGTGAACAGAAATCACACGTGACACCGACAGGTTTGGCAGAGAAACAAACAGGGGAAGTTAAATGGTTTATTTAGAAGGTTTACATAATTCGTTACATGGTGTTTTTAAACAGCTAACCGACGTAGCTCCCGCTAGCTTCTTGGAATCAGGCCATTGCTGGTGTAATGCGAGTGTGTTTTCGTGGTTATAACAAACGTTATCTCCACAAGGGTTTTATGCATTGATGGGATATTAATGTTTATGTTATCCGGTCCACTCATTACGACCAGAATAAAGCCGAAGCTTTTTAAAATTAGCGCAGAATGTCCGCTAGCCTAATGCTATTAGCTTCTGGTACCATTCGCTCTTCCCGGATATGCGACTATGAACGTTTCAAACATAAGGCTTGTTTCATTTCGCTCCACCATCGTTCGATAATAATACGACCATTATCATCGCATTAATATGGAATATTAATGTCGATTTAAAGGTGTTTTGTTTAAGTTTAGGATTAGCCGATTTTAGCGACCAATCTCTACAGCGACCCCTAGCTCCCGGAGATATAATCGCATTAATAAAATCAAGTGTCCTAAAAGTTTACTGAGAATATCATTCTTTAAAATGTTATTTTATCAAATAATGTTTTGTTTCTCGGGATTTGCATTGTGAATGGGTTGAAACCAAATATTGTTCTGAATTAGTTAAGCTAATTTAACTCAATTCCATGTTCTTTAAGTTGAACTTTGGTTCTTTAACTCAGATATGTTATTTAATCAAATAATGTTTTGTTTAACTCAAGATTTGCATTGTGAATGGGTTGAAACACATAGCAAATGTTCTGAATTAGTTAAGCTAATTTAACCTCAATTCACATTCTTTAAGATGAACTTTGGTTTTTTAATTCAGCTCTGCAGTGAACCAGGATTCATCGAGTTATTCTGATGATGCTGCTGATGATGATCAACCACTTTATTTTGTCTTATTTCTTTTGTGTGTACATAGTTCCTTAGCTTCTTTTTATCTTAATTTTGCTCAGTAGTTTTAGTTAAGTTTCACTAGCCTCGTAGAGAGGATTTGTTGATTGAAATATAGTGTTAATTCAGATAAACTGCATCATATAGTGATGTTGTCTGGATGTTCATTTTATTTCTGTTAATTCTTGAACTTGAAGAGAAGTTGTCACTCCTTATTCTACATGTGTGCAGAGTTTGCTGTTAAGAGATCGCCAGTGCTCGAATCATCCCTTTCAACTATTGTCCTGATATCAGCTCTAGAGCTGATATTCACCGGACAATACCTAACAGACAAAGAGTTATTTATTAAACATTAAATAACTTTTAAACAGTGTGTAATTGCACAACTAAACTATTTCATTGTGTCCCATCCTGGCTCTTTTTTAACCTCATTCAGCACTTTCTTCAGGTCACTGGTAATCCAGGGTTTGTTGTTGAGGAAGCATCCCACTGTTCTGGTGGGGATACTGTTATCCACACAGAAGTTTATAGTCAGTCATACATTCAGGCATGGTATTTATGTCCTCTACACAGGCCAGCTGACAGCTTTGCCGTGAGGGAGACTTTGGTGCAGCTTCTGCACCAGAGTCAGAGTCAGTTTTGAGCCCCCCCTCTGTCCTGGGCCCGGGACAACAGACCCGTTTGTCCCCCCCTGTCGGCGGGCGTGCCTCTACATGTGGCAGGCACAGTGCATCCCAGTCTGTTGCCTCAAAACAACCCTTGAGGGCTTTCTGTGACCATGTCCTCACAGTTCTCTGTAATGCATGTTGCCTTTGAGAAAGAGGCTTTTATTCTGAGCAGAGAAAAAACAGATTGTAATCTGATTTGCCAAGAGGAGGCTTTGCTTTAGAGATGAATGAGTCCTTTACATTTGCATAAAACAAGTCCAGAGTAGAAGTTGAAAAGTTGGAAGTGTAACAGAAAATTAGGCATGATTAAAAATCAACAGATATTACCAGAAAAGAATTTTGATGTTGTGTCTGTAGGTTATGCACCACTGAGCTGATGACATCACATGCACTGTCGGCAACAGCAGTTGGAGGAACGTAGACGGTTGCCAAAGTAGCACAGTTGAACTCTCAGGGTAAAAAATATGGATAAAAACTCACTGCTAACACTGGATGACACCATAATCAGAATCAGAATCAGATTGTTTTTCCCCATCACTACCAATCCACCAACTTTGCTCTTCCCTCTCTCTAAATCTCTGTCTGCTTGTATGGTCAGAAAACCTGGCAGATAGACATTGGAGTAGGGGATATGATCCTGCAGCCATGTTTCAGTGAAACACATAATACTGGATTCCCGATCTTCTGCCTGAGTCCATGTTAAGGCTTGGAGTTCATACAATTTGTTTACCAAAGATCTCACATTGCCCATAATAATCCATAGAAGACATGAATTAAATTTTCCCCTTCTCTCTCTTCTTCTTGCCCCTGGTCTGCATCTTCTGCACCTCTTTTTCAGCCCACTGGGATTTGTGGATGTGGTTAAAGTATTATTTCAGCTTTTAAAATGTTAATCAGCTGATCATGGTTGTACAAAACCAACTAGTTGCTGTGGTTGCACAACAAAGCAAATGTCCCAAAAATAACCCAACAAAAACTAAAATCTTTCAAGGAGGACAGTATCCCACATCAGTTGAGAAAAATATTTAAAAAAGAGTGCAACAAAGACATTTAATAGGAGAGACAACCAGGACGGACAGCAACACAAATAGAATAGGTTTGTTAGGACTGACTTTAACTGAAATGAACTCCTGAAATGTCATTAACAGAAAATATGTACCATGACTGCTGCTAATAGGGAGTGCTACAGGATGAGTGGCTGCAAACCTTTGACAGCAGTGTGCAGGCTCTCATTCTGGTCTCCTCCATACCACCCACATCTGCTGGACTGATGTTTTCCAGTAGCTTAGTCAGCAGTGGAAAAAGCACCTGTAAATAGACACGATCAATTTCGCTCTTAAATTTCAGTCTCAACTGAGTAGGAAAAGGTTGCATGGTTTATAATATCCTTCACTATAATGTAACATTGTTGCCTGTTCTAAGAAATTCTTTGTGTTTTTCACCTTGTTGAAGCAGGACTCCCACTCAGCCGCATCAAGTGCCTGCAGATCATGGACAAGCAGTGCTCTTTGGAGGTAAGTGAGGGCCTGCATGCGGACTTGTCGCCTGGCATCGCAGCATAGCCAAGCAATTCCTGGAGAGTGCAACCAAAGACAGATATGATCATTTAGTCTTATCATGAAACAAAGGTCATAATTAAGATGATTGTTGCATTTTCATTTGTTAAATCAAAAGGAACCTTTTCTAATGCCGGTTACAATAAGCCTTTTCATTAAATATCTTTAAATTCAAGGAAACACTAGGAGTGACCCCTAAGCTGGGGACACAATAAACAATCTCACCCCGAATTTCAGTAAGAAAAAGTCTGTAATTTGTCTGCTGTGGTTTGGATACAGTCAGTAGAGCATGTTGGCCCAAGAATCTAGTGTAAGAGGGAGATGGAGACAGAGTCTGTAATTGTGTTATGGGAACCAACCCAACCGAAGTCTCAGGTAAAGTATATTTGAATTCTGCTGCCAAAAGTTTCTTTTTTGGAATTTGCTTGTGATTATACAATACTGCTCTTTTCCATAAAAAATATCTAAACAACTAACATTTCTTGAATAAAATATGTTAAAACTTTAATATTGTATTTATCACTGATTCTAAAGTTTTGTTAACACAATAAATTCCAAACATTAATTCTCTTAAGTCTCCTAAGATAGAAACAATACAAGCTTTAGAATAAAGCCAACACCAAAAGTCATTACAAAGCTAGCAAAACCATCTTACAAGCAAAAAAAAAGCTTCAAGATTTTCCCATGGGTATTTGTGGGATAAACAGGACATTACTGCCACCCAGTGGTATGTTTCTTTGACCTTCAAACTGTCTCTTTCGCAATTTTATTTTTTCACTTTTTATTTTCAAAACAATAAAAGACAATTCTATGGAACTTACAGAATATAGTGTCAGGTGTTCCATGCCCCCTCAATGACTATCTAATTTTGCAATTTGTTATAGCTTGTCCATTTTCTCCACAACTTTTCACACTTCAGTTGTAGTCTTATAATGTAAGTCAGTCTCTCCATCTTGTAAATCTCTTCCACAATGTCCAATCCAATTGTGGGAGGTGGGGGGATCCACTTTGTACCAATTCATTGTAATGGCCTTATTTGTAGCTTCCAGAAGATTTTTTTGTTTAAATAGATGTCCTTGGTTTTATGTCTCCTTGTGATAAATGTCCAAAATAGAGAAATGTACATGTTTTGGGTAATGAGTACCCTAATACATCTGTTAACTGTTTATAAATATTGTTCCAATAGCCTGTTAGCTATGTACAAACATTGCCAAAACAATGAGCATGGTCCACATCTTGAATTCCATGGGTTGATGTGGTTTGAACCCTCAGCAAGCCAGTTGCACAGTGTATGGTCCCCGGTCAGTTGTGAAGCACAACTCTGCTGAAACCAGGCTTTTATGTTAGCGTGAACTCTAATTCTTTTTCGAAATTCTGTGAAGACTATGAAAGTTGTGCAGTGTGTCCCAACCTCAAAGGTTCAAGGTAGACAGCACTGGGAATTCTTCTGAGCAGCAGCATATGTAGAGATGGTGGTCAACAACTCCAATGAAAAGCTCTGATGGAGTCCATGGTTAGTGTTTTCAAACTGCTCCTATGTATTAATCAAATCTCTTGTATGTCTTGTTACAAACAAAGGAGATCTTAAAATCTATTTCTGTCCAACTTCAGGATAAAGTAGTGGTGTCTCACCTTGCAGCAGTGGGCACCAGCAGCTGGTCCACAAAGTTTGAGAGTCAGCTTCTATCTTTTTGCCAGAGGGCTCTAGATGGTGCTGTTCCTCTGCCCAGGAGTTGTAGATGCTAGCGGCCCGGGTGTGAAGGGTGTGCATCAGGTCCAACAGCTGCTTGGACACCAACAGAACAGTTACATCACACATGCTTTCAGGAATCAGAAACTTTGTATAACACCGTGACAAATATCGCAGGATTCTAAAGGGAAAAACAAATACGCTTAGGTCAATTGCAACATTTTCAAAATGCAGCTGCAGAAGGGCAGCAACAGACAACTCTTGTACTAGGCTGCAGAAAAACAGTCAAACATTTATTTTAGCTAAAATCTCTTGCCTATTAAGCTTTAAATTGCAGTAAATATGTCTTTTTTTCCCCCAAAGAATTCCTGATTTTTTATAATATGCCAAGTTGTGTTTCACTGCTGGAGGCACATGCTGCCATGGGGAATATTGGTACCCTGAAGGAGTGCAGCCAATCTGCAGTAACATTCAGTTTTAGTGGTACAGTGTTGCATCTAACTGTATGATGTTTTAGCAGTGAATATGATCATAACACCAAGGCAGGATTGCAGTTTGCAATCTAGGGAAATGGTGAGCTAAGTGGTTAGAGCAGTGTGCTTATGTTCATAGGTGCCTGGTTCGATCCCCCCAGAATGCTACTATAGGTCCCTGAGCAAGACCCTTAACCCCAGATTGCTCCTCAGGTGCTATGAACACTTCCCACTGCTCCCTAAGGGATGGGTTAAAGGCAGAACATTTTTGCTGGAATGTACAACTGCAATGACCAATAAAGATTTCTCTTTTCCCCCCCTCTCTTTCTTGACCATGGCAATTTTAGGGTTTCCTGTGTTAGTACACTTTACTTGGTCCAGAAAACTGCAGATTGAAAAAAGTCCACAAATATTCCAGCTGTGAAAAGGTTGTTCAATATAAATTATTCAATATACAAATATCAATTTGTGACAAATTCTACTTGGACATTGTTAAAGTTGGCTTGGGTGGTTTTTATTTTTTCAACATTTTGGCTCTAACAACACATTGTTAATTTACATATTAATTTGTCACACCCACTGTCATAGAATTAATATCAAATGTTTTCTCATCACCTGTCATTGTTATGCTATGCCTTGAGACTGTAAATAAGTTGAGCCCAATATCAGTCCTCAAGGCCCGCTGCTGTTAATTGCAAGTTTAACTGTACTTCTATAGAACTGGGTGATTTGCTGAGGATGTAATGCAGCCAACCAAATAGGCAGGGATTGTTGATCAACATAAGGATATTGGTCTAAAAGCTTTTATTTGCAACATAAAACTTGTGGTATTCTACGGAAGCGTATTGCTGCCACTGGACAAAATATTTTTTTTGTTGCTTATCTTGTATAAACATGATAATTATCTTGTATAAACGTGATCTTATCTTGTATAAACATGATAATTATCTTGTAAAAACGTGATAATTATCTTGTAAAAACGTGATAATTATCTTGTAAAAACGTGATAATTATCTTGTATAAACGTGATAAATATCTTGTATAAACATGATAATTATCTTGTATAAACGTGAAAATTATCTTGTATAAACGTGATAATTATCTTGTATAAACGTGATAAATATCTTGTATAAACATGATAATTATCTTGTATAAACGTGAAAATTATCTTTTAAAAACGTGATAACTTATCCAAATGGTGGCGCTAGTATGCTTTTAGTCTGACTCATTTAAGACGAAGAAGAAGCATGTGCGTCATCTACTCGAGAACTAAAATGGCAAATTTATGGGAATGGATCAAGTTTTACTTTATGCTCGCTAGTATCACCTTATTTTCAACGGAAATACGGAGACAGTGAGTGGCGGTTTTCCGTGCGAGACGTCCGTAACGTCACTTCCTGTTACTGGCGAGTCAGCTGGACAGCGACTCGCCGACTAATTCGTACCAAATTACTCGTCTTTATGATTTCATGGAAGGCCGGGATCGTTTGTCCGGTTAGAGGCTGTCATGGTAACGGGTGTAAACGAAAGGTTTATGTGGGGCAGAAGTGTTTTAATCATCGACCGCGTACAAGAGCTGTAGATACCAGGCGCCCTACTTTCTTCACCCCCAGCCGAAGAATGAGATATCCCTCCTCCTGTGGCTAAAAGTTGTAAATTTGAAGAAACCACCAAAACAATGGTATGTTTGTTCTTTTAATTTCGTGGGGGAAAAAAAGCCCGATAGAAGACAACACGATGCCAGAAAAGTGGCCGGGCTACGAAGTTCCATTAAAATCTCCGTGGAGACGTCAAGAGGGCAGCAGACAGGTAAGCTTGGGAAGTGTACAGTGTTTACGTTTGTGTCACTCTTGATAAAACATATGCTTTCACATTAAGACAGCCATCTTTTAGCTTTGTTCTGTCTGTCAATTAATATCTGAATATTTTTCATCTCTGCTGGTAGGTTTTTGGGGTTCCGTTTGTAAAGTTATACAATGAGAGATTTACAGCAAAATATTTAGCCTGTCATATGACATAAAAGGCAGGGTTCATTATTCATATTTTTGTTATTCATAAATCTATAAATAAGTCACAGTTCCCAGTTTAATATTTAAATAACAAGCTTACGTACGAATTAGTCGGCGAGTCGCTGTCCAGCTGACTCGCCAGTAACAAGAAGTGACGTTACGGACGTCTCGCACGGAAAACCGCCACTCACTGTCTCCGTATTTCCGTTGAAAATAAGGTGATACTAGCGAGCATAAAGTAAAACTTGATCCATTCCCATAAATTTGCCATTTTAGTTCTCGAGTAGATGACGCACATGCTTCTTCTTCGTCTTAAATGAGTCAGACTAAAAGCATACTAGCGCCACCATCTGGATAAGTTATCACGTTTTTACAAGATAATTTTCACGTTTATACAAGATAATTATCATGTTTATACAAGATTTTTATCACGTTTATACAAGATAATTATCATGTTTATACAAGATATTTTTCACGTTTATACAAGATAATTATCATGTTTATACAAGATATTTATCACGTTTATACAAGATAATTATCACATTTATACAAGATAATTATCACGTTTTTACAAGATAATTATCACGTTTATACAAGATAATTATCACGTTTTTACAAGATAATTATCATGTTTATACAAGATAATTATGTTTATACAACATAAGCAACAAAAAAAATATTTTGTCCAGTGGCAGCAATACGCTTCCGTAGTATTCAACAGATAGTTAAGTTAATTACTTTCTTTAAAGCCAACATGCAGGGCCCTGACATAATAGGAGTATTAAACTGCCATCAGACACAGAAAATAATCTACAAGTAAAAGACAGATGGAATAGTATCAGGAAGGATGCAGTGTTCTTATTTTTCCTTTGGTCAATATAATGGCTAGACGTGAAACATTACAATGCCCCAATATCAGATAAAAGGGCCCTTAGAGTCATTTTTGTGGAGAGAGAAACTGTAGCATTTAAGAGAGGACAGATGTGTCAAAAGAGAAGTTGAGATTTTTTAAATGAATGTAGAAGGGCAAGAGTGCTATTGTACTTACATCTTGACTAACCTGTAATGACACTGTGTGATAGCTGGCTGGGACACCCTCATCCTCCTCATCGTCACTGTGAGAACGTGATGGACGCTGACTTGATAATCGACTCCCAACTCGTCTTGTGCTGCCTCCAATTTCTCTCTCCCTACCCACTGGTTTCTTTCTCATCCGGGACTTTGAGTCATATTTGTGGTTTTTCTTCTTGTCATGGTTTCGGTAACCTGGAGAAGAGATTTACCAGGGAAACTCAAACAACCTCTTTTGGATCAAAATCTGGACAGAGTTGATTTGGATTTAGTTTTTGTTTTCTTTTTTCTTTTTGCTGATTTGTAAAGTTACTAGATGGTTAAAATATAAATAAAGGTAGTTAAGGTAGTAAAGGTTAGTAAAGTGTCCTAAAGGTTATTGATTTCACCGAGCAAATCATTCTTTAAAATGTTATTTTCTCAAATAATGTTTTGTTTAACTCAGGATTTGCATTGTGAAAGGGTTGAAACACATACCAAATGTTCTAAATTAATCAAGCAAATTTGTTCAAGGTAGATCAAGGAACTCTAATACCTTTACTGGCATTTGTAAACCACCTTTAATGAGCTTGAATTTATTTTTATTACAGGTTTAATTTCTTGACATTCTAAGAATTTCTTTTTGCCAGGGGTACCTCTTCCAATGAGGAAAATAGTTTATCAAATTATTTTTTTGTTGGATGTCAGGATTATTCCAGATGGGAGTACGGCTGCACGGGATAAGCGATGACCCCGTCATCTGAAGAAACTCCCACCATGCTGTCAGAGAAAAGCTGATATTGATATTTTTAAAGTATGTGTGCCGTTTTATGTTTGAGTTTATAAATGGCAAATCAGAGGTCTCGATATCAAATATTTTCTGTTCAGTGTCTAGCCAGGGCTCATCTAAGGGATTATGATTTAACCATTTTGAGATGTACCAGAGGTCACGGATTAGCGGACCACGGTCCGGATCCGGACCCAGCTGCTACCTAATCCGGACCCAACCTCGTTTAAAAGCGCAAAAAGTTCCGTTTAGACTTTTTATTCAAGGTTATAATCTGAAGCTGCTCTCAACCAATCAAACCTGGCAGAGCCGGGACATCAGCCAATCAGAATGAGAGCAGGGCGGGTCTTTCCAAAGCGGACATGGCCAGTCTGTGGTTTATCGGTGTTCATCATTTTAACCTTTGGGAGAGCATTTTAAACTGGCCACAGATGGTATGAATGAAAGTAGCGGTGGTCAAAGGTTTTCTTTGGATTTATGCAAACCAGCAGGTCAGAAAGTTCAGCAGCTGACAACAACTTCCCTCGGTAAGCGTCAATCTGCTCCGGCAGTTAATTAATGAATTATTTCCACCTGTGGCCATGTCATCTGTCAGCGTTTATTCCCTCGCTGATAAACGCGGCGACCAACCAGGGATCTCCTCGTGATTCGCTGTTATGTTTTATTTAAACACAAAGAAGAGTAACGCGCTAGCTCAGGCTAATTTAGCATGATCCTTGAAGAACAAGAGTCGGACTGTGAAACAATGTGCCGCATTTGACTGGGTTCGATTCGGAAAAAGTAAAAAAAATCTGCGCTGTTCTGAAACAAAGAAGGCAGAGCTGTATCTGCTGTCGGTATGCAGCAGTGTTCAGCTGATGAGCAGCTGCGCTCCAGGACACTAAATAAAATGACAAGGATTTTGATGCTTACAGATTGTTAAGAAAACTACATTAAAAAGATAAAACAAATAAACTGCAGCTACAACATGGACTGGAGAACGGGATCTAACTGGGTGAGGCCAGAGAAAGGCGATTCTCGGAGAGTTTTTTTATGAAGTTAAAGTGGAGCGCGGACAGAGGGTTCATCCTGGACAGGTCTCCAGTGACTGGGCTAAAATATAACCATTTTATTAAACTTCAAAAAAGTTAAATCATGCCTTTTTATAAACTGTAATGATTAATTGGTGAACAATTACGGGCAAAGCAGAGACTGAATTATTGTCATGTGCAATCTGTGTCAAATTAAAATGTATTATGTCATGATAGTGTTGGTGATGTGTCCTGCATTTCCAAGGCTGTGGTTGGCCTTGTATCATCATAAAATTGGTTTATATTGAATGTGACAGGGAGCCAGTGGAGTTGATGTACAGGTGTGAAGTAGATGATGTAATGATGAAGCTGCTTGAGGGTTTCTGGAGGACAGAGAGGGAAGGGAGCTGGGATTATAAAGTGGACTGTGGACCAGTTTGTCAACAGTGTGAAGGAAGAACTTGATGCTGCAGAGATGAAAGTAACCCAGATGATGATGGGGATGTGGAAAGTGATGGAGAGGCTGTCCAGGATGACGCAAAGGCTCTAAAGCTGAAAGGTGGCAGAGATACAGGAATTTTCAATGGATATTTTAAAAGTATCAGATTTAGTTGACTTTGCACACTAAGCAAGTGAGCCAACTAATGTGGCATGATGTCCACGGCCCGGGAATATATGGGCTGGCGAGAAAATGTTTTCAGTCAAACATTATTTTTGCTTCAACCCCTGTGCTAACTTCACTTGTTAATATGGCAAAGCCCTCCGGAGCGTTCCCAAACATATCCGCTTGCTCATACATACGGAGAAAATAGCTGATTTAAAGGCGCAGAACGAATGAGCACCTCGATAACTTATGTGCTTGAGGTTGGCTTTGTTGCCAATCAAACCCAGGTGTAAAATCCTTGCAGGGCAGCCTAAAGCTCACTTCTATCATTAAGCCATAAAAAAGAAATTAAAAAAAGTTCAGGTGTTATAAAAGATGTGAAAGTCAAGAAATTGTCTATATACCAAACTGTGAAATATTGTGGTTCTCTATTTCAAAAAGCACTTTGGATTTTAAAATAGAAAAACGTTCTATTTTTGTTATTTTTTTGTTTAAAAAGTCAATGTATAAGGTGGATGCATAAACATTTTATTTCAGTGTTAAATACTGTTTAAAGTAACGGATTGTAATAAAAAATTTGTCCGGACCTTTACTGGTTGTTGATTTTCTTTATTCGGACCCCGCTGATTTTTAATTAGTGACCCCTGTACTATACCCTATTTGCTAAGAAGCAGTGATGGAAGGCAGATCTAGTCCTTTATCTTTATCAGTCTTCTGTAGCATTTTTAAGCAAATATGGGGTGGGGATTATCTTCCCAAAGAAATTTAGAGATTGAGTGACTTGAATTTTACATAATTTTAATTAATTTGTAAAATGTGTTGAACTTTTTTTCTTTGACTTATTTTATAATTTTGGTCGAGATTGTACATTTGACTGAATTTGACCAAGTATTTTTTGTGACAGAACTGCCTTAACAAATTACATTATTGATAGTCCTTTTACATTGTTTAAGTTTTTTATTAGCAATTTAAAACGAACAAGAAACAAGTGTCAAAGAATGTAAACCATGTCTGATATGGGTATAAATAATTTTGGGCTTAATTGTACAACACAAATAAGTTTTAAACTCAACTGAAAGACAGAACATACGAGTCTGATCTGTGGAGTCTGAAAAAAACAACCTTTTTCTACTCCTGTATTTAGAGAGAATTATACAGGGTAATCTCCTCAGTCTTGTATTTTTCCTAGGGCCAGCTATCAATATATCCCCACTGGAGAGACAGGAAATCTGGCATTTTACTAGAAGTACCTCAAACTCTACAAAATAATTTACTAATTTAATGCAGCAAAAATGTATGGTTAAGCAAATATGTTAAATAAAGAGGTTCCGGTGCCCAGTGACCTGATTAAATTGTGAAAACAGCAGTGACGTGCGGTGGGGTTCATAGCTGGCGAGGCACTGACATCATCAGAGTCAGATTTACAAATATATACACTCTACAGAGTAGACTCATTGCAAAGTGCTGAAGGAGACTGATTGAGCCAAATCAAATCACCAAGAGACATGGAAAAAATATTGATTCTTTGATGAAGAAAAATAAAACTAAATTATTTGTCATTTGATTGGTAACAGTTTATGAGTTATGATGGATTTCTGCATTTGTAACACATTCTAAAAATATAACACACATTATGCACATTTCATTACAAAAACAAAACATGAGTAATTATCGCTTTCCATGCGGCGCTCTTTCTGCACAAAAATATCGGTCACTTTCCGGTAAAAATTCTCTTTATCTTTCTTCAGTTTTAAAACTCTCTCAGTCTCAATGGAGCTCACTGCCAGTGAGGAAACCCTTTCTTGACCAGTCCTGTTCCAGCTGTATGTTTAGAGTCTTTTTAGTGCTTTACTTGTTTAGCAGAACTCGCTAATAATACATCCATAACTTGCTGTGACTCTACAGTTTTGGGATCACGAGTGGTTCTCCTTGAGCGCCCCCTGCCTAGATTCACAATTTATATTATGTTATCATTATTATATATTTTCTTATTTTTTTTATATTTTCTTTCTTTCCATGATGATGATATTTTCTTTCTTTCCATGATGACAAGTGAGGCCTCCCCTGACTGCACGTCACTGGAAAACAGGGATTTATTTACTGTACCGATCCGTTGTGGTGAAGAGAGAGCTGAGCCAAAAGGCGAAGCTCTCGATTTACCGGTCGATCTACGTTCCTACCCTCATCTATGGTCATGAGCTTTGGGTCATGACCGAAAGAACGAGAGTGGCCGAAATGAGTTTTCTCCGTAGTGTGTCTGGGCTCTTCCTTAGAGATAGGGTGCGGAGCTCAGTCCTAACCAGATGCCCGAGCCTGTTGAGGTGGCTCGGGCATCTGGTTAGGATGCCTCCTGGACGCCTCCCTGGAGAGGTGTTCCGGGCACATCCCACCGGGAGGAGACCCAGAGGGAGACCCAGGACACGCTGGAGGGACTATGTCTCTCAGATGGCCTGGGAAAGCCTTGGTATACCCCCGAGGAGCTGGACCAAGTGGCTGGGGAGAGGGACGTCTAGGCCTCCCTACTGAAGCTGCTACCGCCGCGACCCGGCCCTGGATAAGCGGAAGACAATGGATGGATGGATGGGATTTATTTTAATATTAATTTTGTTAAAGCTACTGAATCTTTGGACATGTACAGATTATAATCATTCAGATTATGGTTTTATGTTAATATAGAAACAAGTATCTGAAAAAAATTCTCCCAAGGGGTGATATACATTCATAGCTTGGAATTCAATTGTTAAAGGTAAACAATTTTACTTTGAAATTTAGAGTTCTATTGTGGAAACAGTTTCTTCTATTGTGAACCATCTTCCTGGGCAATAGAGTCCCAGTCTCCACTGTTTCATGCCAATTCTTTCTCATCTGCTAAGCAGGGAAAGGACCTGCCTTCAAAGTAGACATTAACTCAGAAGACTGTAATCTACTAGATCCACCATTTTGTAGCTCAGTCCTCTGTTGTAATCTAAGTAATCATGTTATTACAAGACAAGATTGATCACATGGTGATGACAAGCCTTTG
The DNA here is from genome assembly GCA_037039145.1 of Fundulus diaphanus. Taxonomy (NCBI): domain Eukaryota; kingdom Metazoa; phylum Chordata; class Actinopteri; order Cyprinodontiformes; family Fundulidae; genus Fundulus; species Fundulus diaphanus. The sequence continues at coordinate 5,849,388 of CM073121.1, read as the reverse complement.
GGAAATGCTTAAATTTTTTCTTGTTTTTGTTTCACAAAACAAAAAGAGGAAATGTGTTACGAATTAGAAAATAACCCTGATGGTCAGTGTCAGGATTCTGCAGGTTGTGCTGTCTGCACGGCCTGTTCTCTACTCTTTTTCCCTCACAGGTGATTGTAGCTGACAGGTGGGCGTGGTGCACACCTGCAGCTCGTTTCGGCAGCTTGGGCTGGAGCTTAAAAGCAGGTTGCAGTCAGCTGAAGGACACCGGAGTGTTACACCGTTGTGCTATGCTTAGTGGCCACTGTCCTTCGACAGTTCCTCGTTCCTGTGTCTCAGATATTCCAGATTCCCTGTGCTAACCTTTGTCTCCTGTTTCTCGTAGTTCGTTTTGTGCTTTGGATTACTCACCGGTCGCTTCTCCTAGCGCTGAAGACTGGCTCCTGAATCCCCGCCGCTCAGATCCTGCTCTGGCATTCCCCTCGAGCCCTCTTGGTGTTACCAAGCCGGACAAGAGTTCCCGTCCCTGGATTCACCCCGGTTCCTTCAGCTGCTCTCCGTTTCTGCTCGGACTCCACGCCTTTGTTCCACCTGCCAGCTTACCTGTCGCTCAGTCACCTAGTTCCACCAAGAGTAAGAACTGCCGAGTCCGTTCTTCTACTCTACCTCCCCCGGACAGGTTCTCCATACCTGGCGGTAAGCAGAGCTTCACGCAGCGTAGATTCCCGCACTTGCTCTCGTTAATCTGTCCCTTTCTCTCTTTGTTATCTCCCGACTGTGTTCTGCATGTAGGCCAAACACCTAAAAACCATGACAGAAGAACACTCCGGCCACATAGATCCAGCAGACACTTTCGGAAGGCAGCTTGCTGCCCAGCACGAGCAGTTACACGCTCTTGGTCTAGCAGTAAATACTACGCAGGAACACTTGCAGGGGTTGGCAGTTAAAATGAGCCAACTGACAGCCATGTTGAACTCCGCGTCTAGTCCACCCGCTTCCGTGTTGTCTAGTGCTCCGCCCTCCGCCCTCCAGACCATTAAAGGCTGTGTTTTTCAAGCCTTAGATGAAACATTAAAGGATGAATTGGCTCGCGTCGAGGAGCCCAACCCCTTGGAAGATCTAGTCACGCTTGCTGTTCGTCTTGATGCCCGGTTACGTAGCAGAGCCTACGGGGTCGGTCAGATAAGACTGCACGTCAGATAAGACTGCACGTCATTCGGTTCCGCTAACACAAGGGCTAATTCCACCTCGACCCGTGGTAGCTCCACCGTCTCCCCCTGAGCCTATGCAGATCGGCCAGTTCCATCTCACACCGGAACAACGACAACAACGTATAGAAGCTAATCAATGCCTTTATTGCGGAGCACCAGAGCATTTTGTTAATTCATGCCCGGTACAGCCAAAAGAGCGGGTCCGTCGCCTGTAATGGGGAAGTTGACGGACCGAAGCAGATTCTCGTCCCCCATTCCTTCTAGTGTGCCCGCGTCACCTCGTTTTTGTCTTTGTGCAACCATTGTTACGGCTCAAGACAGCCTTAATCTTTCTGCACTGGTCGATTCTGGTTCAGACTTTAACTTAGTTGACCAGAAGTTAGTGTCTCACTCTCGGATAGAGACAGTTCCTTTGTCTACGCCCCTTCAGGTTTCTGCCCTGGATGGAGGGCGTCTAACCCAGATCACCCATCAGACAAGACCTCTGGAGGTGATTATTTCGGGTAACCATAGACAGCTTATTCCGTTTATTGTTTTTCCGGTTAAGCATTCCCCGGTCGTGTTGGGTTGGCCGTGGTTGCAGAAGCACAATCCTCACCTTAACTGGGCTGAGTGACGTCTAGAATCCTGGTCACCAGCCTGTCATTCGCGCTGTCTTCAGTCCGCCCTACCCACTAGTCATCCTTCTGAATCCTCTTTTAAGGGTGGGGACTCAATTGACCTTAGTTTGGTTCCTGAGATCTATCATGATCTGCACCAGGTCTTTAGTAAAAGTAAAGCAGAGTCATTACCACCACATCGTCCCTATGACTGTGCCATCGACCTTTTGCCTGGCGACCCGTTACCTACCAGCCGCCTGTATAACATCTCCAGGTCGGAACGTCAGGCGCTCGAAAAATGCATTGGAGAGTCCCTCGCTGCAGGGTTAATTCGGCCTTCCTCCTCACCACTGGGTGCAGGGGGTTTTTTTGTGGGAAAGAAAGATTGTTCCCTTCGCCCATGTATCAATTATCGAGGGCTAAACCAGATCACGGTAAAAAAAAAAAATATCCGCTCCCTTTGTTGTCCTCGGCGCTCGAACCGGTCCAAGATGCGGTTATTTTCCCCAAATTAGATCTACGCAATGCTTATCATTTGGTTCAAATCCGCCGGGGGGATGAGTGGAAGACGGCTTTCAAGACTCCCCTAGGACACTTTGAGTATCTAGTCATGCCCTTTGGGCTGTGTAACGTCCTGTCTGTCTTCCAAGCCTTAAGGCCCATTCATACCCTACGTTTGGCCTACACGTCCGTATTTCTGTCCGTACGTTCTATCCGTTGAATCCTTCATACCTCCGTCCGTTGAGGTGCGCAATAACCAATATGTCCTCAAGGTGGCAGTGCTGGGCGCTCCCTAATTGCGGCCCACTTGGACTTCACGACATCCCCTGTCATGCCCAGAGCCTCCCCGATTTCCTGAAAGCTATTCATAACTTTTTGTTTGTCCCTGTGCCCCGGACACGACACATCATATAAATGTGGGTAGTTGCGGACAATCTCCGAAAGTCGTTCCTCAAAACCCGCCATTGTTTAAAGCCCAGAATTTTAACCTTCTTCGTGGTTTTGTTGACATTTTGTACTACAAACTCAATAGCGCCCCCACCTCTTCCGGTAGTATTGCTCCGTATTGATCCGTTTCGTCCGTAATCGTAAGCTCCCAATTTTCGTGTGAAAATACGGACGAAATCGAAGGTTAGAACGTATGAAACACTCCACACGTATCAGTATCCGTCTTTTACGTGAGGTATGAATGGGCCTTTAGTTAATGATGTCCTACGGGATTTTCTTAATGTTTTCGTTTATCTCGATGACATCTTTATTTACTCTCGTGACCACGTCCAGCATCAACAACACGTCCGCTTAGTCCTTCAACGCCTCCTTGAGAACCGTCTGTTGTGAAGGCTGAGAAATGTGAATTTCATAAGGCCTCTGTTACATTTCTTGGTCTTATTTTAGAAGGCGGACAGGTCAGATCAGACCCCAATAAGATCAAGGCAGTGGTTGAATGGCCAACACCTGAGTCTAGGAAGCAGCTACAACGCTTCCTAGGTTTCGCTAATTTTTATAGGCGATTCATCAGGGGTTACAGTCAGATCACGTCCCCTCTACACGCATTCACTTCTTCCAAGACCCCTTTCACCTGGAGTACAGAAGCTAGTGCCGCCTTTAATGAGTTAAAGACTCGGTTTTCTCAGGCCCCCATCCTTGTACACCCCGATCCTAGTAAACAGTTTATTCTCGAAATTGATGCTTCTGATACTGGTGTAGGAGCGGTCCTCTCCCAGCGGCTGGATTCAGATCAGAAGCTTCATCCCTGTGCGTTATTTTCTCGTCGCTTGTCTCCAGCCGTACGCAATTATGATGTAGGTGATCGAGAACTACTGGCCATTAAGAGGAATGGTAACACTGGTTGGAGGGGTCCGAGCAGCCCATAATTTGGACGGACCACAAAAACCTGGCTTACCTGCAGTCCGCCAGACGACTCAATCCCCGACAGGCTCGCTGGTCCCTTTTTTTCTCTCGCTTCAACCTAGCCATCACCTATCGTCCTGGCTCCAGAAACACTAAACCTGACGCCCTGTCCTGACTGTATGCTCCACAACACTTGGAGAAGGAACCTGCTCCCATCCTGCCACCCACCTGCACCTTTGGTGCCCTCTGTTGGGAGCTGGAAGATCGCATCACCCAAGCCTTGCAAGATGAACCTGATCCTGGAACCGGACCTGCTGGCCTCACCTATGTTCCGAGTTCTGTCCGTCCTGATGTTCTCTGCTGATGCCACGACTCTAAGTTCTCCGCCCAGAACAAACCATCGAATAGACCCCCCGCTGGACTCTTGAATCCGCTTCCCGTACCAAAACGCCCCTGGTCCCACACCGCATTAGACCGGTCTCCCATCCTCTCAAGGAATGACAACCATCCTATCGGTAGTAGACCGGTTCTCTAAGTCCTGCCATCTCATCTCCATCAGAAGACTCCCTAATGCCTTTCAGACTGCTCAACTTCTCATTAAACACGTCTTCAGACTCCACGGTATCCCCTGCGACATCCTCTCTGACCGGGGTCCCTAGTTTGTTTCACAAGTCTGGAAGCACTGCTGTTCTGCTCTCGGAGCCCATTACACCCTCACCTCTGGATATCACCCTCAGACTAATGGACAGACCGAAAGAATGAATCAACAACTAGAAACCACTCTTCGTTGTCCCCTTCTGACTGGAACAAGTACTTACCCTGGGTAGAGTACGCTCTAAACTCACACGTCTCCACTTCAACTGGTCACTCGCCATTCGAAATAGCTCTGGGATATCAGCCACCTCTCCTAACGTCTGATGAAGTCCAGATCCCCGTAAATTCAATACAACAATAAATACTCCGTTGCTGTCAGACCTGGAACTCAACCATCACTGCTCTTCAACAAACCGCAGAGCATAACAGAAGGTTTGCTGATCAACGCAGGACCCAAGCTCCACAATACCACCCCAGTCAGAGGGTCTGGCTCTCCTCCAAAGACGTCCTCACCAACCCCTCTGCTAAGAAGTTAGCGCCCTGGTTTACTGGACCCTACGAGATCAAGAAGATCATCAGTCCCTCTGCCGTTCGACTCCGTCTGCCCCCTCATTCTCGTGTTCACCCAACTTTCCATTTCTCTCAAATCAAATTTCTAGTGATTTGTCGCTTCTCCTAGCGCTGAAGACTGGCTCCTGAATCCCCGCCGCTCAGATCCTGCTCTGGCATTCCCCTCGAGCCCTCTTGGTGTTACCAAGCCGGACAAGAGTTCCCGTCCCTGGATTCACCCCGGTTCCTTCAGCTGCTCTCCATTCCTGCTCTCTACTGTGGTACTGCTTGGGCTCCACGCCTTTGTTCCACCTGCCAGTTTACCTGTCGCTCAATCACCTAGTTCCACCAAGAGTAAGAGAACAGCCGAGTCCGTTCTTCCACTCCACCTCCCCCGGACAGGTTCTCCATACCTGGCGGTAAGCAGAGCTTCACGCAGCGTAGATTCCCGCACTTGCTCTCGTTAATCTGTCCCTTTCTCTCCCGCAGTGCTTTTGATCCCGACGTCCCGATCATTGTCTGCGGCTCACTCTGTGAGCATTTATTCGTGTTTATCAGCCTAAATAAACATCTTAACTGCTTGTTGTCTCCCGACTGTGTTCTGCATGTGGGCCAAACACCTAAAAACCATGACAGTCAGGAGATTAGCTCAGGTTTATTGAACAATTTTTGAGAACCGGAGGGCTAATCTATTTCTGTTAGCTGTATCTTTTCCTCCTTACCATTTGGCATGATTTTCAAAGGTCCCAAATGACCGCTAAATTGCGTTGAACTGTGAGAGCAAATCCTTTACATAATCACTCCAGACACCCAGGATGCACAAAACCATTTTTAATGAATGGAGTATTTCTTCTGTTAAATGTTGTCTTAGAGACAATAATTATTATTCTTTCAAATAAAGAAAAAAGGTTTTGTCAGCAGACGTTCTGCAAAACAGAACTTTTTTATGTCTCACTTTAATAAGAAAATATTACAGCTTACAAATCAGATTTATCCCCGTTGATCATTATTGTACTGGTTCGGGTATCAGTGATGGTTGTTATGCCATTAAAGCCATGATGAGAAAATAAAATCAGATTGAATTGGCAACATGTGACATGGGGGAGGAGTCAAAATGGATTGTGAGCAAGGAATTTCACACCCACACAGAGACAGCCCCTCACAGCAGGGATTCCCTACTATGAGCCTAGACCACTACTCAGACTCTACGCATTTTTTTTCCTGGGGCTCTGGAGGAGCAGCCATGCGGGCCTCACATGGGGCTCAAGGCCCACAAGCCAGCACAGGGGAGAATTCTCTCTTCGTCCGGAGGACCTGACTGGCATCGGAGAAACTGCAGACTAGAATCAGAGCTAAGTTTGCAGTCTAACGTCTGCGCAACCAGCCGCTGAAGTAAAGAATGCCAAAATCGGAGAGGCCTACCCCGACCACGTTTCGGCTAGCCCAGAGCTGCATGTCTGCTGCTGCTAAGCAGCTATCCCCTGCTTTCCACTGCTCTTCCTTGGATGGCAAAAGTGAACCAAACTCACACGAGGCACCGACAGGTTTGGCAGAGAAACAAACAGGGAAAGTTAATTGGTTTGGAAAGTTTTGTGTGCTGCGGTTACATTGTGTTTTTAAACACAAGGAGCTAACCGATGCAGTTCCCCCTAGCTTTCTTCGAGTCATGTCATTTCTGATGTAATTTGAGTGTGTTTTTATGGTTATAACAAACGTTATCTCCACAAGGATTCTATAGACTGATGGGGTATTGATGTTTGCGTTATCCGGTCTACTCATTATGACGAAAATAAAGCCAGAGTTTTTTTTAAATTGGAGCTGAAAGTCCGCTAGCCTAAATGCAATTAGGCGTAATGATACCGGATTGAGGCGGTGAAGTGGGCGGATTTTACCCCCATTGGTGCGCTGCACGCGAGGGATAAACAGTGGGAAAAATGCATAAATAAAGACTGTAAAGGACTCCCTTAGAGGGAAGAGGGGAATGATGCGTCTGAGCTAAAATCGCTCATGTTACAAGTTCCTTAAAATGATCCTTAAAAGTGCGCACCTAAATTACATGTAACATAATTATGCGCACCTGAATTAAAGCGCAAGGCAGCACGCCCACCGAAGCACCACTGGTTCTGTGTCGTTAAAAACAAAAGAGCATGAAACACAGCTACTAACTCTCCTACTGACTTTAACTGCAATTTTTGCTACGGGTGTGAGGACATTAAACGTAGAGATTCACGTTTTGAAGGCTGACCGCTGACAAAAGCACCTGGGTTCGAGGGAAGGGAGAGGAGCAGTAAGAGCGTTGAGGCACAGAAACACGGCGCATGTAGTTAAAAAATGCAGAATTAATAAGAACGAAACTTATAAACAGACTAAATGGTGTTTTAGACTACATCTGGTTAGCAGGACTGTTTTCTGATCTAGCGTGCAGCCAGGTCTGGTTCTGACTGAAGGCTATCTGGCAGCCGCTCTCCCCCCATTGCCTCCTGCGTATGCAGTACCGGACGGTACCTGCTTACTTCCACCACTAGTTAAGACCAAAATTATTTATATTTCTGATCGCGCTTCCTGCTAACCTGACTCCGCCAGATGGATTTGCTCCGCATATCCATCTGGAAACCTTCCGTTGAAGTAATTTTGGGAAGGGGCGAAAATACTGGTTAGCTGATTGGCCTATGTTGGTGATAGACGGGCCTTATTTTAACAAAGCATATGACGTACTAACACGACAAGAGGAGCCAATTGATAGATCAAACTCTTGCTGAAACCAGTCGGGAGAAGAGCAAAAACATCTGTTCCTCTGAGAAAAGTCTCCAGAGCAGTGTTTTGCTCTTCTTTCAGTGAAGAAATACTCTGTAATTCTGATAAAACTTGCTCGATAGCCACGCCAGTGTTTCCCGCAGCGCTATCTTGGCGAGGCGCCTGCCTCGCCAAGATAGCGCTACCACCTCGCTAACATAAAAAAAAAACTTGATATGCTTGCATGTTTATTTGACGCGGTTGTTTGTTGTTGCTTTCGCACGTGCATACAGTGATTGGCAGGGAAGAAACAGGCGAAAATACGTGGATACGCCCCCCCCCCCCCACCCCCGGTCCGCGAGTCGTCCGCGCAAAACTTGTCTTCCCTTCTCGTTGCGTCACACCTCAACCCTTAGAATTAGACAACGTTATTTGTCATTCGGTATGCACAAAGTGCGTACAGAACGAAATTTCGTTTCGTACAGCTTTTGTAAATCACAGTAGAAGTTAAATTACAGTTTTAGGTGCGGTAGAGATTTAGAAGTAAACAGTAGATTTTAAATATACAGTATACAAACAGTTGAAATGTAACAAAAAAGAGACATTATTTATGTACAGATTGGATTGTGCAAGGGCATTTGTGCATGAATGCATTTGTTTGTGCAATTTTAAGACTAGGAGTCCAATAGCATTTTTAATGCTATATGAGCTGCAATGATGCAAAAATGTTCAACAAAATGCAAATGTGTGAATATATGAGCTACAATGATGCTAAAATGTGCAAAAACTCGCCTCAAAGTCAACGCTGATTGGACGTTCGTTTGGTGAACTGCTCCAAATTTTCTTTAACGGAAAGTAGCCAGACTGATCTGCGAGTGAAACCTTATAAGCTCGCGAGATCAGGATGGTCTCACGAGGCTAGCTTCCTGCTGCTCTGTTAACACGAACTGCAGCAGGAATAATTACTGATGGCCACAAGGTGTGAAAGAAGCTGAAGCAGCTCCGTAGAAGGCAGGGTTTAGACTGAGCTCTGGATGGACAGAGCAGTGAATGGATCATTATTTTTATGTGTGAGAAATGCCATGTGTTGCGTGTGAAGTCAGTGAAAGTCAGTGAAATGTGTGTGTCACACGGTCAATGCGTGAGAGTTGAGAGCCCTGGTTATTACCGCATTAATATGAAATATTAATGTCGAGTTAAAGCCGTTTTGTATAACTTTAGAAGTAACCGATTTTAGCGAATATTGTTCTGAATTAGTTAAGATAATTTAAGCTCATTCCATGTTATTTAAGGTGAACTTTGGTTCTTTAACTCAAATAAAATGTTATTTCATCAAATGTTTTGTTTAACTGAGGATTTGGATTGTGAATGGGTTGAAACACACCAAATGTTTTTCTGAAGTAGTTAAGCTAATTTAACTCCATTCCATGTTTTTTAAGATTAACATTGGTTCTTTAACTCAGATCTGCAGTGAACCAGGATTCACTGAATTACTCAGATGATGGTCACCATTTTGTTTTATCTTTTGGTTTCTGTGTATACATAGTTCCTTAGCTCAGCTTCTTTCTTTTTATCTTAACTAAAACTACTAAGTAAAATTAAGTTTCACTAGCCTAGTAGACAGGATTTGTTGATTGAAATATTGTGTTAATTCAGATGAACAGCATTATATAGTGATGTTCTCTGGATGTTCATTTTATTTCTGTTAATAAATTCTTGAACTTAAAGAGAAGTTGTCACTCCTTATTCTACATGCATGTAGAGTTTGCTGTTAAAAGATCGCCAGTGCTCGAATCATCCCTTTCAACTATTGTCCTGATATCAGCTCACCGGACAATACCTAAGAGACAGAGTTATTTATTAAACATTAAACAACTTTAAACAATGTATAATTGCACAATACGGTGGTCATGTCAAATGTGACAGCTGAGCAGAGCTTCTCTAAAGGTAGAGAAAATGGATGGAAGTCACAGAGACCACATTGGAATAATAGGTGACAGAGTTATGGATAACTCGTGGACCCGCTGCTCTAGAATGACCACACCTCCCAGAATAACACAAACACCTACACTTCCCCCTACCCTCCTCTCAGTGACTCAGTCCAGAATGGTAAAATACTGTATTTCAGGGGTTTAACGTCTTTACAGCCTGAATGCTCTTCTTAGGAAGCAGTTAATATTCAACTTTGTTTATTTACAAGCATGCCACAATGATTAGGATCAGGTTTGGTATTTTTTACCTGGGTTTAAGTGCATGAAAATCAATACCGCATCTCTCCCCTGCCCCCGGGTCCTGCGTATGCTACGCATTTTTCCCTTTAAAATGATTCTACTGTTGTTATTCTAACTGTCCAAGTATGTTCACTTGCAGAGAGACTCTCTGTCCTTCTTCTGTCATAATATCAGTGCCTCCTTTATGGCCACAAGGACCGCAGGCATTGTATGTGTGCGAGTTTGCAACTGACTCTCAAAGGTACTACATATACAGGCAAAAACTGCACCAATTCTCAGTTTCAGCTCCCATAAATCTACACAGTTTGGTCATTAGCATGCAATCTGCATATTCATGAAGGCACTCAAACAAGTTTGTTCTCACAGTTCTCCTGGTTTGAGATCAGCTTAGTAAAAACTAATCACTTTGTACCTGTTTTAATACGCACAAACCTTTTGAATATACGGCCCAAAGTGTTTGTTGGAGGGTGTGGTTTTCATTCAGCTGCAAAGGGCTGACAGAGAGCTGCCATGCTTTTTCCTATTAGGCCTAAATTTTTTTTGTGTTTATGGAAAGAGACTAATAAAACTAATAAAATAAGTTGACAGAACCTGCAATATTTCTTTATAGGAAAGAAGCCCAGAGTGTTACAAGACAATGTTAGAAACCATTTCTGACAACCACTCAATCATATTTCAGGGTCTCACCTCCATTAAGGCTAGCCTCCACAAACACGCGTATGGCTCGAACACATAGCTCAAAGTTGTCTGGGGTGACGTGGGCAGCATCGCGAACAATGAAAGAGAGAGTTTCCACACACTTGATGAGAGACTTGGTGTCATGCTGCCCGAGGTCCTGACCTAAAGTCAGACTGTACTGGTTGACCAATGGGTGACTCAGCTGAGCTTTGGTGTTTACTTGGGTGGGTTTACTTGTCTCCAAATCATCTTTTCCAACCTAGTGAGTGGAAGAAAAAGACATTACAACATTTACCATAAGGCATCAGAGATTAGCTAATCCTCTAGTAATTCAGTATTCATTTACATTATATTATTGAACAGAAAATATTTCAGACTTTCCTTAACTTTCACTTTAAACTAAATAAAAAAAATTATTTTGCTTTTACGCTAATGTATTTACATTCCTTAATGAACATAAAAATTTCTTCTTAAAAATCAAAGAGATCCTGCAAAAAATTCAAGCCATTGACAATTTTTTCTGACTGCTTCAAAGTAGTTTTGCATTTGACCAGGGTCAGTGTCACTACTAGTATCAAGAGGCAACACCTGGACCTGGACAGAGGTTGCACATGCAGTCCAACTTCACCAGAATGGCACATCAACACTGCTGGACTGACCATCGGGCATACGTTTTTTTCCTCCAATTATGATGCATATTGGTGCAGAAAACTGTTAGTTCAGCCCAATAGTCATGATTGATTCTGGGCTGGACCAATTACTGCAGCCGAGGGCCGATGCTCCGCTCCCTCCCGGGCCACTGCTGTCAATCACTCAATCAACGCAGAGAGAGGAGAACAACAAAGTGGAGTGACAAAAATCGCAAAGTGTCCCCGAAAACTATTTTTTTAAAAAGAGGCAAGCCCTTCTGTCAGAAGCTGCCAGATGTGTGAAAATAACAGGCATTTGCTGATGGCTATGGTGGAGCGTCCATATCAGCAGCAGCATCCGGAGCAGCTGCAGCTGCCGATTGCGGAGATGGCCAACCGCCTGCAGGTTTTACAGCATTTTCTGCGACCCATCATATTCTGCGACTCCAGGGGCTCTGATTGTTTATGATTACTGAGTTTAATTGAAATAGGAAGAACTGTAGAAGTACGTGCAGCCGTGGCTTAATTTGCTTATAGAATAATGATCAAAATAATTTAATTAAAATTTGCAAACTAAAGCTTATTTTAATTTACTGTCAAAGTACATAGCTGGGCTTTTAAAACCCAGCCAACTTGGGTCAGATGCGAATATTTAGTATAGTTCAAAAGTGCTGTTCAAGCAGAGTGAATATGAAGCTCACGCATGTTTATGAGGTTTGTATCATTTGCATATTGAGTCTGCGCTCTAGAGGGGCTCTATGTTTGTTCTGGTGGAGTCCCAGAATATCATGGGTTGCAGAAAATGGTGAAACATCTGCAGGTGGAAGAGGGGAAAGGCAACAGCAGAAGGAGAGATCCACGGCGGTGTGAGTGTGGGAAAATCTGAACTTCAGGTAAGCAGTGATAAACTACAGTCTACCTGGTCTGGGTCAGATATAAATTCAGTTTTGGTGCAGTTTATTTTCGTTGTGTTTGCTATTTTTTAACACAGTCAGTAGTTACATTAAGGCCATTTAACGATTTAGTTTCTATGATCTTATAGATGATAGTGCTTCAGTAACTTGTTTTTATTAGGTCATTTTTATTATTTCATATAAGTGCACTATGCAGTACTATTTTTTGTTACCTCAGAAACAGCTAAAACTCAGCAGAACAAAAATGTTCATTTAAAACCAAATGATTAGGCTGTTATTCATCATTAACCTTCTACACTTGCAGATATAATCATCCAGGAGATGTGATGCTGCTCATTAACATAAAAGTTACATTTAGTTTAAAGAAACTAATGTTTTTGTCGTTTCTACATAAATGTCCTCTTTATTCTTAAGTTGTCTTTTTAACTTATTCTTTTTTCCAACACTCATCTTCAAACTCTTGTGAACATTAATTACCTTCATTTTATAATGTGGGCAGTTTACCGGTACTTTTTGGTAAAACGTTCTTAAGGCCCTTTGCTAATTACTCAGCCTCGAGGTCGTAACTATATTTCATGAGTATAGTATTAGGCCACCCTACTTGTACTATGTTTTTATTGAACAATAATTTGGCCATTATATTACTGATTATTGTATTGTAACGTTTTGTGACCTTGTTATCTGGGAACTCCTCAAAACCTCAACAAATTGTTTCAATCCTATTACACGAGGTTGAGCCACTATCCCCACTGGAGCAGTGTATAAGAGAGGAGACAGAAGATTGCATGTTAATAGGTCTTAGTGCACAAGACACTAGGTGGAATAAATATGAGAATGAGGTATTCTGTATATAAACTGAGCTATATGCTGTTTTCTTCCAAGCTTAACCTCTCACTGTCTTTTATAGAAGGCCATCTCTAATTTTTTAAGCCTGCTGTGAGTCTTTCCTTTAAGTCAGTGATTCTCAAATGTTTCCTGTTGCACCCCCTTTGAAGGAGGAAAAAGTTTCAGCCCCCCACCCTTTCCAACAAAATGAGTTATAAATGTAACTTTTATCACTTTCTGTTTTAGTCCATTAAAACTGAAGACGACGTTCTGAAAACGACCCAGAATCCCTTTTAAAATTTGTAACCTATATATGGGTTAATATATAACATAACAATGGCTTCTAACAACTACAATGTTTTAACATTTCCACACTTTTTTAACTATAATATTAACAGCAATCTAAAAGTTTTTTTTCACCCTCACTCGTACCTGCAGTCAACTTTTAACTAGCTATGAACCTCTTATGGAAAAAATATAAAGCCATTAATATTAAAGACAAATTTCAATTACATTAAGTTTTGTCCTTTTTTTTTAGGAGTTTCAGTATTCATCATACTACTGACTGCAGGTACAGACCAAACAGCATGGGGTCCTGTTGTCACATTTAGAATGATTTAAAAGGCCTGTATTTTAAATCAGGTCCCTGGGAGAGGGGGGGGGGGGCACACTATTTTAGAAGCACTGTTCTAAGTACTGTATGAAATACATGATTCAATTATTTCTAGAGTAAGGATGTCAGTACTGTGATAATCTGAGCAAGTCCAAGTGTCATTCTGATGTGGCGGTTTAAAGTGACTTTGTATTGACTGGATTAGTACATAATCTATAGAAATATTTTTCACAATCTGTCATTTATACATTTTTATTTTCATTGATCATGCCTTGCCTCCATTCTTCTCTGTCCAAATTTTAGGATTCTATTATATTTTGTAGATTGTTTAGGAGGTTAACTAGACCAAGCAGCCAGTCTTTCCATCAATGTCTGGTGGACCTGTCTCTGCTCAAAATGCATGGGCCTATCTTTTCCCCCAGTCCAGCCCTGCAAATCAATATGTGGCATTGCCAGAAGATTGTGTCTCCCATTACAGTCTCCAGAACATGGAGGAGATTCCAAGAGACAGCCGGCTATTCTAGGTGAGCTGATCTGAGCTGTTGGAGGTCCTTAAACCATCAGTGGTATCTTCTCCTTTGTGTATGGAGGAAGAGGATTAGTACCGCCTGGGACCTACAAAGCGACCTCCTGTGGGCCATTGAATTGAAAGCCTTTATTGTCATTGAACTGAAGCAGAAAAACAAAAATCAGATTGGAATGAATGTCTCTGACCAAACCACAAACAGACTTCATGAGGTGGTTTGAGGGCTTGGCATCCTCTAGTAGGAATTGCGCTCACTGCCCACCTGACTACCTGGAAGCTCGACTGGCATTTGCCAGAGAACATTGGGATTGTCAGATTTGTCAGTGGCGCTTCCCTGTTCTTTTCACAGACGAAAGCATACTGTAGGGATTAAGGGGAAAGCATTAGGCTGGTTTAAATCTTATCTGTCGCACAGATTCCAGTTTGTTCATGTTAATAATAAATCTTCATCAAACTCTAGGGTCACCTGTGGAGTACCACAGGGTTCAGTCCTTGGACCAATTCTCTTTACTATATATATGCTTCCGATTGGCAAAATTATCAGACAGCATGGGATTAATTTCCACTGTTATGCTGATGACACTCAGCTATATTTATCCATAAATCCTGATGAATCCAATCAATTACTTCGACTGCAGTCATGTCTTGATGACATCAAAAGCTGGATGACTTTAAATTTCCTGCACTTAAATTCTGACAAGACAGAAGTTGTAATCTTTGGACCAGAATCCTTAAAAAATAAACTTCTTAATCAATCACTTAATCTGGATGGCATTAACTTGGCCTCTGGTAATAAAGTAAAAAATCGTGGTGTTATTTTCGACCAAGACATGTCATTTAAATCCCATATTAAACAGGTTTCCAGAGTTTCCTTTTTTCACCTCAGGAATATTGCCAAAATTAGAAACATTCTGTCCAGGGGTGATGCTGAAAAACTAGTCCATGCATTTGTTACTTCAAGGCTGGACTATTGTAATTCTTTATTATCAGGAAGTCCACAAAATGCAGTTCAAAGTCTTCAGCTGATCCAAAATGCTGCAGCAAGAGTTCTGATGCCTACTCCGCCTCTCTGCCTGTTCGGACGCTTTTTTCTCTGCTCTCTGCTTGCTTGCATTTTCCTGCCTTTTACTTTTTATCTCCTTTTTATCTCTTAACCTAAACCACAGAAAGTTGGATTTTGTTTTTTTTATTTATTTTCTTTTACTTATTTTTTGATTTTGAAAAGATGCCTTCCTTCACCACAATGGACTTTGACAAGCTTTTACAGAAGATAGCTGTTATGGAACTGAAAATCTGTCGACTTGAAGTGAATTATGATGTAAACGCCGCGCATGGAAATGAAACAATCCTGCCTGTGATTCCGAGCGGTGACCACCAGCCCAGCGACTCAGCGAACAAACAGTTCCCTGAGGAAAATGAGAATCCCTGGACCACTCTGGGTGCAAGACCAAAGGGTCAACGAACCCCACACCTAGACAAAGGAAACTGGCCGAGACTACAGAGAGATGTCCCAAGACAAGTGAAACAACAGCGGGCTGTTCTCAAAACAAATGATAGGAGTAAACCTGCTGGAAATGCTGGAATTCCGTTAGTAAACAGATTTGCTCCGCTCCAAAATGTGACCCAGGAGGACAAAAATCAGAGGTATGTCAACAATTTTCGTTCTAAGACATCAGAGAACAGACATGCCACAGGGCCAAGGACCCTGATATTATGCAATGGATCTGTAAGGGGGATTAAACATTTCTGTAACAAGAAAAACACAAAGGTGTTGATTTATAACGATATGAACTGTGGCCTGGTGTCTGATTTAACAGACATCCTTCAGACAGACCTTCCAAGGGTCTTGAAAGAACGTCCGACCTTGGAAAAACTCATAATACAAGCTGAAGCCCTGGAGGACGTCACCCGGATAAGAAAATCAGAAGTATTAAAAGAGGATTACATTCGTTTGTTGAACTTTGTTGATGGCCTGAATGTCAAGGTGTTTCTTAGTGGCCCTCATGCGCCCGTGAATTGTGGAGATGAGATTTTTTCCAGAATTCTGATGCTAAACAAATGGCTGGAAAAAACATGCGAAGAAACAACTGTAACCTTCATAGACAACTTTAACATCCTTTGGGAAAGAAGACATCTGGTCAACAGAGATCATTTCTCTCTAAATAGGTCAGGTGCAAAACGGCTGATTTCAAACATCTTCTATTCTGTGAACCATGCATCATCAGCTTTGTTCCAAAACAAAGTACATCCAGTGCCAAAACAAATGATAAGCCCAGTGCAGCCCGAACAAGCCAAGATAAAGATGGCCAGAAAGATGACACAGAATGAGGCGTTGTCAGAGCTACAGGACGATTCATCCCAGATCTCAGCAGGACAAAGAGAGGACCAAGAACCTCCATCGTCACGAACACCGGTCCAGACCGGACCCGCCTCCCCTTCTTCTCCACAAAGCCCAGAAGTTCCTTTTCTGGAATTTTCTCACAACATGAACAAAGTATCTAAGATTGGCCTACAGATGACATCCTCTCCACATAGCCATTCTGCTGTGAATAAACCAGGATTCCCCAAAGGCCTCAGAGCCTCAGATCCTCCTCCTCTACGTATCACAGAACACTCTGAGGAACTCTAAATTACTTCGCTGTGATACAGATTGGGCCCTGGCCACACGTTTATCAGACATGACAGTTCCCAGCATCAGCCTGGGCCTTTCGCCGGAGATTATGGAATATCTGTGATAATACATGGCAGAAATAAGAAAAACAAAAGGATAAACAGGAACAAATACTTAAAAGTCATAAACTATCAGATGCAACCTGTCACAGAGGCATCATCAACCACTAAGTCATATAAACTGGGTTTATTAAATATTAGATCTCTGTCAGGAAAATCCCTTTTAATTAATGACTTCATCATTGACAATAATCTTGATGTAATGCTTTTAACAGAAACATGGCTGCAAGAATTTAGTGAAGCAGCTATACTGATGGAGTCAACATCTCCAAACTACAATTTTCTTTGTGAGAGCAGACAGCAAAGGAAAGGTGGAGGAGTAGCAACATTGTTTAATGATTCACTAAAGTGTAAAAAGGTGTTTTTGGGAAAATTTGACTCTTTTGAACATTTGGCTCTCCAGGTAAAGGGCCCGGTACGAACTATGTTTCTGAATGTGTACAGGCCTCCTAAGTCCACATCAAACTTTTTTAATGATTTTAGTGACCTGCTGTCTGTGATATGTGTTGATCATGACTGTCTAATTATTGTGGGAGACTTCAACTTTCACGTTGACAACCCTGAAGACAGAAGTGCAAAAGAACTGTGACACACTTAGAAACTTTCTTCTCTGAGATCATTAAGAAACACATTAATAATGCTCGTGTCTTATTTTCCACAGTTGACAGGCTAACAAATCCTCCTGTGTCCGTGACTTCCGAACTCCACTCCACCAGGGCCTGCAATGAATTTGCTAACTTCTTTACTGAAAAAATCCTAAAAATTAGAGGATCACTTTGTACTACCATATCAACACCAGAACCAAAGCTGTATTCAGCTGGAACTACTTCTGACAAAATGTCCCATTTCAGCCAAATAAACCACAAAAGCTTAGAGCAGATCATTCAGCAGCTAAGTTCCTCCTCCTGCTGTCTTGATGTTCTACCCACAGCTTTCTTTAAAAAAGTTTTACCTGGCATAGCGTCTGATTTGACTCAGATAATAAACACGTCCCTTCTGTCAGGTGTTTTCCCCCAGTCCCTAAAAACAGCAAATATCAAACCACTGCTGAAAAAGAACAATTTAGACAAACTACTACTCCAGAACTACAGGCCCATCTCAAACCTCCCCTTTATCAGTAAGAGTATTGAAAAAGCTGTACTTCAACAATTAAACACCTTCTTAACAACGACCAGCCGCTTTGACGTATTCCAGTCTGGCTTCCGTGCTCACCACAGTACAGAGACCGCCCTTATTAAGGTGTTTAATGACATCCATATAAATACAGATTGTGGAAAAACCACCGTGCTGGTACTATTGGACCTCAGTGCAGCATTTGATACTGTTGATCACTCCATTCTGTTAGAGCGCCTAGAGAACTGGGTCGGCCTCTCTGGTACAGCACTCCACTGGTTTAAATCCTACTTAAAGGACAGGGACTTTTTGTGTCAGTAGGTAACTTTACATCCCAGACGACAAAAATTACATGTGGGGTTCCCCAAGGGTCCATCCTGGGTCCCCTCCTCTTCAATATCTACATGCTCCCTCTAGCTCTGATAATAAAAAATAACAATATCAGCTACCATAACTATGCAGACGACACACAGCTTTACATCACCATGTCACCAGGTGACTATAAACCAGTTCAAACACTGATCAAAAGTTAGCACACAGCTTCAGTCGCTTTCGCAGGCCCGAAACCTGGGTGTAGTGATGGACTCAGACCTGAACCTCCAAAAGCATCTAAAGATAATTACAAGGTCGGCTTTCTATCACCCGAGGAACATTTCCAGGATTAAAGGACTAATGTCTCAGCAGGATCTGGAAAAACTAATCCATGCGTTTATTTTTAGTAGAATTGATTACTGCAACGGCGTTTTCACAGGTCTGCCTAAAAAGTGGATCAGACAGCTGCAGCTGATCCAGAACGCTGCTGCCCGCGTCCTCACTAAGACTAAGAAAGTAGAGCACATCACCCCAGTTCTAAAGTCATTACACTGGCTCCCTGTATCTCAGAGAATAGACTTTAAAATACTTCTGTTAGTCTATAAATCCCTAAATGGCTTAGCACCTAAATACATCACAGACTTGTTATCAGCGTATAAACCCTCCAGACCACTCAGGTCCTCTGGCTCCAGCCTTCTCTGCATACCTAGAACACGAATCAAACACGGAGAAGCAGCATTTAGTTCCTATGCTCCACTTATCTGGAACAAACTTCCAGAAAACTGTAAAAGTGCGGAAAGCCTGAGTTCCTTTAAATCGAGATTAAAAACACATTTTTTTAAAATTGCCTTTGAATGTTCAAGTTAAACTGTTTTACTGTTTTTAAATGTTCTTTTTTTGTTTCTACATTCTATCCCCACTTGCTTTTATTCCTATATTTTAATCATGTAAAGCACTTTGCATTGTCTCTGTACTGAATTGTGCTATATAAATAAATTTGCCTTGCCTTGCCTTGCCTTGATGAAAATCAACAAGAGGGATCATATTTCTCCAATTTTAGCTTCCCTTCATTGGCTTCCTGTTAAATCAAGAATAGAATTTAAAATTCTTCTTCTAACGTATAAAGCCCTTAATAATCAAGCTCCATCATATATCAGAGCTCTGATTACCCCGTATGTTGCTAACAGAGCACTTCGCTCTCAGACTGCAGGTCTGCTGGTGGTTCCTAGAGTCTCTAAAAGTAGAATGGGAGGCAGATCCTTTAGCTATCAGGCTCCTCTCCTGTGGAACCAACTCCCAGTTTTGGTCCGTGAGGCAGACACCCTGTCTACTTTTAAGACTAATCTTAAAACTTTCCTTTTTGACAAAGCTTATAGTTAGAGTGGCTCATGTTACCCTGAGCTACCTCTATAGTTATGCTGCTATAGGCTTAGGCTACTGGAGGACATCAGGGCCTATTTTTCTCACTCTACTGATTTCTACTGTTCTCCAGTCTACTGTTCTCCAGTTTTGCATTGTATTACATTGAAATGACTGTTGTCATTTCAGCTTTTAACTTTTTATTCTCTCTCTTTTTTCTTCATAGTGGGTACACCTGGTCTGATGTTCTGTTAACTGTGACATCATCCAGGGAAGACAGATCACCCACTATTACCATCTAATGTAGAACAGATTACTGGATCAATGTGTGCTTCTGTGCTTTTTTTGTCTGTCTTGTTGTGTCTCTGCTCTGTCTTCTGTAACCCCCAGTCGGTCGAGGCAGATGACCATTCATACTGAGCCCGGTTCTGCTGGAGGTTTTTCCTTCCTGCTAATGGGTGGTTTTTCTTTCCACTGTCGCTTCATGCTTGCTCAGTATGAGGGATTGCTGCAAAGCCATGGACAATGCAGACGACTCCCTGTGGCTCTACGCTTCTCCAGGAGTGAATGCTGCTTGTCGGGACTTTGAAGCAATCAACTGGTTCCCTTATATAGGACATTTTTTACCAATCTGTATAATATGATTGATTTGACTTTGTAAAGTGCCTCGAGATGACATGTTTCATGAATTGGCGCTATATAAATAAAACTGAATTGAAAATTGAATTGAAAGCAGGTTCACTCTAAATTCATGTGACAGACATGAATTTTCTCCTTTACATGTTTAATTAATGGATTAGCATTTTCCACATGTACCCAAATATTTGAGTCCCTCAGAGGCCCATCTAAATGGTTTCACGAAGTCAGGCTCACCGTTTTTTATGGTGGCCACAGGAATAATTTTGGACTTAGAAAAGTTAACCAGTGTTGTATAGTAACGAAGTAAAAATACTTCACTACTGTACTTAAGTATATTTTGGAGTATTTTATACTTTTCTGGAGTATAACATTTTTTGATAACATTTTTACTTTTACTTCACTATATTTCCGAACTTAATTGCATACTTTTACTCCGATACATTTTCAATGTTTGGTTTAGTTACTCGTTACAAAAAAAGCGAGAGAGAGAGAGAGAGAGAGAGAGAGAGAGAGAGAGAGAGAGAGAGAGACACTCACGCACGCAAGTGTTTTGACCCCACCTACTGATTGACTGCGACAAAGTCGGGACTTGCCTTGGCTTGTTCATCACCACCAACAGGATAAGAAGCTGGTTCAGTAGTAAAGCAGGTTAAATTATCCTTGTGGTATAGGTAAAGCATCTAATAGCAGAGAGTCCTAATTTTCTTAACTAAATTATACCTGCAGCCTGCAGGTGTATCTATTAGCAGGTTTACCACTTCCTGTAGGTTAACTAAGCCTGGTTTATCACTTAACCATGTTCTTAGTATACACCCCCTGGTCTAAATTTTGCCTGCACTTGGTTGTATACAATTTTAAAGTGCATAGCACTGACCTTACTTGAAGAAGGACAACTGAAAGCTTACAAAAAGGTTGTATTTTCTGTCTAAACTTGGTCTAAATTTCTCCTGCACTTGGTTATTTATATTATTTCAAGTGAATTTGACTTTCAAAGTTTACCAAAATCTAAAAAAATTCATTCAAACTGCATTTGCTTTGTTTTACTTTTTACTTATACTTTTTATTATATTACTTGAGTACATCTATTTTTACAGTAATTTTCATACTTAAGTACAAGACATTTCAGATACTTTAAGACTTTTACTCAAGTAACATTTCAGTCAGTGACTTGGACTTTTACCAAAGTCATATTATGGAGAGGTACCTATACTTTTACTTGACTCCGAGATTTCAGTACTTTATACAACACTGAAGTTAACGTTATATGCGGAAATCCGTGCGAAGTCGTTGACACAATTAACGATGGTATTGATTTTGTGGGATCAGTTACAATAAGAAGAATGTCATCTGCGTATAGCAAAATTTCATGTTCTATAGATCCTATCACTGCGATAGACTGGTGACCTGTCCAGGGTATACCCTGCCTTTCGCCCATTGAAGCTGGAGATGGACACCAGCCCCCCTCGTGACCCCAAAAAGGGATAGACGTGTTAAAAAATGGATGGATGGATGGATGGATAGATCCTATCATCATTCCTTTAATCCTTGGGGTTTGTCGCACCACTGTTGCTAAAGCCTCTATAGCTAAAGAAAACAACAAGGGTGATAGTGGGCTCCCCTGAGCTGTGCCCATTTTTAACTCAAATGGATCGGAGACAAAACCATTGGTCACAACAGAGGCCATAGGCATTTTATACAACAATTGTACCCAGCCAATGAAATCAGATTGAAGGCCGAATCGTCTTAACACTTCTAATATACTCCCAATCAATGCGATGAAACACTTTGTGCAGCCATTGACATAATGGCTCCAGGAATTTGATGAAAATTTAGATAATGGATTATATTAATTAGACGTTTGGGGTTATTCGAAGAAGCGTGACCTTTTATTAAACCAGTTTAATCAGCACTGATAATGTCAGTCACTACTCCCTGATCGGTTGGTCATGATTTTGGAGAGTATTTTCGTATCAACTCCAAGCAAGCTCATTGGCTGATATGAGGAACATTGTTCAGGATTCTTGTCCTTTTTAGGAATAACAATTATATGCACAGTATACATGGATTTGGGGAGCTCTCCTTCTTCAAAAGATTTATTGAAAACACAAAGTAACAGATTGTTAATTTTCCCATTTACGGTTGTGTAGGACTCCGTCTGCCCCTGTGGATTTATCTGATTGCAGTGATGAGATAGCCATTTATTTCTGTCAAAGTAATAGGTCCTTCTAGCAGTTTGGCTTATTTGTCTGACAATTTGGGCATTACTAAGTTGTTCAGAAGGGAAGTCAATCAAGTTTAATATGACACTATTTGTTCTTGACTGAGTATGATGGGGAAGGTTCTTGTCAATAGAGAAAAAGTTGCAGTTAAAATCCCCCCATTAATATATCAGAACAGTCCATGTCTGCAATTTTTTCGAGAAGGGAGGCAAACAAATTCCTCGTCATGGGTGTTGGGTGCATAAACATTTTTTAAGCACAACTGTTTCTCCATATAAATAATATTCCACGTGCAAAACGTGATATTCATTCATATTTCTGATTTTGTGTGTGCCATATACTAAATGTTACCTCATATAACAATCTGGACCTGACATTTATCATTTATCTTTTCTTCCTTTGCTGCCAAATCTCCAAACTGGGTGAGGTGGGCCGTAGTGAATGAAACAGGAAGCACTAGAGGCCGTCTTAACACTAGCTTAGTGTTAGCATCAATTACATTTCCCTTCCCTCGGGTTTCTCTCTTCTTAGGCATGCTGAAGAAATTGACATCTCCAACGTCACCATACACTTAGAAACAGTCCCCACTCTATTTCTGGAAAGTTCTAGGTCAGGATATAATATTTTACACAGTTAACATGAGGAGACCAGAGACCATGCGACTATACTGTAGCGCACATCATGTGACCCCATGCACAACGTTTTAATAGAGTAACAGTTCAGTTTCATGAAAAATTTCCAAAAACAATTTTGTAAAATTGACAGAAATATATTGGACTTCAAAAAACTGAGTTTTAGTTTATGCTCCACAGTCTAACACTGTAGATCTCAAATACATTGAAAGATAGACTATTATAGAATCTGTATCACACAGGAGCCCATAGTGAAGTCAACTGTCCACATACTTTGTTTTACAAGACGTAACATGCATCATATTATTACCTTGAAAGTGGGTGCATCTTTGTAAACTATTTTGGTAGATATACAGTATACTGTAAATTTCCAGGAGTGTGGACTTACAACAAGCCATCCACTACTTGATACATCCGCATCAGTAGTGGAACGAGGTATCCTGGTCTTACTGTGCTCTGTATAAACTTCTGAGTCAGATGTGTAGCCACGGTCTAAATTCACTTCATTGGAATGATGAGATGACAGCTCACTGTCTGACTGTGCACCTGCAGGTATGAGAAAAATAAGGTTTTCTATGACAGGCATTTTATCCTGTTTGCATACAGTTTTAAACAACACAGTTTGAACAATGCATCAGCGTATCACCTGAAATCTACCTCACAAAGTTTACATACATAAATCTGGAGAAAACTGAGGCTCTTGTGAATCTTTAACACATACCAAAGGTAGGAAAGGTGTCTGGGATATAGGTGCAGTGCAATTTGTTGAGCATATCTCTAGAAATAGACTTGCCACCTTGAAATGTCATTATCCACTTTAAGAACAGAGCTGAACTTATAAAGGAAATTTCTTTCAGACAAAATTGTCCAGCTTTTCTGCAAAGACCTCAAATACGGAGACCTACATACTACACTTATACTGTAAGTCTTATATACAAGTACTGAAAATATGATACCCAAACAACTCAAAGAACTCAAACATTTATCTGTGGGGAAATATTGAACCTGTTTCATTGTCAGCAGTAGAAGAGCTGAGTTGGAAGGAGGCACGAGGTTTAACTCCAGCTCCAATACACTCCAGCAGGGAGAAGAGTGTGTACCAGTCATCTGTACAGTGGATGTTGGCTGCATTAGTCTTCAGTAGCTCATGAAGGCCATACGCAACCTCTCGACTGATCCGGGCCAACACATGTGGCTTCATCATGAGCAGAAGGCGCAACGAGAGAAGGACCTGTGGATGAACAGGAACAGCGATAGCGCCTTAATTCAAGTGGAAACTTTAACTATATTAGAAATGATCTCCGTTCAGCAATAATGACAAGCTGAAAAATAACTTGCTCAAACAAATAGGCAGCACCATTAGAGCATGTTTCAATTATGATATGGTCCCTTGTTTCATATCTCATTTAGGAAGGCTACTTAACTAACAAATACAGCTCTCTATCAGAGACAACAGGTATGAGCGCTGTTGACCAACACTGTATCCTGAGTAGATATCTGAAAGTTTAAATGATCAGCTTTCAGCGAAACTCAAATATTGCAGGACAATAAACATTGTCAAATAAATCGACAATGTTCAAGTTTCCAGTGATCTGGGGTTTTCCTACCTACATTACTGGAAGAGTTGCCCACTATTAACCTGGTAAACCAGATTGATGATGTGTAGCACTTAGAATGAGAATGCTGGAAAAAATTTGTATATGTGGTGTCATGTGCCGGAGGTAGTTTGATTTGGTATACAGTATACAAAATAGGACAATATCAACAGCACTGATATAGAAATGTACTATTATTTAAAAGTACACAAGTTAAGAATGTGGACATGACAAATAAATGGACCACTATTTAAAAATGTGTTAATGACAACTTTACCTCACACATAAAATAGACCTGGTTTTCCACTGCCTGTAATTTTTTGCCTTCATTCATACTGATTATTTGTTGCTTGCTTCGGTACCTGAGAGCTGATCTCTTCTCTGCGTAGCAGCCGAATTGCAAGTCGAAGAAGGCCCACCACAGCTCTCTCCACCAGGAAGCAGCTCTCAGGGGCATGAACACATAGGTGATAGAGATGGTCCCGGACTGTTTGCCAAACACACGACACACGGTCCCTTCCAATCCAAAAACAATGTTTATTTAATTTAAACTGCTACATAACATTGACTGTTTATTGAAATACTACTGCATTTGTGAACAAGTGGTCACACCTATTTTCCAAAACAATACGCAACAGCATCTCCAAACAGAAGGAAGCATCCTCTTCATCATAAGTCTCTTCATCTGGGCTCACAGATATCAGTGCCTTATGAGGAAAAGTGGACATGAGTGATTTTTTTAAATGAGACATTTATCAAAACAGGTCAACAAACAGCTATGGTTAAAGTGATGCATGGCAAAAAAGGATTGACTGAAAATATAAGAGATCCAGGTAAAAAGATAAAAAAACCTTCATAAGCTCCTGCAGAGACTCCAGCTGGAGGAATTTACTCTCAGTAATCAACTTCTCTGGGTCACAATCCTAAAAGAAAATAAAAATGATAAGCTAACAAAGAAGTTATAGAAACTGTACACACTGCAAAATTGTTTGAAATAGGTTTTATCGATGCCCTGTGATGGTCTGTTGACTTGTCCAGGGTGTAACCTGAATTTTACTCAATGACGACTGAAAATATCTACACAATGTTGATAAGGATGTATGGAAGGAATTGTTAAGATCAGTGTCTTTTTTATTCTTTGTATTTCAAAAGGTGGGATACAACACCAAATACAACAACCATATCAAGACAGTGCCCACTTTGCTTTTGTTTTTTTTTTCTCTTTAGGGAAGTACAAAGAGGAACAGCGTACACAAAATGTCCTGAGCATAAACAAATAATGTGGGAGGGGTTCTGAAGTCAAAATAAACAGCAAAACATAAACATGTATTAATCACAAACATAAAAAAGGGATGAGGATAAGTTTTGTTACATTCTTCTCTATACACGAGAGACCCAAGCGAAATCTGGTCGTAACGATTTAATATACCTGACCCATTCTTTCCATTACTTAATTTAAGCATCC
The DNA here is from genome assembly GCA_037039145.1 of Fundulus diaphanus. NCBI lineage: Eukaryota > Metazoa > Chordata > Actinopteri > Cyprinodontiformes > Fundulidae > Fundulus > Fundulus diaphanus. The sequence goes on along the minus strand of CM073121.1, from coordinate 5,823,392 downwards.
CTTTTTGAGCCGGAGTGTAAAAATCTTCATCTGAAATTTTACCTTGATGTAAGCAGTGGAGTGAGAGATCTTAGTCAAAAATCCTTTGTAAAATCTAGAAATTACACCTTTAACTACGCTATGTTTATAAGCCTGCAGAAAAATATTCAGAATTGGATAATTGAGATCAGTTTCAGTAATATTCTGTTGAAAGTAGTTCTGCAGTCAAAGATGTAAAAAAAAATCTGGATTATTAAACTGATAATATGTCTTTAATCTTTCATGTTTCCATTATGTGCAAGTGAATAGAAAGTCGTCAAGACCTTTGAAATCCAATGTTTAAATGTACTATCCAGAAGGCTAGGTCCAACTCCTGGGTGAAATGCACACCATCGAATTAGCTGAATGTTATTGTCTTATATTCCTCTTTTCCTTTTTCTATATTTTTAATTGCATTATGATCCATGGATTATAGATTATCTTGATAAATTTATCCAGATTTCTATGAGTTAAAACTGCATCTTCAATATTGAGATTTCTATATCGTTCCATCTAGCATGAAATTTTGATGAACACATATTAATGAGCAGCTTGATCTGAGCTGCATAAACATAACCATTAATGTATGGTAATGCTAGGCCTCTTCTTTTGAATGCTATAGTGTTTTATATTATACCCTGCTAAATAAATCTAGAAATGATTTTATCAATTTCTGAAAATTGTCTTTGAGAGACCTCCACCGGAAATGCCTGAACTTAAAACAGATAACATGGGAGCACATTCATTTTTATACAGTCAATTCTGTGACCTAGAATGAGAAAAGAGATTGCATTCCATCTTCTTACATCCTCTTTGATTTTTGTTAAAAGTGGGGTATAATTAAGTTTCTTCAATACAGAGATGTCCTTGGGTAAATATATGCCCAGGTACTTTAGTGATTGCCGATCCCATTCAAGAGGAAATTTCTCACGAATCTGTTTTGGTGGTAAATAATGGACTGTTAATATTTGTGTCTTTTCTGTTTATTTAATAACCTGAGTAGCTGCAAGATTTTAGCAAAATATTCATCAATTCGGGGAATGTATTAGTGGGCTCGGATACATACACCAAAACGTTGTTTGTGTATAGGGCAACTTAAGTTCGTCTCCATTTATAGAAATCCCTTTAAACAATGCTGTCTGTCTCTATCATTGTGCAAGTGGTTCTATATACATAGAGAAGAACAGTGGCGAAAGAGGGCAGCCCTGCTTTGAACCACGTTGCAGTATAATTGATTCTGACAAATATCCATTCATTTTAATTTTAGCAGATGGCTTACTATACAATGAATGGATAACCAGAACAAAATCCAATTTGTTTTGTTAAATATGATGCAAGATATGTTAGGACCATCTAATGTTATCATGGGTTTGTCTCTGCAAAAGAAGCCAGTTTGATCTGCGTGTATAAGATGTGGTAGCATCTTCTCCAGTCTGAGTTAGAAATCAGAATGAAGAAAAGGAGTTCCTCGACCCCAAAAAGGCCATGGAATATGTCGAGAAGACTATTGCATTAACAGACAAATAAAGCCAAATAAAGGTACTGACGGCTCATAATACTAAGAACTACTTCCATTGCTACAGCTAATTCTCATACAGCTCTCTTTACAAGTATTATGACGAAGAAGCAATATTCCGGAACAATATATGCTGTTTTATGTTAGACTTTCTTTCCTTTTTAAGGATTGCAGGAGCCTGAGTAGTATATTTTGAAGTTTACTTGCTATACTAATTTTCCTATTCCAACTCTTTTTTTTTACCTTATGTACATATCTAAGCACACCTACTGCACTAGCTTAACCTAGGTACCAGGGACCTTATTCCGACTACTTAAACATAGGAATTAACTGTTCGATGTTCTCTTGGTACAGATCCCACTGTTCCCCTGGGATCCTGTGCAAACTATGTTTGCAAGACTTTTATTGCTCTGTTACTATTATTGTCTTGCATCATTGCCTATATTGACCTTGTTGAAACTAGACATGTTTGTTACAGTTGTCAAAATTCTGTTTCCCCCTCTCTTTTTGGATTTGTATAAATTGTGTAGCCACACTCCTTAAACCTCACTCAGATAATTCAGTATTATGCAAAAATGGTCTGCCACCATTTATCCTAAGATATCGAAACACTGTACATAGAGACAATGGATTCACTTAAAATTGTAACCTAATAACATTAAAGGGCTCCATAATCCCGTTATAAAGAAGAAAATATTGAATCAATTAAGACAAATTAACTGCCACATAGCGTTTTTGCAAGACACCCATCTATCAGATACAGAACATGAAAAGTTAAAAAAAACCATGGGCAAATAAAGTTTTTTGCTCGTCCCACCATTCAGGGAACACCAAGGGTGTCACCATACTCACACAGCCTGTTAAATTTCACAAAAACATTGCTACACAGAGACACAGAAGGGAGATATGTATTAGTTAATGGAACAATTGATAGTGTTTAAGTGTCATTTGTACACGTGTATGCTCCCAATACAGACTCACCTGAATACATTAAATCACTGTTTAAGGTAACACTAAAGCACAGTACCAGAATACTGTTGATGGGCGGGGATTTCATCTGCATTCTGTCACAGACATTGAACCGATTACCTACTACAAAAGCCCCACTCTCTAGAATGAGTGGGATGCTTAAATGTCACACTATAGAGACAGGACTTGCATCCTATTCTAGGAACGACTATTTCTTTATCCCAAAGTCAGAACTACATAGAATATTAGACATAGAAATATTACCCATTACTGTTTCGGATCACGCACCTATCTCATTAAAATGGGACATAGGGCATAGACCAGTAACCAAACAATGGAGGCTTAATACATCCCTGTTTAATGACAATCCATTCATTGCATTTGTAACAGATGAGTTAAAAACATATGATACATAACTAATGTATCTGCAGAAACAACACCTCTGATTATATGGGATTGTGCCAAAGCATATCTTCGGGGACGCATAATTTATTTTACGAAGGCGAGGGAAAAAAACAAATGAATGCTAAACAACAAGACTTAGAGGACAAAATAAAAGAATTAGAGTTTAAACATAAACAATGCGCTTCAGCAAGCATCTTGAAAGATTTAAATGCAACCCGCAGACAACTAAATAGCTTGCTGTCAGATAAAGTGGAGGGTAACTTGAGGTTCACCAACCAAAAATATTATGAAAATGGCCAGAAGGTTAGTAGATTATTAGCATTTAAATTGAGGAAATAGTAGTCCTCTAACACGGTTCATAAAACAAAATCCAAAGAGACTATTGTGACAAAACCTGACAAGATTGCAGTCTTTTGCAAAATTTTACAAATTACTATATACAAATACCAATACTTGCAATGATGACAAAGAACTCACAGATTTTCTAAACAACATAAAATGGAGCCCCTTAACGGAAACAGCAGCTTCAAAATTAGATCAACCGATTGAGGAATGGGAGGTCAAACAGGTAATAAAATCACTTATGAATAATAAAAGCCCAGGCCTTTATGCCAATGAATTTTCTAAAACTTTTATAGATCTGGTGGCTCCCCTGCTATTAAAGGCATATCACCATGCTTTAAAATCTAAAACTATGGCACCATCCAGGACTTAAGCCACCATAGTAGTAATCCACAAAGAGGGAAAGGACCCTACTGACTGCCAGTCCTATAGACCTATATCACTGCTGAATACAGATAAACGCATACTTAAACAATCCTAACAAGACGACTTAATAATTGTATCACTCAAATCCTACACCCTGATCAGACAGGATTTATTGCAGATTATCGAAGGCGGAAAGAAAGATTGATTCAGCAAACCTATCCTTAGATGCCCAAAAGGTGTTTGACAGTATATCCAGGAAATATTTATTTCATACCCTGAAACGTTTTGGATTTGGCTCACACTTTGTTGACTGGATACAAACACTGTACTCCTCTCCACAGGCAGCGATCAAAGTTAATGGTTATAGGTCTGATAGATTTTCACTAGGAAGGGGGAGCAGCCCATCCCCCCACGTCCTGCCCCCCTCCGCTGGCTGGCGCCTGGGCCCGCTGGCGCATTGGCGGCCCTCGGGTTTGGGGCGGGTTCCCGGGTGGGTGACGGCCCATTCCCGGTGGCTGCTTCGCGGGGCCTGGCCCCCCGGGGCTCGGCCAGGGCCCCCGCCGCGGGGGCGGGGCACCCCAGGGCCCCCTGGGGGGCTTCAGCATTGCGGTGGCTGAGGAATTTCCTCGGGGCCGTCTCTCCTCTTTCCTTGGGGGGGGGGGGGGGGGGGGGGGTTGCAGATTTCCTGTGTTGGCCCCTTTTGGGCGCCCTGCTTTGGGGGCCCCCTTGGGAGTCCGGGGTTATGGGTCCCCTGGCGCCTGCCTCGGTGCTCGGGGAAGGCGGCCTTTGGTTCTTCACAACCACTATTGAGCAATTTCCTTCTGGATAAATTTCACATACTCAAGTGCACTCTCACATACACCCACAGGTGCTGGGTTCCAGGTTCTAAGTGTTCACTTATATACAGAAAGCCAGCAATTTATGTATTTATTTATCTATTTTTTCACTTTCTCTTCTCAGGTATCACTTTACTCATGTCAGCTTAAATAATAATACATATGATTTAGTAACGGTATCAAGGTGTTACTCTATTGTATCTGTTACACTATGTCTGTTGGCTGTGCTGTTCTTTTTACATCTCTCTTTCCAGGTGATGAAGCAGACGGAAGATGTTTTATCATTCTTTCCCTTTTATCTCTTCTTTCTTTCACCTCCCCTTACTTTTTTTTCTCTTCTTGTTCTTCCTTTACTCTCCTACTTTCTTCCTTTACTCTCCTACTTTCCCACTGAAGTGTCCACATAATTTGTAATTCTCCCCACAGGAATCACAATAAAAAAAAAAAAAAAAAGAAAAGCATTGGATATTTGACACCTCATAGCTTGGAGATGCTTTATGCGACGTATCCCAGTTTTATTGTGGAGCTTTATCTCTGAAGGAAGTACAGACAATGTCAAGCAGAAGTTGGTAGGACCTTCCCAGAGCTACTTCCGGTTAGCAACATGCTAACCGTTAGCCGCTAACATGGTTGTATTCAGTATCACCGGGTGATGGTACTCTGTTAGTTTGGTCCAAATGCTGTACTGGAAAGTGCCTCAAAAAGGGTGCAAATACTTAATGTCACCAAAGGCCATGGGTCAGATCGGCCTCCTTTAGCAACTCAGCCTCACCAAATCTGGGCCCAGAACTCAAAATTTGACCAAAATGGTGTGTAGTGCCATTTCCCATAGGTGGGTGGTGCTGTATAGGCTGGGGGAGTCGTGTCTGGGCATCCTGCCAGGTCCTGTTGGAGTCCAAGGCCCAATTGTAAAATTCGTCAAATCCAAAAAAGAACAGAAAAATTACACATGGCTGATAATCACTTGAAAATTTTAAAATGATAAGAGGAAGTGACTGTGCGAATTTCAGATTCCTACATTCATCACAGCCACTGCAGTGGGCGTCGAAAGTTGCCATGCAATGTCAATGGAGCCTGTCCCTGACCTGTAGTAACCTCTGGCCAGCAGAGTTCCGTTGTCATGGAAACTCACTCACACCTCCTGCTGCATGTCTAATGCAGCACAGACTTTGGGTCAGAGTCCACATTCGCTACTCCCGAACAAATTGTTCCTGCGGCAAAACCGTAAAAGTTATCGACAAAATTCCTTTTTTGTGAGTGCCAGAAGGGTCTGGACATTCATGTGTGAAAGTCTTATGCCTGTACATCCAACGATTTAGGAGTAGCGACGATGTGAAAACATGTGTTGTTTGGAATTTTCAGATGTCATTTTTCACAACGGCTCCATAGGAAATGAATGAGGAGGGTTTTGAGTCTATGGCGGTCTGGGGCGATTTGCGAAAAATCTATAAATGCTACACGAATGAGGGTTACATTTCCTGAATCCTTTTGATGTATAATTTGTCTACGTAGAGTGAAAATTGAGCGAGTATGCTGAAGTTGTTCGGAGTTTTGAAATCTTTTAAAATTCTTAGACTGTACACTCTGACGGTTGAAGAATTCCGTCATTGACTTTCATTATAAACGATGATTCTGCTGATTTTTGGACATGAACTTTGAGGAGTAACTGTGAAGAGACCATAAAAGATATCCACATCCCGTTTTCACTTCTGAGTAGTTCAAAGATATATCTACAAACTGGAAGTTAAACGGTGTTCGTAGGTGAAAGTATGACGACACAGTACAGCGTTGAAAACTGTCATTTTTTGGGGTGGTTTTTCACTAATTTCGTCACCATGGTAACTCGAAACCCCAACAAAAGTAATAGCACACTATTGCCGACCGAGCCGGACGTTTTGATAGCTATATTGTGGGTGTGCACGCTACGGTTCGGGCCACATTAGCGGTCGAATAATTAAGAATATTAATAAAGAGACGCGTTTAGAGGTGGATAGTAATAGGTGCCTCCATGCAAATGCATTAGAGGCAGAGCACTGCCTCCTCTTGCCTTTGCTATGCTTCGTCTTGCCTTTGCTATGGCAGGCACCTAATGAAGTGTCCTTTTAGAAGTGGATAGTACTATTACTATCCACAAATGCATGGCAGTCGCCTAATTAAGTTTATATTAAGGTAGATTTATATTAAGGTAGACTCTAATAAAGAGTCCGTTTAGAGGTGGATAGTAATAGGGGCTCCCATGCATTTGCATGGGAGGCACTGCCATAGCATTTAGGGGCAAATGCTATGGCAGGCCCCTAAATATAGAGACCGTTTAGAGGTGGATAGTAAGAGGAGGCATTTGCACTGCCTCCTCTTGCAAATGCTATGGCAGTCGCCTAATTAAGTTTATATTAAGGTAGATATACATTTGGGAAGCTATTGATAAAAGATTTTTTTCCCCAGTTGATATGATTGTTAAAGTGATCTTGTGTGTTATTTGGTTGCCTGATTGTACATTTTGTGCAGAGCCCGTGTGCGCAACGTTGTTTTATTTGCTTCAGCGCAGTTGTGTGCAAATGGCATGTTCTTGTGTTTAATAGTTCTATGCTTTTAACATGAGAGAGTTTGAGATTTGCGTTTGTGTTTTTTCTTTTAAGTTTGGCAGGTTTTATGCTGGGTTTGGGCTAGAAACTAACAGTGAGATATGGCAACATGTAGCGCTGTGTCTTGACTCACAAGTTAAGCATAAATAATGATAAACATGAGCACTGGTGTCAGGCTGAACACTGAAGTAAAAATTCATACTAGAAGAGGTTCTGTAAATACAGCAGCTAGGGAGCACAAGGATCAGAACAAAGCAGAGTTCCCTTCTGCCTGCAAGTAACCCAAGTTTCTTCAGCATGGCAGAGTTTTACTGCTTGGTTCTGTTCCTTGTGCTCCCAGCCGTCCTAGCTAACCCTCCTAGCATTAATGTTTAATCCAGTGTTGACTTGAATGCTGACGTTTCAAACAGAAACTAATAGCACTGTTTCCAGCTCCCTCTCGCTTGCTTCGTTGTCACTTCTTGTAATTGTTTGGTAATCAGACCGAATATCCAACCCGCTCTACCGACACCGACGGGGACCACAGCCGAGCCGCAGCGTCTCTGAAGGCTATGAAGGTCTGACCCAGCAACCAGCCCCTCTCCAGCTGTAATTGGCTAGCATGTTGCCTTTCGTCATTTATTTGATTGGTTGAATTGTATGATTGACACATCAAAGATAGTACTAAAAGATCGATGGCCACTCCGAGGTAAAAAAAAAAAAAAAAAAAAAGAAGACAGCTTCCAGTCCAGGGCGGGCATGGCTGGCTCAGCGGGCGGGCACGGCACCCCAATGCCCGCCCATGCCGCCGGGTCTGGAAGGAAGCATGTGCTCTAGCTGCTTGTTATTGTAATATTATTCTAAAGTCACTATGACTTGACGCCACTCGGACATGGGAGCACTGGAGACAACACGACTGTGGCTTAATGGGTTGAGTAGTCGTCTGGCAATCAGAAGGTTGTGGGTTCAATTCCAGCTTCCCCTTGCCACATGTTGATGTGCCCCTGGGCAAGGCACTTAACCCCAAGTTGCCTACTGGGCTGCGTCTTGGTGTATGAATGTGTGCACATTAGTGAGAGCGATTGGGTGAATGTGGCTATAGTGTACAGTGCTTTGGTGGTCAGCATGACTGGAAAAGCGCTATATAAGTTCAGTCCATTTACCATTTACATCAGCTCCACGGTCCTGCTAATTGCCAAGGCCAATGCTTGCGTAGTTACTGTGCGGGATAATGATTGTCTAGATAGACTGTCTTTGTTTTGTCTCACGGCAAGGCTGCAGTCAGGTATTACTAGAGACGCGAGAACGAAGGCTGGACAGAAACAGGGCTGACGCATACTGCAGCGGTACCGTTGGATGCGATTACTTTCCATCTCAATTGTGCTGGAACTTCATCACTTCAACAATTCCTTTTTCAATAAGCCTTGGAGGTCAGCTATTGTTTGGATCCCTATTACATTTGGAGTCAACGAACACAATCTCCGACCGACGACCTAGGAAGTCTGAGGACAGGAGGACAGGAGCGGCTTGGCAGGCCCGGAGAAGTTTTCTGGCCTCTGATGCTCCGAATGGACTCAAGGGATGAGGAGAGACCCCTGGTCTCGAGACGATTCTGGGGCGTCGGCGTCGGCGTGGGATCAGATTAAAACCTTTCTTTTCAGAAAACGGTAAGAAGATTATTTTCCGGCACTTTTTAAAATGCAATTGCTTCAAATCGCTTGCAACCTTTAAAATTTAAACCCCATTTAAATTTAAAAATAAGAGAAAAATCTGCAAAACTGTAACCTACAAAATAGTAATAAATAAAAGCCTATAGAAATAATGAATGATATTAAATCCTTAAAGCACATAAAATAGTGAAGTTAAATTAAATTTTTCAGCTGAAATACGAGCACTCCTGCTGGGAGGACGGGCCTGATGATTTTCACCTGGAAAACCTCTTGTCAGGGGGAACAAGAGGCTGTCCAGTATTCAGTACTGGATGAAAGCCGCAGGTGTGCTTAAAGCATCTGACTTCTATCTAGACGTAGGTAGATTTGAATTCTCTCTCATTATTCCCAAACGGCCAATAAGTGTGAAGCCCTTTATTTGGTTGGTCGACCTCGCAGAAGACTATTAAAATAAATAAAAATAATTTAAAAAGCGGGTCTGGAAGCTGAGATGTCTGAATGATGGGTCAAAGGCAAGGTTTCCAGGGCCAGTCTTTTCCCCAGGGTGGAAAGTTTGATTTCATGCTGAAAAAGTATGGGCCCGAAACCATGACATGCATGAATGATCAGATTAAACATGCAGATTTCCCACAAGGGGGTTCATTTAATATTGCAGTACTAAAAAAAAAGAGGAAAAGTTGAAGAAATTAAATAAAAAGTGGAGAACGGAAACAGAACTACAAGAGGCACAGTGTTGCGCGGGGGACACGTTTTAGCGATGGACCGGTTTGACGTCATGATCATAGACATTATATACGTAGACACCCCATTGGACGCTGCCAGCCGCTAGGCCGACGTGCCTACAGGGCGGCCATCTTGGGTCAGACCACAGATCAGACAGCTGCTGTCAGAATGAATAGCAGGCAGCTCAGATCTCATTTTTATCATATGTTCACAATGCTGGTGACCTTTCAGTTAGATTAGACATATTTATTCAGAAGTAAAACAATATAAACTGAAGTCAAACTGGATGAGATATATACACGCAGTTATATATTAATATAATAAACACAAATTATACACACATATCTCTCATATATATATATATATTTTTTTTTTTTATAAATATTAAAGCTGTCAATCGATTAAAAAAATTAATCTAATTAATTACATACTCTGTAATTAATTAATCTAAATTAATCGCATATAATTTTTGCTGTGAAAGTATTTAAAATATTTAAATTCAAATGATTCAATGAATAATCAGCATTAGATACATTAAAGTGCTGTTTTCAACAGCAGACAAACTGAACTAAACAGATGCCAATGTCAAACTGAACTCACGTCAACAGGAGACGTCAACTGAAATAATAATAAAAAAGATAACCTGAATTTAACAGACGTCAACATATTCCATATTCCAATCGACTTTTTAGGCTAATTATACATAATTTAGACCTAGTGCTATTTTAACAAACAAGCATTTTATTAGTTATCTCTTATCTGATGTATTTCTGATGTTTGGCACTTTGTTTTACCTCGTGTTAAAGTGCTCTTTAAATAATGATGACATTCATGATGATTATGATCAGAATAAACTTTTGCATCACCTCCCAGAAGCTGGAAAGAAAAGAGACAAAAACATTTTTCACAGTTCACTTAGTAACTCTAATATTTTAGTCTAAATACTTTAGCCTAAATATTTTAGGCTAAAATATTACACTTATTTGTTTTTCTTCAATCCCTCAGTGATGTTTAGTAATTTCTGCCAAAGGCTGCAGCATTTTGATTTAATTCATCTGAATGCAGTATTTGCAAGCCATACTCTGATTGGATGGAAAAAAAAAACTGTGTGTGATTGGCTTTAACAGCCGAGCGAGTGCACAGCTGGTGTTGAGCGTGAAACGAGCAGGTACGCGAGAGCAAAGTAGCGCGCAAGCAGAGATGGAACTCACCGCGAGGACAGTGGGTTGAGAAGAGTTTATCAGACCGTACCAGACCGGTTTTGAGCGTTGAGAGTTGTTTTACTGCGCGCTTGGATTGGTTCATGCGCGCTCAATCAGAAAGCACAAATATCGCTACACTGTTTCACAGAGTTGAGCGGCAGCGCTGTCTTCTTCTCTGTCTTCATGCGCCTCCCCTGTGACTCTTTGGCGCCACCCCCCCCCCCCAAAGGGGAGGCGCGCCTCACCGATTAATCTGCGTTATTTTTTTTAATCCGTTAATTTTTTTAAAATTAATTAATCGAAATTAACGCGTTATTTTGACAGCCCTAATAAATATATATTTTCGTAGACTATTCATCGCAATGCCTTTTAACATACATCGGCTCTAACAGGGTAGCTTCCTACTTCATGTACATTTACAAATGGCACTTTAAAATGTACAAAAAAACAGATACTCATCAGTGACCATCTGCCACTTTTTAAGAGTATGTGATGACAGCAGCACTGATCTACATAGGAGCAAAACTATATACAGACAAGTGAGAGCAGATGTGCAGCATTTAAAAATGATATAATACAAACCGCAATGTGGAAGAAAAGAAGAAAAAAAATCAACAAAAAACAAAATAATTAATTTTAGAATCAAAGAGATTACAAAATCATAGCAAAAAGAAAAATACTCTTATTTTTTCCCCATAAATCATGTCTGTCCAGTAATTTAGGACCATTTTGTTTGTTTTGTTTATATATATATATATATATATATATATATATATATATATATATATATATATATATATATATATATATATCCTCATAAAATCTTACTTATGGAAGGTAATTCCCCGGGATGTGGTTTGTAGTGTCCATTTATTTGCGCACCCATAAGCGGAGTAAAAGTCAGGCATCCTGGGAAGTAGCTCTGGAAGTTGCTAACTGTCAATACAAAATCGAAATTATGTATTAAGTTAGACTATCAATCATTTATTTCAATCAATTGGTCCCATGTAGCCCCTAAAAGGGTGACGTTTTTAGTCAGCTAATTTATCTGGAAATCGGTTGAGAATTCACCAGATTCAGAGTATCTGAAAACATAAAGTACCACTTTCCTGAATTGACGTGTATTCTCTGTGACCGCAGCTTGGCTGACCTAAGATGGCCGCTCTGTCGGCATGCCTCTCACCTGACGATGGGGCGTCTAAGTATATGATGTCTATGGTCATGATTAACTGAATGGTATGCTGAATATCGACGTATAATGTTAAAAAGGGATAAGGGTCCAAGGGTCTGTGAGTTAAAGAGATGTATCACAAGATATATCGCAAGATATATCGCGTAAAACCGCGTATAAGTCGAATAACGACAGTCGGGGTCGGTAAACACCACCCACCCTACTTTCTGAAGTAAGTGAACGGCTTAAGATATTAAACTATATATTTCGGCATTGGCTCTGAATCAAAACGTTTCAAAAATGAAAGACCACAGAACTGTGTAAAAATAGTGTGAAAAAAAAAACAGGCCAGCGTGTGTTTGTTTGTCTGAATGTGTGACTGAATGTCTGTTCGTCTGTGTGAAGTAATTCAGTTTAAATCATAAATACCACGGTTTCAAAAATTTTATTTCTGTTGAGATGACTGCAGCTCTGAACACAAATGCATTTGAGAGACCTCAAACATGTGTGAAAGATTTAGCCAAAAGTTTGAAAGAAGGAAAAGAGACTTTAATAACAGTTTGGCATTTCACATTAAATGCCCGGCCCAAATTACATTGATACACGGAGAGATTAACATGGCTTGAACGGAAAATATTTCAGGTTTGTTAGAAACAATAGGAACTGAGAATAAGCTGTACATAAAGGCTTGTTTGGTTCACTGTACTACAAAATTAAGTTCCTGAAGTGTTGGGGCTGTATTTTCACTATAAAATTGCACCGAGCTTGTGTTTTACTATGGATTCTGGACAGTTAGCTGTAGAAACACAAGATAGAGGCTCTGTGATTTTGTGATATTAATAGAATGGCAAACAGCAACAAAGCAGAGATCCTGTCACTTGTTTTAGCCCCAGGTAATATAAAATTACTGAGCTTATGATATTGCTTGTAACAATAATGATTCATCACAAACCAGTCCATTTGAAAGAAGGCTTTAAATATACTTTGAGAAGCAATATATGAGAAAATATATGAGGATAATATGAGAAATTAAGTGCTTTGGCACTGATCAAAACTGTATGACATTAAATTGGATATGAATTGCTTTTCTAGGGGAGATTTTTGACTAGAATTTTAATTCAGCTAAAAGAGGAATTTTGAGGAGCTTCAAGATATCAAAAGGCCAAATTAAACATGTTATCTGTTGCACAATCATTTGATGTTATCTAGTTACGCTAAACTGAGGCATTCCTCAGAGAGACAGTGTAACCTGAAAAGAGACAAAAGATATTATACAAATCTAACCATGATGTAAACGTCTGAGTGTGATTGAGCGAGTGGGTCAATGTGTTCTGCCCTTGTCAGGGACTGGAGAACGAAAAGAATATCAGCAAAATTATGGGAGCTTCAGATCTGAAGGGTTAAAATAAAAAAATAAAAATTCTGTATAGCTCGATTATTGATCTTGGCTTTGTTTTAGGCAGTGTTCTCAATGTGCTGAATTACGGGGAGAAACTATTATCATTGCAAAAACCACTAGAAGCTCAGAAACTTAAAGAGAAAATCATTGCTTGTGCTGATGAATAATTGTGTTAGACAAAGTGTAAATCAGCTCACTTTAAAGTAAGGTGAAGACCTTTTTTATGACTTTGTTTTTAGAGGGAATGCTGTGTTTAAAATGTTTCTTTATGACTGTTTTACTGTAATTTTATTTTCAAACTTATGGACACTACACTGGATGAAGAAGATGGTCAATGCTTATATTGAACAAAATGATATTGCAGAGACTTCCTTTGGCAAAAATGTTGACAGAGTGCGTTCTGCTTTCAGAGACAAAGGCTGGATGATGGGGGTTCGTGGATAATTGGAAGGATGGTGTGCTGCTGACCAGAATGCAGACTTGGGGGCCATGAAAATGGACAACAAAATATTCATTTATGTGATGGAATCATAGAGCAACTTAATAAATTAAGTCAACAGTTAATAAAATAAATGAATTAATTAAGTAATACATTTTTCAATATTAGCGGAATAACCTGAAACTTTACACTACCTGCTGATGTGAAGGAGAAATTGCGAACACCACATTTACTGGACATCTTGAAGTAAGTAGAGGCCCGAATAAGACGCAAATAATTAGGATGCCGCTAAGGTCTGCCACTCCGGCAGACATCAATAAAGCGGCACAAAGGTTACAGGCTAAAATGGATAAAACTGTGAACAAACTAAAACTAACAATGGTAAATTGAGGATTAAAGCAACAGTGAAATCTCCTTAAACCTACAAGGTTTAAGGAGATTTAATATCCCTCCGCTCGGATGCGAATAACCCAATAATTCTCCTTTTAACCAGATGTTAAAACATCCTGATTGACAAATACATATATTATTGAGTTTTAGCTATTTGCCTAGGAGTCATTTAGGCCAGCATAATTTAAAGATTTTTCTCTTACATACATTAATGAAACGAAATAAAGCCATTTAGATTAGTTGGGCATTTTGGATCTGGTCAGGATAGTGGAGCGACTCCTGGACACAAGGTGATAATAAAAGGATAACAGCTTGAAGATATTGATGAATGAAGGTTGACTCTGAGGAACATCAAAGCTGCAATGGCACCCAACATTGGAACTACTGCTGTGCTAAGAACATCTTGAACAGGACTGTGCATGACTGCTTTGCTTTACAGGTGGTGAATTTCAACTGCATGGTTACATGACCATGACGTGGACGGGTTGGCGTTCAGGGAGCACACCTAGAACACACCTAGAACATTTAAATATGGTGATTCAGCAGCATGCATCTTGGGGTAAATGGGGTCTAAAGCAGGACAGTTAACAGGACATGAGGTGATATCCTGGGCTTACAACGATGCTTTGTGATTCAGCATATGAGAAGGCATGAATATAGTTACTTCAGGAGGATGATGTGGAGAGACATTTCACACACAGGGGGTGTGGAGACGCCCAGGACAATCTGCTGTGGTTTGAAACTGTTATGAACTTGTCACAGTTGGTGAAAGTGTTTCGATGGCCGAGGCACTTGGAACCAGGTTGCCAAAAGAAGAGGCATCAGAGAAAACATTCTCTGTCCTGACCAGATCCGCGCTCAAAACACAAAGGTCCAATTACCGGGGTCTAGACCAATACGGACACAGAGGTACGTTCATGCAGGGTAAAAGTGTGATTGTGCGTATTATCAACGAAACAATTGGTAGATGTATGAAACAGGGTTACACATTTTTTATCTAGAGTTGTATAGAGCAGTTAAATGAACAGGGTGAGATGTTTTTAAAGAGAAACAATGGGTTACTGTTCACAGGATATTACAGTTTAAAGGTTTGTTTCAAAACCATCCAAACAGGAGGATACGGAATAAAACCAGGGTTGAGTAGATAAACTGTTAAAGACAACAGGGATTATTAAAATAGGCAATTAAAGGGGTTAGAATTGCTATGCGCTTTAGGCATAAGAAGTGTCATCTGCTTTCAATTAGAGGTCCTTTCGGTTTGAAGTATGGTCAAGCTGAAACTGTTTCACAGAACTACTTCCTGTCACCTCCCTAGGCTACGCCCACTTCCTGAATATCAACCAATGACAACTTGGTGTGCTCTTAGGGAGGCACACTGTCCTTTTTCTCATGTGAGCTTTTCAAAATAAGACGAAAGATATGTAGGAATGCTTCTGATTAAAATTACAATGAAATTCTGGAAATCTACAGAATGGTGCATCTTTTAAGAACTTGGGGTTTTACTGTTTGGGTATTAAAGAACAAATGTAAAGTATTTTAGAGCTGATTCAGCAAGGAGTTTCCGGAAGGTTTTAGTATAATTCTCTGTTGAGACTGTGCGCTGAATCAAATAAGGTGTACCTTGACACAGTAGTGAGTAGAAACAGCCATGAAATGAGTAAGATGATAAAATTGTGTTGCAGAAAACTTTCAACTGACACATTGGATGAATTATGTTAAGAATTGCTGAGGAAAACTAAGGCAAATACATTTGAACTATAAGATTACTTAGTTTGATGAGAACACTAATTACACTTTGTTTCTGTTTTAGAACAGAAAACAAAGCCTCCTGTTTGCCGGCCATCTACAAGAAGCAGTTTAGTAGTGGGAAATGCAAAATAAAATGCTCATTACCCGAACCTGAACACACATTGCCATCCAGTTGTATCATCTCCTACAAGCTGAGGAACAAGAAGAGGACTGATGAAGCTGGGGAAGAAGAAGCCAGAGAACTATGATTTCTTATCCTGATACAGAGGAGTTGCCTGAGAACCCTAAGCCGACCACTTATG
>CM073121.1:5559834-5802334 GCA_037039145.1 Fundulus diaphanus | reverse complement strand
TTCTGAGCTTTCACACCAACAACAATCATTTCTTTGTATATTTTTGCATGCAGTTTATATCCACGTTCATACAGTCTTTATTTTTAAAGCCTGGAAAAAGGTTTTAAATTTCCAGGTCATTCCAGGATCTTACACTTTGCTTGCAACTGTAACTCTGTAACTCCAGGGTACTTCATTTGGCAATGTGATTCAGCCTTAGTTTGGTAAATACAGAGACAACAAATTAATAAGCATTAAAGTATGGTTTATGGGTTGGGTTTCATCTTCAGAACCAATCTCTGCTCAAAATGGTGATCTGCACCGCATAATCTACTTTCAGCAGTTATCACCGGTTATTGCAACTGTAAACTGCAGAAAATATGGGCAGAGTTGCTCTCTCTGCTTTTACTCCCTCGGCTCCTATGGCAGAGGGATATTTCAGCTGGTTATACTCGAAATGTCTGTAGTGCAAGCGGGTCTCTTTATAACTCCTGTTTATCGTCACTTATTTTAGAGCCCAAATAAGCAATTTCACTTTCAGAAACAAGACTAAAAAAATGCAACCTGCGAAATTTACAAGCGACTTTAGAAAAAAGAAGCCCAAAGTCGCATGAAATAAGCGGACTTGGCAACAGTGAGCGTGGGTCTGTTTTGCTACAATCTCTAGCATTCTTAGAACTATGAAAAACGTTGAGGGTAAAACAAACAAGGTCCGGAGAGAGCTGCGGGGAAAAAAACACTAGGGAACGGTGTGTGTGTTTTGACGCGATTAAAGTGCGGCAAAACATTTTTCGCCGCTATGGTCTAACAAAGTTAACACGTTAAAATTGACAGCCCTAATATATATATTATACACACACACACACACACACACACACACACACACACACACACACACACACACACACACACACACACACACACACAGAGTCAGGAACACTATATATGTGTGTGTATGTATGTGTATCATATAGAAATTGGGGATCAGCTTACCGATTTGAAGGCATTTCCTCTCTCAGAAGTGAAATTTTTCCGTTGGGCTCCACGAAGTCTTCCATCTGAGAGAACACCGATGATGTGTGCATGTAATATACCAACTCTAAAAATTCTTTTTATCACCTTTATCACATTCAACTATAAGAGACAGCAAAAAGATGGTATAAGTATTAGAGTTTACAGATGAAGTGCTAACCTCAACCATGGCTTTTGGTAGGAGCTGGGCTCTAAAGAGCTGCAGCATGGACTCCATGATGTTCTTCCAGCCCTCCCTCAGGATGTTACCGTGCTGATGAGCCAAATCAAAAACAGTTTTGGCAGCGGTCTGTGCCTTACTGTTGCTACCGAACACTGTAGGTAGGTTATCCACAGACTGTCGGATGAGAAAACATCGAGACAGAGTAACTGTATTTTCAATTAATCTTCTAAACAATTCTGCCTATTTTGTGGGTAAAAACGCATTTGAATCATATGCATATTTTGTGTCTCTTAATAAATTGCTCCTCAACCCAATGGTTTTTGTAGCCAACAAGTAAATTCATTCTGGTGGAACTTGAACACAATGGGGTGTTCCCTGCTCCCAGACATCTTAATTGCCTTTCATCTGCTTGAGCAGTGTAATTACATTCTGAAAAAACATTATCGTCTCACGATATCAAAGTGCTACAAAGGGCTAAAAAACCGGCAAGCAAAAATAAGATTTAAATAGACATCTAACAGAGTGAACCAAAAATTTTGCTAAAACCGGGGATTGTGGTGCACTCAGGGTGTTGTGGAGGACATTCCACAGGCATGGGGCAGCAGTAAAGAAGGCCCCGTCTCCCATGGTCCTTAGTTTGGATGTGGGTACATGGAGGAAGTTTGAGTGGAAAAGAGGGAACGTGTTAACCTGACCCTAGCCAGACGGATGTCGCTCCACCTAGCTTCACTCACATCCATCTGGGACATCTCCCATAGAGAGTGATTTCTCCAACCAATTTTATTGTCTAGCCAATCAGGACGCAGGGCTGGAGTTTCATAGATGTGACGTAGTGGAGAAGCGACCGTGACGTGAGACTGTTTTGATTTAGACAGCAATGGCGGCTCGCATCGAGGAAGCAAGCGTTAACATTGATGCTGCTATTTCTTCCGTGTTGTCCAATCTACCTAATATTGTTTCATTAAAAGAACATCAGAGAATGGCTCTGAAGGCTTTTGTTGGTGGAAACGATGTTTTCGCCCTTCTCCCGACCGGATTTGGCAAGTTTTGTTTTCCGGGACGCGCCCGCGGCGGACGCGCCCGCGGCGGACGCGCCCGCGGCGGACGCGCCAGCGGCGGAGCGGTTAGCGCGAACCATATTAGGAGACTTCAGTCCTCGACGCAGTCGGCCTGGGATCGACTCCGACCCGCGGCGCTTTGCCGCCTGTCTTCCCCCCTCTTCCTTTCAGCTCACTGTCAATGCAAAGGCGTGCCACTAGAGCCGCGAACACATTAAAAAAAAAAAGAAAACCTGCGTCGCTCTCACAGCGTCACGGGTTAGCTTCGGTGTGAGTGGTTGAAATAACACATCGATAAAGATGACAGACAAGTGGCTTATCCAATCATATGCAAGGATTTTTGATAAGGCCCAGCCTTCAATAAAGGCAATTCCTATGGAGAGGTCCCAGATGGATGTGAGTGGAGCTAGGCGGAGCGACATCCGTCTGGCTAGAGTCAGGTTAGGAACGTGTTGTATTCTGTGGATTAAGGAGTTTTTTGAGGTGGGGCATGTCTAAAGTAGTCAAGTATGGAGGCCTGGACCAGCTTTTCAGTTCAGAATGAGGCAAAGTTTGGTAATCTTCCAGAAGTGATAAAAGGAGGTATTGCAGAGGTTGTTGATATAAGATTCAAAAGTGAGGTGGGGGTCCATTTCTACATGAAGATTTGTGAGTACCGATGAAAAAGGGATATTGGAAGAAGAAATGGTGATGGATGATGACTAAATCTGATGAGGCCTGCCAACTTTGATGCTGGAACTGTTAAGTTGAGGAAGTTCTGCTCCATCCATATATTTATATCCTCCAGACAAGTGGTGAGATGTGGTGGAGATGATGGTGATAATGGAGATGGGGTTGCAGTTGTGGCATTTACATTAAGCTATGAGTCATTGATGTAGCAGTGGAAAGAAAAACCATGACAACTGAGAACTTGACCAAGGGGAAGGAGGTAAAGGAGGTAAAGGATGTGGCCGAGATGTAGAGTGATCCAAGGAGATGTATTCTGTTTTGTGAGGTATGAATGAAACCAACTGAGGGCACTGTCAGTGCATTCAGTGGCAAAGTAGAGCCAGCTGAGTAAAATGTCATAGTCAACAGCATCAAACAAGTCCAGGAGAATGAGGAGGGAGGGAGAGCCAGCATCAGATGACAAGGTCTTACAAGTGTGTCCTCTGACCTGTGGGGTTTTAGAAGGATTTGAAGGTGAGTGGCAACTGCTTTATCAAGCATTTTGGATCTGAAGGGCAGATTGAAAAGAGGCCTGTAATTAACTGATCACAGCTAAGAAAGACTTAAACAACCAGAAGCTGCAACATTCATATATTCAGAACACATAAAACATAGCAGAACTAGGATCAAGTATTACCCTTTAATTTAATGAGGTAGACTCAGCTGCATGCCTTTATCCATCTTTTAAATTTTCTCAACTCCTTTTAGGTTTTGGGAAAGGAATAAACTGTATTCCACCCTCTAAAAGTACGGAATAACGAGTGAATTATACTGACATTTAACCATTTTTATCACTGTTTTTTAATGAAATCCCTCTGACAGCAATGTGTTTGTAATGTAAAATTCAGGCAATGTTGTCCGAGGTAAAAGGCCTGCAGCTCCGGAACAAATTGCGATCGCTTATTGGTCAGTTCCTGACTAGCCTCCAAGATTGATTGACAGACACTGTCATAACAATTGGAAAGAACTTCTGAATTGAGAGCGTGTTTTTTGAGAAATAGTCTAATAATGGCTTTCTTTAAATTAGAGGGTACATGACCAGTTTGGAGAGTGCTTTATAACACGGGTGATCAGAGAACTTAAGTGAGTGGCATGGGCTTTTATAACAGAGGTTGGGAGGGGGTTGGGAGGGGTGTTCTGGACCTCTTCTGATGAAATCAAAGGTTTGCAGTTTAGTTATATGGAAATGGCAGATGTTGGTGAAACCACTTGGGCTGGAGGATCAGAGAGGTCACAGCGAATGCGCACAATCTTATAAGTGAAGAAATCCATGAAAATGTTACATTACTCTGCTGTAGTGAAAATATGTGGGGGTAGGAATGTATTTTGATAAGATGATTCCTAGTGGAGAAGAACTATTTAGAGTGTCCTTAACCATTTCTGATGGCATCAGAGTAAAACTGTGACCATGCCTCTGTGAGGGACTTTGAATATTGTTGTTGGTGCTCCCAGTAGATTTGTTTGTTGACAGTAAGGCCAGAGGTTTTGTAACATCATTTGAAGACCCACAGTGCTGCACTCATCTTCCGAAGCTCATCTGTGAACAAAGCCACTGAGTGGGTGAAAGTGACAGCTCTAGTTTTGAATAGAGCATGGTGGTCCACGAGGCTAATAAGGTGGCTGTTGTACTATTCCACTGCTTCATCTGCTGATGAAAAATGCGTGGAAAGATGCTAGAAATGTGCTGTCAAATCTTCCGGGTTGATATTTTAGAGGTTTCTAAAGCAGATACTTCGTCTGGGCTTGGAAAGACTGCATGAGATTGGCAACTCCATAGAAATACCCTTGAGGCCCATAGGTCATATATCAGCAGGTTGATGAGAGGGGCAGAGTTTGCAATGACCAGGTCCTCTGGTGTGTGAAGGAACAGTAATAAGTTGCTTTAAATTAAAGCTGTCCATATTTAAAGAAATACAGCAGCAAAGCGACAGGAGAGAGGGCGGACATGGACGTTCACAAGACCTAATAAGATAACATCAGTGGATGATGTTGAGAAAGTTGTAATATTTGACATCTCAGAGATGAAAGATGAGTTTGATTTTGGTGGTTTGTAAATAAGGACGAACAACACAGGGAAAGCGAGCTTACACTTAAGTGCAAGGCATTCAGATTGTTTACTTGTGTCTTTCTTTATCTACCGACCTACTTGGGGGTAGTTAAAGTGCCCCATTTATTGGATTAAGGTCAGTTGGTGATTCACAGTGAGAAACAGTGAGAAAAAACCTAAATTTCATTAACATACTTTTTTTTTCTAACTCACCTCACTGGACAGTGTTGTGAACTTGCAGAGGGAGATAATTAGGTTGTCGAAAACATCACTGCAGCCATAGTGAGCTGCTATCATCGCACATTTTCTGCAAAAACAAAAGCCCAAATTACTGTACATGCGTATCAGCAAACAGATCCAAAACTATACTTATTCTTAAGTGGACTTCTGTTTTTCACACTATCAATTTAGATAAAACAAGCCTTTTGTTCCCCATTGACTTCACTGTAAACAGGAACACGATTTATCAGAATTGCTTCTAAAAAATTTCAACAACAAAAAGTGGAGATTTGTGGAGAACAATAGAGATAACAACTGACTGTTGGTATTAGTACGTTACTGTTTCATCACCTTACAATCTGATCACTCTAAACTCCCGTACCTGAACCCTGTGATGGCCTTCTGGATGATGTTGTCATCAAGGCTCTTGTCAAAGACATAAGATAAAGCAGCGATGGTTGGACCCCAAGTCATGGTGAATAAGTCATGGTCATAGCTGCCTGGTGGTAGGTGGAGAAAAATCCCCTCAGAAGTGGCACCACGGTGAAGCAACACACTCCATACATAGTTCTCCTTCACTAAGCCCGTCTGCTCATCTGGCATCACAATCTCTTCATTCCTGAGCATCAAAATATATCAGTGAGGGAGTTTCAGTGATTAACTAGAGAAATAGAAAATGAAAAATAAATACATGCAGAAAAAAAACTGAAAAAACTAAACTTAAATCAATGAAAGTTTAGATAAGGAATATCACATATGATTAATATTGGTACAACAACGTCATGTTAAACAGTTATAACTTGAATGTAATGCTTACATGATTAATGCCTTTGTACAAAAAACAAGCTCCTTATCGAAGAGGAGTAGTAGAACAAACAAGTTGCATCAATGAGTAAAATAGGAGGTTACTGTGTATAAATCGGTGGAAGGAAACAACAAATGCAGGTAATTTATTCCTTGTAGTTTATTGTTGCAAATTAACCTCAAACCACCACACAGCCAAGATGACGCATATATACCACTAATGCTTTCAACACCTACCAGGTATAATACTGGATCTTAGTCCTTAGTTATTGTCCTTTAATGAATAATATAGTAATTTAAATAATAAGTACATACATTTATATCTACATCCCACAATCCCCTGTGCTGTTCTCACCACCCGTGTTAAATTACCAACTCAATTATTAATTGGTTGGACAGCAAAAACACAAATTCATGTTTTACATAATTGTCAAGACAGTTAGAGATTGAACTACAATCAATGTTCTGATAGATGGTTTAAAAATAACTGTTAGTGAATTGTTATTGATAGTGCTGTATGTATTCTACATGTTTTAAAAACGTATGAATGTAAATTATGGCAGTTGTTCCAGACAGCTCATATCTGCAGTGAAGGCTCTATAGTAAATTTGCAACCAGGAATGCTACAGTCAGTGATGTAAATCGTAGACAGTTACATTGGCAAGAACTCTGCAAGAAGTATTAAGTGATAAAAAAAATTGAGTCCTGTGTTCAAGCCCAGTTAGTCCAAAATTATTTAAGACCCTGTTTACACAAGAACACAAGTTGTCTTGCCTAGGGCTGTTGGAACAAAATTAAGTAATTCTGTTCTTAACACTTTATCTGGACAGAACTTTTTTCTTGTGTTGTGTCTGACAACTGTTACATACCAATACTTCACCTAGGGGGGTCATATGAGGACTTTCCAGGTTTTTACTTAGTTATTGCATTAAAGTTAGCATGTTACTTCTTATGAATTATGAAATGATGTGGCCAGAAGGAACCATTTTCTTGATGTTGACACCTCAAGTAAAAGTTTTTCTGTTCTTGCAGAAGGTGTATTGGAGTCAATGGTAAATGGTACTGACACAATGACTGAGACAGTTGGTGCAGGGGTCTGAAGCAGCAGGATTACAAGATGAACTCCTAGCTCCTGCGCCACTGTCACGCCAAGTAAGTGATGGTGGCAAGCCGTTTGTGCCCGGAGAGGGCGGAATACAAGAATTTATTGATCTGATATCAAGATTAAGTATGTGTGAATGAGTCAGTTTATCTGAGGATTTTTGGTGCTGATTAAACCCACTGTGGTCACAAAGTAGTGAAATTTCTCCTGAAAGCCCAAAATGTCTATATGTGAAATGCCCAGTCAATTCTGGCGCAATAACCTAAGCTAGTAAAGTTGTACAAGGGAGTTATCAAATGGCTGAGCTGTTTTATGGGTTCAAATCTCTGTGTACTGTTGCTCAGCTTGGAAAAGTCTCTCTTAATTTATTCTCTGTTTTCTTTTAAATCATTTCTTAAAACAAAGGTTATAAAGAGTCAGAGTAATGTCTGTCATGTTGATTTCTTAATAACTTTAGGCATTTCATGTATCCGTTATGTTACATAAACTTCAGTGGAGCTGTTGACTGTTCAGTTTAGCTCCCACCCAAGAATCAAGAATCTCTTTTTTTTTTTTTTTTTTTTTTTCCCGGTCCTGGTCCGTGTCGTCTTCCGGTGCGGGTTTTGCTTGGGGGGTGGGGCTTGGGGTGGCTCGTGCGGGCCGTCTGGCCAGGGTCCCCCCCTCTTATTTATTTATTATTAGGGTTCCAAGCCCGCAGCGCAGGCGAACGGCTATGCCGTTCGTCTGCTCTGTGAGCAGAGAACACTATTGTTTTTCGTGTGTTTTTAAATTATTTATTCTTATTATTATTACGGAATTAAAACGCGTTGTGCAGCCCAAGCGGATTTATAACGAACCTATTGAATCAGGTATCTAAGTACAGAATGTGCGCCTCTACTCAAACCCAGAAATTCAGACCCCTCAACAACTAGGGGGCGCTATAACAAAGGACAATGCGTTTTGGCCTGTAACCACCAAACTACTGGTCCCACACTCAAAAACTTGATAGCACTTTGTTTATTGGATGTTTCTGCATCAAAAAGGGACTTGGCACACCTTTCGTTTCCCAGCTAGTTTTCGCGCTACATGGCTACAAAGGTTAAACCTTTCTTGTTAAACTCCTCCTACATTTTTTGTGCGATCTGCGCAAAACTTCATATATAAGCGTGTCATGGACAAATAAAAAAAGTTAATGCGGCGGATTTTTGAATTTTGACTTTTTCGAAAAGTAACGCTAAAATAAGTGATTGTTAGCTAGCTAGCTCTAAATGTAATTGCTGATTATTCTAAAACCATAACAGATTTTGACATGTCCTTCATAACACATAGTCCAAATAAGATTTTGCACATGTGACCCGCGTTTGAGGATCGTCCATCACTAGGGGGCGCTATGATGTCAAGGAATCTACTACGCAAGAATGGCTGATCGGATTTTTACAAAACCTTCTTCATCCCCTTCCAGTCATAACCCTTAACTCAGGAATTAAATATGGTACTGATTGAAACAAGTGGGCGGGGCCTATTTCCAAAATTGTGAAAAAAACCTTCAAAACTTAAAAAAATTACCAAAAATCCATTTTGTGGTGTAACGATCTCAGATTTTCAGGATGTATTCCTTGAATAAGGTGTAACAATTCTCTCACTGCATGTATTGAGGTTTCTGAAAGTTGCACACTCTGATTCTTTAAAAGTTTGTAAAATGGAGAAATCAATGTATTTTCCACAAATATTGTTCAATCCCAATAAAAATGGCCACTATTTGTAAAGCACATTCAGACTTAATGTGTACTTCAGTTTGGTAAAAATCCAGGCGATTTTGAACTATTTAAAAGACTTTGAAATTCACATGTGCAAGACTATAAAGGTTAATATTTTTTTTCTCTGAAACGCTTTTTTCAATGGGCGTTTAAAAAATCACATAGTTAAATAAAGCACTCTTGGACATACGTGAATATTTTCAGAATTTTAGAGCAAACCGTTGATTTTTACCGATTTAATGAATTTTATGATCTGGTCACAGCTTTCACCATCCAGAGCTCTGACCATCCAGAACTGTGAACAGGGCTGCCATTTTGCCCATATATGGGCACATCACAGGATGTGACGTCACATCCCGTGATTTTCTAAGCGGAGCAGAAACTTGAAGAGGGAGGATAGCTTTTAGAGTTTTGAAAAGAACATATAATTTAAAAAAAATATATTGAATGTAAAAAAGATCAAGCAGAAGCAAGGAAAGTTATTTAGAAGGCAAAGAAGACAAAATGGAGAGATTTTTGTGATTCAATAGGCAGAACAACTCCTATAGCTAAGGTATGGGGAATGATTAAGAAAATGAAGGGAAATAGACCAGAGAGAACATATCCAGTTCTAAAACATGAAGAATGAACAGCAGTAACAAATGAGGAAAAAGTAGAAGTAATGGCAAGAACATTTGCAAAGATCCATAGTTCAGATATGGATCAGACTTATTCCAAAAGTAACACTATGATATAATATGGATAAATAGACAGATAGATAGATAGATAGATAGACAGATAGACAGATAGACAGATAGATAGATAGATAGATAGATAGATAGATAGATATGAAAAGGAGTAATAGCATTAATGGTTTAAAGGTCAATCTAAATGAAGAACATTCATTATATATATATAAACACTTTTATTTGGGTGTGATTAATTATTTCACAGTCCTAATTTATTTATATTTACATACATACTTTTATAATATGAATATTACTGTTATAATAAAATATGAAATACTGACAAAAAAGGCTTATTGTGTGGCAACCTCTTGGTGTAGAAGCATAATCCAGGTTTCAAATTAAAGGTAACACTTTGAAGTTTCATGTAGACTATTCGGATTATATATCAGGAGTAATTACACAAAAGTTCCTATTTTTAATCCATTATAAAAGTGAAATTTATTTGCTATTAAAATTGGTACAATAGTCCCCTTCACAAGTATATATAGATGTAGCATGTTGAAATCCCCACCTACACTACTGTGATGGTATACACATGGAAGACAGAGATTTAAAAAATGACCCAAAAAACATAGCTTGGCCAATGCCCTTTGAAAAGGACGGTTTTATTGAGCTTCTGTTGCATGTTGTTGCTCTGTAAGCTAAGGTTAGTTATTTTGGCAATTTGGTGCAGCCTTAACTTAAAAAACAAGGACACAACCAACATTAACAGCATATGGTGGTGGCTGTCTATGCCATACTGTGTTTCTCCGATGTGCTCTCTGAGCACAAACACATCCTCTGACCCTATCCTCTTCCTTACAATGTACACGACCTCTAGCACTTTGATGGGCTGTGATCGTCTGGTACATGAGGTCTGACGAATGACCCACTCTGCTGCCCTGACTACCATCACTGTGCCTTCTGATGGAATCACCAGACCTCCATTGTTTTTTAACTTCAGCAGGTGGTAGCTCTGGTCCTTGATGGCAGATGCAGCATCTGTTACCAAGCTGGCACGGCAGACATCACAGGACAGCTTTTTCAGAGCCTGTCGCACAACAAATCCTGAAATAAGAGTTGGTATATTAAAATAATTTATAATAACCATGGGGAAATTAAGGGAACATATATCTTTTTGGACCATTGTGAGATTGATTTCCCTCAAATTTACACCAAAGATTAATTGTCATACAATCGTTATTGGTTTTAGTAAAACCTATATAATTGACCAGTGGTCTCAGCCTTGATAACTTGCGCAAGTAGCCGTGATGCACAACTATGCTGCATGATTAAGTCATTTTTCGACAAGAAAATTTGCAATTTCGACATGTTCAAGCATCAAGAATTATAGCCACGTTCATAACGTTTGTAAGAAACCAAACTGTTTGTAAATCCGTCAAGAATTCAATGAGATAAGAGTATTTGTGTTCGTGCTGATCACTCACCTTACATTAGGTACCACAGAGCATGCCAGAAAGCTTGTCTGAGGCAAGATGGCCGCCGGTGATGACGTTTGAGACTCCGCCGTAAGACATCTAGCCTTTATTATGGATATCTATGGTCAGAGTGCTCTCTATGGTACTTGTGTAGAGGGTTGTGAGGATGGGCGGGGGCAGTTGGGCTCTCCTCATCCTCCGCAGGAAGTACAAGCGCTTCTGAGCCCTCCTCACCAGATGTGGTGTTTACAGACCAGGTGAGGTTGTCCGTGATGTGCACCCCGAGGAATTTGGTGCTGCTAACCACCTCCACAGCTGAGCTGTTGATGAGTTTGTGTCAACTGCGAACTTCATGATGTGATTGGGGGTGAACCTGGGGGTGCAGTCATGTGTCATCAGAGTAAACAGCAAGGGGCTGCGGACACAGCCCTGAGGGGAGCCCGTGCTGAGGGTGATGACATCAGAGGTGGTCTGTCAGACCCGGACCGACAGTGGTCAGGAGGTGAGGAAGTGATGAAGGGTGTGCTGAAGCCCAGATGTTCCAGTTTTTCAACCAGATGCTGTGGGATGAGGGTGTTGAATGCTGTAGTCCAGGAACATGCTCAAAGGGGGCGGAGCGTAGACGGGCTTGGAACCCGTTAATAACTGCTTGCAGTTCTAGTTATTATTGTTATTATTGTTATTATTATTATTTATTTATTTAGTTTTTTTTTGGGGGGGGGGGGAAGCCAGTAGGCTTGGTGGGTGGGCTGGGGGGGGTTGAGGTGTTGGTCCTGGTGGGTGGTTGGCTGGCGGGCCCTGCGGCCTCTCCCTGGCCCCCGGGCTACGGTGGTGCCGCTGGCGAGGCCCCCTTCTCTGGGTGGGGCGTTCGGGGAGCGGGGGTGCCTATTGGAGTCAGTAGGGGAGCTGGCTCCCTGGGATAGCTTCCCAGTCATTTGCTCCCCATCCCCGGACTCCTCCCTCTGCCTGCTCCATCACGCCTCCACACATGTAGGTCCTGGGGGAGGGGGCGTTACTGGAGGTTGCCACTTTCTGGTGACGCCCCTCTCCCCAATTTTATCATGCATCTTAGACACCTTCACTTCAAACATTTTCACATCGCACACTCATGTAGGCCATGGTAGGGGGGGGGTGGGGGGAAGACGTCTGGGGGGGGCTTATGTTGTGTGAGCCTCACCTCGGACGGCTCCTTTCACCTCCTCTCCCACTTAGACATTGAGGGTTCTGGGCAGTCGCCCGGAGGGGGTGCGCTGGCAACAGCTTCCTTCCGGAACGGGGGTGGGCTGTGCCGTGCATCCCCTCCGGCGCTCCTAGTTTTTAAACGCACTTGAGAACAACATGCAACAACACAACATCTGAGCGGGCGTAGGGAGGATCGGGGTCTTCTGCACACCCCCGTTCTCCGATGGCGGCAAGGAGTCTGGGGCCTGGAGGAGGTGCGGGCCACTGTGTCCGGGGTCTTGGCGGGGGGCTGCGGTGCGTAGTCAGCGGCTTGCCAGGTCTGGGGCTGATGCCTCCGCTCCCCCAGGAGGGGCGGGGGGCAGGGATGGCAAGGGTAAGGTGGGGGAGGGAGGGGGTTTATTAGGTATTTAGGGGGTGAGGGGGGCTCTGGCTGGGTGGCTCGTGCGGGTCGTGTTGGCCCGCCCTCTTTGGGGGGCCCGGTCCGGGGGGCGTCTGGTCCGGGGCCGGGGCCGGGGATCGGGCACAAGCAGTCGGATAGTCGATTTGGGGTGACCCCCCCCCTTTGGTCAGTGTTGGATGCGAGTGTTATATGGGAATGTGTGTACAGCGTCTTTTTTTTTTTTTTTTTTTTTATCTGTGTGTGGTGAGTGGGGCACAAGGGAGGGATGGTGTGAATGAGTTTTCCATTTTTTTTATTTTTTTATTTTTTTTTCCCCAGGTATGGGTGTGGTCCGCTCCCTCTCCCAAAAACATCTCAAGTCTCCGCTAGGTGCGGAGCCCATCCCCCCACGTCCTGCCCTCCTCCACTTCGTTGGCGGGCGCCTTGGCCCTCTGGCGCATTGGTTGGCTTCGGGTTTGGGGCGGGTTCCCGGGCGTGCGCCGGCCCACTCCCGGCGGCCTCTTCGCGGGGCGTGGCCCCCCGTCGCGGGGGCGGGGCGCCCCTGGGGGGCCAGGCCGGGACCACTCCAGCGGGGCTGGCTGCCGGCGGAGCCCACGGGCTCGTCCCCGCGGCTCTTGAGGGCGTCGGCATTGCGGTGGCTGGGGGATTTCCTCGGGGTCGTCTCTGCTCCTTCCTTGGGGGGGGGGGGGGGGGTTGCGGATATCCTATGTCGGCCCCTCCTGGGCGACCTGCTTTGGGGGCCCCTTTGGGAATCCGGGGTTATGGGTCCCCTGACTCCTGCCTCTGTGCTCGGGGAAGGCGGGCCTTTGGTTCTCCACAACCACTATCAAGCTATTTCCTTTTGGAAAATTTTCACCTAAACTAGTGCACTCTCACAAACTCCCACAGGTGCTGGGTCCCAGGTATTAAGTGTTATACAGTAATCTTATAATTTATTTATTAATTTATTTATGTTCTTTCACTTTCTTTTTTCAAGTATCACATTACACATGTCAGCTTACATAATAATATATATGATTAACAATGGCATCTAGGTGTTATTCGATTGTATTTGTTGCTTTATGTCTGTTGGTTGTGCTGTTCTTTTTGCATCTCTCTTTCCAGGTGACGGAGCAGACGGAGAAGGTTTTATCATTCTCTCCCTTTTATCTCCTCTTTCTTTCACCTCTACTCTTTTTTTTCTTTTCTTTCTCTTTCACTTCTTGTTCTTCCTTTACTCTCCCATTGTCATGTCCATATAATTTGAAATTCTCCTTGCAGGAATCACAATAAAGCTATTTACAAGCATAAATCAAGTGGAGCACTATGGCGAAAGCTGTTCGCTCCACTTGTAAAAGCTAAATCTGTCGAGCTCTATCTGGCATTGAGACATCAATTCCTATTGCCACATTGCTAGACAGGACACTGGAAAAAAAAAGAAAAGAATCTTTTATTATCATCATGTTTTACCATGGTGAAATTACCTATGAGGCAGACACCGGTTTAGGATACACACATAACATGACATGCATGCACATCAGATTTAGTATTTACAGTTTTTCCCCCCACACATTAGACCATGCTAGTTCGTATCAGAGTCTGAGGGCTCATTTACATATCAGTCCCTTTGAGAATGATACCAGCCATGTTACATGGATTAGTCCCTCCTTCATGAATCTCAAGTAATTATATAATTTTTGTGCAGTGATCTTGAGGCTCCATTTACATAAATGTGCAATTTAATATTCCTGAGAATATGAGTGGGCAAATAGGCAATAATAGTAGTGTGATTGTAACATGATGGACCACAAACAGCTCTTGGAAAAAGGCTGTTTCTGAGTTTATTAGTTGTGAATTTGATACTTCTGAAGCGTTTACCTGATGGGAGAGGGGCAAACAGCGCATTGCCTGGGTTGGTGGGATCAGTGGACATGCATGTGGTCCTTCTCTGGACTTGTGCTGCATAAACTAAGTCCAAATCCTGTAGACGGCACACCACAATCCCCTGCGCTGTTGTCAACACCCGGGTTAAATCCCTTCTCTCCTGTACATACTCCCGTACCATACAGTTATGCTGAGAGGTAAAATACTTTCTATGGTAGCTCTGTAGATGTTTTTAAGCAGTTTAGTGGAAAGTCCAGTCCTTTTCAGATTACAGAGGAAGAAGAGCTGTTGTTGGGGCCTCTTCACCAAGTGGGAGGTGTTAACAGTCCAAATGCTGTCCACACGTTCCAACATCTCCCCCCTGTATGCAGAGAGCACACAATCTATTATTACCTCCTTGACCTTATAGGCCATAGGCTTAAGCCTGTATCTTGCTACACTTATTTAGGAACTATAAAATGACACCTGCAATAAAATCATCAGTGCAGTTTGAGCCCATAACCAAAAGCTATCCACTTGCTTTGCGCCATTTCTTTTTTACTGTGATTACTGACAAATGGAACCATATCGGTAGCCTGATAACACCCCTACTCTACGCTTGAATCAAACCGCCTAGCCGTTAGCCAATCAGAACGCATCCTTCAGGATTGCTCTCCCCTCGGAGGTGAGAATAGGGGAACAACAAACATGGCTGCCCCCATGGAGCAACGGGTTTCCGTTCAATCGGACAAAAAAACGCAAGAAAATCAAGATTAAATATGCATCACGCATATATTATCGGTAGAAAAAGAACAGACACAGCCACTAACTGTGTTCGATGGAAGAAGCTGGCTGTTTGTGCCCGTAAATGGTTAGAAATTGATGGGATTGACCGCACGTTGGCCGAGGCTGTATGTGTACTTGATGACGATTTTGCTGCTAAAAATAACAACAATGATGATGATTCCACGTCTGACAAAACTCTTTCTGGCCTTCTGGAGATAAACTTGGTTTTCATCCAACTTGTTATAGACCTTTTATCGACAAGAAGCGACTAACCAGTGCTGAAAAATTAGCTTAACAACGGACTGCATGGTTAAGGTGAGATGGCGGTAAGAGCTCTGATTCTCAGTCATCATCAACTAGCTCCATAGTCCTCAAAAGCCTGCTGATACTCACAGTGAAAGAATTATTTTGATATCTCTTATACTTTTTCAGCTACAGCGACTTGTTCGGGAACCTTTTTAGAGGATTTCTGAAATTCGCTAAAAATCCCCTTTATATCATAATTTTATACGCCTTTATTAAACTTTTTACAGCAAAATCTGATAGCTTATCCTCTTCCCCTATTCGTTACGAAATAAACGCTGAAAGAATTACGTCTCTACCATTTACGGATCAGGAGATATGGAGCGTTGTTCGAGGCAAAGTTCTCCATTATAACCCAATAGGCAGACTGACGCAAAGTGTCTGCTCTTCAGTAGACTGGCCCGCTGCAGGTGTGTGAGTGAGTTTCCATGACGACGGAACTCTGAGAGGGAGAGGCTCCATTGAGATAGAATGGCAACTTTCGACGCTCACTGCAGTTGCTGTGATTAATGTAGGAATCTGAAATTCGCACAGTCACTTCCTCTTGACATTTTAAAATTTTCAAGTGACTTTCAGCCATGTGTCACTTTTCTGTACCATTTTGGATTTCACATGCTTTCCTATTGGGCCTTTGCTTCCAACAGGACCTGGCATGATGCCCAGACACGACCCAATTGGCCAATACAGCACCACCCACCTGTGGGAAATGGCGCTACTGACCGTTTTGATCAAATGTTGAGTTCTGGGCCCAGATGTGGTGAGGCTGAGTTGCTAAAGGAGGCTAATCTGACCCATGAACTTTGGTCACGTTTGGTGACATTAAGTATTGGCACCCTTTTTTGAGGCACTTATCAGTACAGGATTTGGACCAAACTGACAGAGTACAATCACCCGGTGATACTGAACACAACCTTGTTAGCGGCTAACGGTTAGCATGTTGCTAACCGGAAGTAGCTCTAGGAAGCGCGTACAAACTTCTGCTTCACAGAGTCTGTACTTCCTTTAGAGAGAAAGCTCCACAAGAAATTTGGCCAACGTCGCATAAAGCATCTCCAAGCTATGAGGTGTCAAACATCCAATGCTTTTCAATGGGGGACCAAAGCCCTTATGTTCCCAGAAATGCATGCCCATATATGGCTATAGTATAGCTCTGATGGAAAATTCAGGCTTTGCATGCAAGAAAGAGGTCATGGGATCGAATCCCTGTGTGGGAGACTTAGAGTTTTGGATTATAATCCCCACAGTGTGTATAACAAAACATGTGTGCTGATCCCATGAAGTATTTTTTGTACCACCAGCCATTTTGAGTTACCATGGCAATGTTATAAACAACGTATTTTCTCCCTATTTGAGGCACATCCCAGTATAGATTTGGACCAAACTGACAGAGTACAATCACCCGGTGATACTGAACACAACCATGCTAGCGGCTAACGGTTAGCATGTTGCTAACCAGAAGTAGCTTTAGGAAGGTCCTACCAACTTCTGCTTAGCCGGGGTTGTTCTGCCTTTACAGACAAATAGAGGGCTACAGCTGTGAGGGAGTCTCCATGACAACGCTGCTAGCCAGAGGCTTCTAGGAGGTCCATTGACTTAACATGGCACCTTTCGACGGCCACTGCGGGGTGCTGTGAAGACCGTAGGAAGCCGAAATTCACAGTGTTACTTGCGTTAGTATTTTTGACGATACCACGAGGCAGGCGCCTTGCTAAATTTCTTCAGAAATTTTCTAGTTGTTCTTAATCTTCAAATTCTTCAATTTTTTTAAAATTTTCAAATTTTTCAAATTCCTTCAAATTTTTTCAAATTCTCCAAATTTCTTCAACATTTCCAAATTCTTAAAATTTTTCAAATTCATTCAAATGTTTTCAAATTTTTCAAATTCCTTCAAATTTTTTGCAAATTTTCAAATATTTCAAATTCTCCAAATTTCTTCAATTTTTTTAAATTCTTCAAATTTCTTCAAATATTTAAAATTCTTCAAATTTCTTCAAATATTTCAAATTCTTCAAATTTCTTCAAATTCTTCAAATTTTTCAAATTCTTCTATTTCTTCAAATTCTTCAAATATCTTCAAATTCTTATTTTTTTCAAATTCTTCAATTCGGATTTCAATGTTTTCTGCATCTTTTGCTCAATCATTCTGCAGATTAGCATTCTCACTGCTGTTTCGCAGGAACAGCTTTTTCTAGTTTTTATTAGTTGTTTAAATTGATAATAATTTGAATTTAAAATTCAATACAATTTCAGTTTTAATGTGCACTAATGATATACGTATGTCTATCTTGGTAGATTGCGAAATTGTTAAATGTGTACTTTTTCATTTAGAATAATTCTTTACCTAAAGCATTCTGAATATTGGTGCTTTAAAGCTCAGAGAAAATAGGAATGTCTGTGGGAAACTGAAATTTGGGTGTGATCAAGCAAGGAATAAAAAAGTTACAAGGGTTTGAAAATGGTAGAAAACCCAAATTTGTCACTTTTTTGGGTAAAGTGCCACCTTTCCAATTCAGAACTACATATTCTCAAATACTGGCAGGAATCGCAAGGAGAACTTTTTTGCCCAGCTCGAGTACATGTTTAAGATTGGAAAACTACTTTAGAAAAGTAGTTCCAAAGTTAGTGGAGCGAAATCCAATTTCTAGCCACATTTTCAGCTTCAGCCTATGGCCTATTACTCATGTTCAGGATCAGATTGTTCCTGGAGCACCACTATGTCAGATTGCGGACCTCATCTTTGTAGTGGGGTCTCATCATTGTTGGAGATGAGACCCACCACAGTGGTGTCGTCCGCAAACTTCTCCACCGTGTTTGTGGGGTGGACAGTAGAACAGTCCTGGGTGAAAAGGGTGAAGAGAGCAACCCTGTGGATGTTTTGGAGCTTCAGAGGCAGTATGTCTGGGAGCACGGTGTTGAATGCTGAGCTGAAGTCCATGAATAGCATCCTAACATTAGGCGTTGAGATGCTGCAGATGAGTCAGAGCCCTGTGAAATGCTAACGAGACAGCATCCTTCGTGGAGCAATTCTCCATGTAGGCAAACTGCAGGCTGTCCAGGTCAGCAGGGATGGCGTCCTTGATATACTTTAGGAGGATCCTCTCAAAGTACTTCATGATGACGGGGGTCAGAGCAACAGGAAGATGATCATTGAGGCAGGAGATGGTGGGTTTTTGTGGACAGGTACGATGACTGTTTGTCTCCTAATCTGAACTCTGCATCCCAAGTCTTCAGCCATGGGTGGACAGCACACCATGCTGTCCACCCATGGTTTCTGGTTAGGAAACACTTTGATGATCTTCGTGGGTAGGACAGCTAAAATCATTGTTAGGCTGGCCTACAATGATTTGCAGCCCCATGGACTGCTGCTCAGTTGTTCAAAGTTATGTTCTCTGGGAGCCGCTCGTCCTCACAGCTCCCGGGTGCTTAGGCATTCTGGCATTTGGGGGGTTTCCTGGGGCCGATCTCTCCTCTTCCCTCAGGTGGAGGGGGCAGCTTTCCCTTTGGCTCCTCACAACCCATATTAAACATTTTTCTTATGGATGAACCTTACATACACAAGTGTACTCTCACAAACACTTACAGGTGCTTGGATTCAAGTACTTACAGATTAACTTCTATACAGAAATCCCCTATTATTATCTTTAGCTGTCACGTTATACATTTCATATTAAATAATACTGTATATTCTTCAGTGATGGTATCAAGGTGTTGGTTGTTTGTACCTGTAATACTTTATCGGTTAATTTTGCTGTTCTTTCTATATCTCTCTTTGCAGGTGAAGAAGCAGACCCAGAGGATGTTATATCACTTTCTCTCTTTTCTCCCCCTCTTTCTCTCTCACCCTTTGTCCCTTTTGGCATTCTGTCTCATCTGTTTCTCTCCTTTTTTTCCATCTTCTATCTTCCCATTTCTTTGTTCATGTAACATGAAATAGTCCCTGCATAAGTTTTAATAAAGTTTCTTGCACATATACATCAAGCGGAGCGCTATGGCGAAAGCAGTAAGGCTGCACTTGTGAAAGTAAAATCTGTTGGGCTCCTTTTGGCATTAAGACAACAATTCTTATTGCCACATTGCCAGACAGGACACACACAAAAGTAAATTTAGCATTTCCTTTTGAAATCAAGGTCAAAGAGTCTGGAGGAAGCGAGAAGAGGCACAGAACCAATGTGGACCTGAAGCTGTCCAGTCTGGTTACACTTGGAGAATTCAGAGTTTCATTAAAAGGACTGTAGATGGGGTCTATAGGAAATTGTAATTGTTTTATTTAGTCATTTGAACATATATTTACTTTTGTCATGAAATTTTAAACTATATGTTGGGACACTTAAGTTTGTAATTGCTGTCGTAAATTGTTGTAATTTTATGTGTTTAAACAGGGCTCTCTTGTAAATGTGACACTGTGTCTCAAGGGACTAACCTGTATAAATAAAGGATCAATAAAAACAATAAAAAAATGTTGCCTGAGGTCCAGTGTAAAGTTTCCACAGTCAGTGATGGTTTGGGGTGCCATGTCATCTGCTGGTCTTGGTCCACTGTGTTTTCTGAGGTCCAAGGCCAACGCAGCCGTCTACCAAGAAGTTTAGAGCACTTCATGCTGACTGCTGCTGACCAACTTTGTGGAGGTGCAGATTTCATTTTCCAACAGCACTTGGCACCTGCACACAGTGCCAAAGCTACCAGTACCTGGTTTAAGTACCATGGTATCCTGTTCTTAATTGGCCAGCAAATGCGCCTGACCTTAACCCCATAGAGAACTTATAAGGTATTGTGAAGAGGAAAATGTGATATGCCAGACCAAACAATGCAGAAGAGCTGAAGGCCACTATCAGAGCAAACTGGGCTCTTATAACATCAGAGCAGTGCCAGACACCATGCCACACCGCATTGGTGCAGTAATCCAAGGAAAAGGAGCCCCAATTAAGTATTGAGTGCTGTACATGCTCATACTTTTCAGTTGCCCAACATTTCTGGAAATACTTTTTTTGTATTGGTCTGAAGTAATATTCTAATTTTCTGAAATACTGAATTTGGGGTTTTCATTAGTTGCCAGTTATAATAATCAAAATGTAAAGAAATAAACACTTAAGATTTATCAGTCTGTGTGTAATGAATGAATATAATACACAAGTTTCCCTTTTTGAATAGAATTACTGAAAAAATATATAGTTTTCCATGATATTCTAATTATATAACCAGCACCTGTATGTACTCTATACATTTTGTTGGTGGTAAGGAGCCTACAATTGAATGTTCAGACCCAATACCAGCGACTGAAGTGGTAAGCTGGTCTCTCAATGCTATTGATCAATTTTTTTCGACGGGTAGGCAACGAAAGGGGGGACCCGTCCTGTCCCGATCTGACTATTTTTGGAGGATACACCCTATATTCTTGGATGGAAAACGGTGTGTCTTTCGACTTTGTCATTCCTGGACATTTGAAAAGTTTGCATGTTTGGATTCAGGATTCTTGGATTTCTACGTATTGGATCTGGTGGATTTTTGATGTATCAGCAAATACAGCGGATGTCGGTAGCCATTTGGCCTTGATCAGTCTACCGGCTGCAAATGACGCGCTCACTAAGGGCGGTGAACGGACAGACCTGGAAGGTGAAGGAGCAGAGCCGAAAGCTGGCTGTGCTGGAACGCAGACTGGCTTCGGTGGTTGAACTCAAGGGCAGATGGGATAAAATTCTGGAAGTGTAACGTGGAAAAGCCCAACAATTTGGAATATTGGATTCGCTATTTGGAGCCAGCAAAAACTTAAAGCTGACAGGACAGTCAGAGCAGCTTGCCTCATAAACAAATAAAGTATTTGGATTCTGCCTTCCCTTATCAATGTAACCCCTGGATTGTTATGGCTGAGACTGCTCAGAACTCCCCCTGCTCCCCCCCGCTGACACCTGTGGATGCTTTTCTGAACTGTCGGCCGGCGGATAACATCAAGGACAATGGCCTCTGGAGAGCCCCACGGAAATATAAACATTTTCACCCATACAGACACACATACTGATGCTCACAAATACAGATGAACTGCACCCGACCAGCCTCAAATGTTTACCTTTCTGCATATACGTGTCTCGTAATTATTTGTGCTTCTCGTGCAATGAGGTTTTTTGTCGGATGCTTCACATTATATGTGGAAACATAAATTGTGAAGCACCTGTCTTTATTTATCTCCCTCCACTTCCCCCATGTAAAATCTTTCTTCAACAGATTTCAAGGGCAGCGCCTGTGGACTCCGTGTAAGGCAGGGTCCGGGGCAGTTTGGAGGAACGCACCTAACGGCTGCGCTGAAATAGCAGCGGCCGACTGGCTGCGTTCCTTGGCAACGCAAGGCCTCAGTCAATCGTTCCCCCAAAATGTTTGTTAAGTGTATGTGATGGACGGTTGTACTGGAACTGAATTTTCGATTGCAATGCAAATTGTAGTTGACAATAAAATTGATTGATTGATTGTCTGTTCAGGTAGGCTACGTTTATTTGGCATTTTCTCAGCGGAATGAAAACATCATCATACTATCCATGACATCCCTCATCATCGTGACTGTAAACACACCACACACTGCACACTTGTGCTGGAACAGTCAATGAAATGGGCTAGTGGTCTATTAGGTTGTCAGCAGGGGTGTTTTTGTGTGTATGTGAGTTTTGGATGCCTAGTCCGCTTTTTATTAGAGACTTTGTGTATGTTTTTCTCTAAAGTGGCTTAACTCTGCAGTTTTTTGGGGCTTGTTTTTGAACATGAAGTCTCTTAATTGGACTTGGCTTTTTTCTGAAAGAACCCCTTTTTCTGGTTATCACGCAACAAGAACTATTAGCCACGCTAAAATATCAACCCCTCCAACTCTCCGTGACAACTACCTTACCAGCAGCAAAAGTCCCGGTGTATATAAATAAACACCATACTAAATAAATGCGTTTGCAATTATTAGAAGCAGCATTTATATTATACGTGGTGGTTTGGTTGTTGGGCTTCTTATGGGCTTGCTTTCATGGAGTAAGTTGCTTGTTATAAAAATATAGCCTTCGTGTCCATAAGGCAATGGTCAATAAAGCACTATTGGAATGCTACTACTTCAGTAACCCTAGCCAGCGGGGCTACAGCAAGGCCAAGGAGGTCATAATAGACTACAGGAGGTCCAGGAAGACTGAGCACGCTCTTCTGTGCATAGAGGGGGAGGTGGTGGAGTGTGAGGAAGTTAAAAAGTTCCTGGGCATTCACATCTCCTTCAACCTCCCACCTGGTGGAAAAAGGCCCAACAACTACACTTCTTTCTAAGGAAAATGAAACAATCTGGACTTTCCACTAAGCTGCTAAAAAACTTTTACAGAGCTACCATAGAAAGAATTCCGTCTCTCAGTATAACTGTGTGGT
Source organism: Fundulus diaphanus (assembly GCA_037039145.1). NCBI lineage: Eukaryota > Metazoa > Chordata > Actinopteri > Cyprinodontiformes > Fundulidae > Fundulus > Fundulus diaphanus. The sequence continues at coordinate 5,779,450 of CM073121.1, read as the reverse complement.
ATGGGAGCCATACAGTGCAGGAGAGAAAAGACTTAGCATGGGTGGTGAAGACAACACAGGGGATAGCAGGATGTCGTCTGCAGGATCTGGAGACTGTTTATGCAGCAAGAGTCCAGAGAAGGGCCAGATGTATTGCCACTGATCTCACCCACCCAGGCAAGACACTGTTTGACCCATTTCCATCTGGTAAACACTTCAGAAGCATCAAATCCAAAACCAATAAACTCAGAAACAGCTTCTTTCCAAAAGCTGTAAGGGCTATCGCATCCCCCGCTGAGAAGTTTGTGGTATGTCACATGTTACAATTACACTACTTGTAATGCATATTTGCACACTCATATTTCTCAGGGATAGTCAAATTGCAAATTTTTCTAAATTAAGCCTGAAGATCACTGCACAAAAATTACTACGGGCATGAGTTTATCATTGATGAGGGATTAATTCAAGTAACATCACAGTAATTAATTTTATTCGCAAAGGGACATATCAGACTTCTCGGACTCGGATACAAATGTCACTAGACCCAAATACTATTTTTTTCATTTGTGCATGCTTTAATGTTAAAAACAGTAATACTAAGTCTGTGTCTCTGTGTTATGTTATCTGTGTACATCCTAAGATGGTGTCAGTCTCAAAGGACATTTCACCATGGAAACACATGGTGACAAAGATTCTAAAAAGTTTTTCTGTGGGAAACATGAATGCTTCGATACATACAGTCTAAACTAAGAGTGAAACAGCTAGTAGCACAGTGGACCAACATCCACAAACCCATGAAGTACAACTCATGGATGCTAGGGCAAGGTGGAGCGAAGACACAACTTCAGATAGAGAAGTAAACATCAACACCTCATTGATCCACGCCACCAAGATCTACAGCAGGGACATAGGAATGTCATTCGGGCTGGAAAAATATGGCAAGATGGTGACAAAGAGAGAGAAGGTAATCCACACAGGGGGGGTTGCACTCCCAGAAGGGAGAAACAGCACATGTTGAAGACAGCTATAAGTACCTTGGAATACCACAGGAAAATGGCAACCATGAAGAGGGCACAAGTAAAGCAGAAACAGCCTGTACAGAATAAGGCAAGTTCTGAAAAGTCAGCTAAATGGCAACAACAAGGTCCGGTGTAGGTACCAGATCGACTCGGGGTGCCAGATTGACTCGGGGTCCTGCGCCTCTGGATGACGTCACTATACATGATTGGTTTAACGTTTGCACAATTACGCAAAACATTGTGATTGGGCTGGACAACTTAATAAAAGTAATTATAGCGGGGTGTAGGTTTTATTCGAGAGCGGGATTGCGGTTTGTAAACGGACAATTTTACGAAGAAATTCTCCATGGTCCCTGCGCCTCCCGATGACGTCACGCAATTCTCCATTATGTCTATGCTTGCGCCTCCCGATGCGGCAACACCACTCAAACAAACTACATTGAGCCCGCGGTCTGCATTTGTAACGAATCAATTTTATTTAGTTAATTTAGCGGTTTCCTTTTTCTCAAAAGCTTCAGGCTTAAAGATGAACATAGAAAAATGTGAAATCTTAGCAATTCAAAATAATATACCCACTTTAATTTATAAAAATGAGGTAAAACATTTAGGTATAATGATTAACAAGGACCACACTGAAAATGACAGAACAAATATTCAAGCCATTTTACAAAAAACAAAAAAACAAAAAAGATTGACAGTTGGCTCAATTTTTGGAAGAATATTGTCACAATTTCATCTGGAATAATAAAAAACATGTGATCAGAAAAAAAGAGTAATATCAGTAGAAAAACGAGGAATAAACGTTATTGATTTTAAAGTGATGAATGCCGTGATAAAATAAAAAATGGCTGCAGACTTTTATTAAAAATGAAAAGAGTTTATGGTTTAGTTTCCCTTCACAACTCTTTTTTTTTAAATTGGAAGAAGGAAATTTCTCTTAAGATGTAACTTTGATCCTGGAAAATTACTGATTAAATTGTCAGACTACCCCAGAAGCATTTCAAAATGATGTTAAAAGTTTTCATGCCCCGATTAAGTTACTGGAAAATAACCGTAAATTAACAAAATAAAATTGATCTGTAACAAATGGAGACCGCGGGCGTAATGTAGTTTGTTTGAGTGGAGTTGCCATATTTTTGACGTCATCGGGAAGCGCAGGCCCCCCCCCGAGTCAATCTGGCACCCGAGTCGATCTGGTACCTACACCGGCAATCAACAGCTATGCCTTGCCATTGGGAGGATTTAGTTATATCAGCCACTTCAGCTATGCAGGGGGTTTTCATCCCATGATGATTCCTTCAATTTCTTCTCTTCCAACTTCCATTGTCTGAGACATTCACTGAGCACTCCCTCGCTTGGGGCCATCTTCCTGATATTTCTTGGAGCTTGGATGTTTCATCTTCAATGGTGGCTCTGATGCTCACTAGGCCTCTGCCTCCTTTTTTGCGCTTAGTGAATAGCCTGTGGATCCTGGATTTGTGTTGGAATCCACCATGCATAGTGAGCAGCTTTGTATTTTTAACATCAGTGGTCTGAATTTACTCCCTTGGCCAACATATTACCCCAGCAGGATAGTTGATTACTAGCAAGAGAGGGCCAGACTGAAGGATAGCACAGAAGCACTGATCATAGCAGCACATGAGCAGGCCTTGAGCACCAGAGCAATAGAGGCCCAGATCTATCATACCAGGCAAGATCACAGGTGCAAGCTAAGCAAAGATGGGAGTCACCTCCCAAGGTGGTGGAGAATGACAGAGCTAAGACTATGTGGAACTTCCAGATACAAACAGACACAGTGGTAATGGCCAATCAACCAGCCCGAGTGATTCATCACCATTTCCCCAGTATCCCTCAGGGAGGTCTTGACATTAAATTAATGGTAATTAATTTTTGATCCAACTGGAATATCCGGGACTGACGAGATCCGCTAGCGTTTGTTTTGGCCAAACAAATCATCGGAGGAGCGTACAGAGAATCTGTGTTTTCTGCCCCTCAGTGAACTTTGCCAATCTTACGCCAGACTCCGGCTGAGATCGACAGACGCTGGACCGTGCAGCATCAATCTCCTTCGTTGGAGCAACATCACGTAAAGGATTTCCTTTTCTCTCTTTTTCACCCATAAGGTAGTATTTTGTGCCTGGGCAGAACCTATTAGGAATAGTTTTATTGCTTGAATACTCCAAAGGGAGTTTGTTTAAACTGAGCTGAATATTTCCAATTATAAGTGTTATAAGTTATTTTTGCTGTGTTGGTTTTGATTGGTGAGAAACGAGCCACGCCGATTGGCTGAGTTAGAATTCTTTTCCATACTCAGGGCTCTCAACTCTCACGCATTGACCATGTCACACGCATTTCACTGATTTCACACGCAACACATGGCATTTGTCTCGCATAAAAATAACAAAGCCCATCTGGGCTGCGGATGATCTGTTCACTGCTCTGTCCATCCAGAGCTCAGTCTAAACCCTGCCTTCTACGGAGCCGTTTCAGTTTCTTTCACAACTTGTGGCCATCAGTAATTCCTGCTGCAGTTCGTGTTAACAGAGCAGCAGGAAGCGCGATCAGAATTATAAATAATTTTGGTCTTAACCAGTGGTGGAAGTAAGCCGGTCAAGGCTGCACGCTGGATCAGAAAATAGTTCTGCTAACCAGATGCAGTCTAAAACGCCATTTAGTCTGTTTATAAGTTTCGTCTTTATTAATTCTGCATTTTTTAAATACATGCGCCGTGTTTCTGTGCCTCAACACTCTTACTGCTTCTCTCCCTTCCCTTCCCTCAGACCCAGGTGCTTTTATCAGCGGTCACCATTCAAAACGTGAATCACTATGTTTAACGTCATCGCTCCCGTAGCAAAATGTGCCAGTTAAAGTCAAGAGGAGAGTTAGTAGCTGTGTTTCATGCTCTTTTGTTTTTAACGACACAGAACCAGTGGTGCTTTGGTGGGCGTGCTGCCTGGCACTTTAATTCAGGTGCGCATAATTACGTTACATGTAATTTAGGTGGCCACTTTTCAGGGTCATTTTAAGGAACTTGTAACCCATCTTCCCTCTAAAGGAGCCATTTACAGTCTTTATTTATGCATTTTTCCCACTGTTTATCCCTCGCGTGCAGCGCACCAATGGGGTAAAATCCACCTACCTCAAAGACTCAAACCGGTATCATTACGTATAAATTATGCTGATACCAGATGTTACCAAAAAAAGTGTTTTTTTCTACCGTCACTTAGGAACCAGTGAGATGCAGAGCTTGAAAAGCTGCGCCTATACTCATCAATTCTGGGGTTGCAATGCATAAAAAGTGCTATATTTCCTACAGGATTCCCCATTTAAGACTATTAGTGGGCTAAAGCAAAGCAGAAAGTCATCATTTCCTCCGTTCCGACCACAAACAAAATGCGCTCAGAGAACAACTATGTTGTGCCAGTTCAAGACGTGACGACTGCATTAATTCGGGACATGACGGACTGCATTTCCCATGATGCAAGGTGGTCAAAATGGCCACCAACTCCCATCATGCAACGCGGCCCAAAATGGCCGGCGCCCTAGCAACCAATAACGTTGCTAGGGTAAAGTTGATAAAACTCGGTTGCGCCTCGCAATCGGCCTTCTTTCTCTGGCTCACCGCCACTCTGAGAAGACATACAGCTGTACTCCGTGGATTAATTACCCACACGCCACGTGCTCAAGTTTCTCGCTGGACCGAGATTTTTCGACGCAAACGTATTCCCTGCTTGCATAGTAGGAGGTCGACTCAAAAAGGTACCTTTAATTCCCTCTGATCAAATACTGGAAGCCGCCTTATCTCCCAGTGATCAAAAGAGGACTACGCTTTTGCTGGGCCGAGCGAAGCGATTGTGAACCCGGAGGAAGAAACGAAGGAGCTTCTTCCCCGTCCCGCTGCAGCCTGCGGACAACTGCGTTCGTCAAGACGCGTCCAGAAAGACGCCTTACTCGGAGCGCTCCGGACCAGCCCCGAGGCACCTCAAAGTAACGGGTTCTCCCCTTTTATTTCTGTCTCACCAACAGGGTGTTTAGAAGTGCCTGGGCAGACGTAGAAATGTGTAGGTTTAGGTTAATGCTTTTATTCCACGACGAAGTTGGAATTATTTTGCTGAATATTTTCTTTGTATGTGCATGCATTTTACAATTGATTTTGCTGTGTTGATTGTGGTTTATCAATAACCCCGCCGTGGGTCACTGTTTCAGTTATTTTCCGTCTTCTTCCATGCTTTTCCCCCTCTCTTTTCGCTTCCCCTTATCAGCAGATTTAATCTTTTTGTCCGAGCTCATTCCGCGGTCTTTGCTTTAAACTCCCAGTTAGCCGCGCCCTCTCGAAGCGAGGCATTACCCCATCAGCGTAAGCGTGGTTACACGCAAATTGGTAAACCATACGTCATCGTAGCAGCCATCTTGGGAGGGTGTCAGATGACTGAACTGTAGGTAGCTTAGCTGATGGCTCTATAAGACATCAAAGCGTCCGGTGGGACTCTCAGAGCTGTTCTGTCTGTCAATGCTGCTACGTCAAATGCCGATGTTCTGAGTGTGGTGTTAAACCACTGTGAGTTGAGTTAAGATCTGCTAACCGCTCATTTTAATCCATTGTTTATTTTTGTTTTGTTCTTTTATTTCCACATATATATTTTGCATGTTTTAGTTCTAGTAGTGAGTAAGAATTCCAAAGTTGTTGAATCAGAGAATTACTGTAACAGGGAATTGCTTTTGGTTCAATAAAACCAACGACTGCGGAATAGACATTGTTTTGTGTTCAATCCAATTCACAGTTGCCTGGTTATTCAGAAATCAGAGCTAACCTCCTTTGGAGTTAACATCTGACATTAATTCAGAGACAATATCATTGGATAGTGATAAGGGATAAGGATTTAAACTCTAATTGCAGTTACATTGGGGTTCTCACAGCCTGCCGGATAAACCTCGTCGGTCACAAGTCCGACCAGATCATTTATCCCAGCATAAATGAGTTCATAACAGCAAATTAACTAATGCATTAGTGGTATAAATACTTACAAGCTTATAGCTAACATCACCACCATTTGAACTATATTTTGTTATAGCGGAATTTTGAGTTGAATGATTTATTATTTAAATTATAATACCAAATTATAATTAATAATAATAATAATAAGCATATTCAACCAGCTTCTGGCATAACATTTAATGGCATAACAACTTCAAACTCAGCCTTCGGCTTGCGTAATAACACACCAATGCACGCTGTGCCATAGAGGAGATTTGTCTGGTCAGCGCGGAGATAGAGATGAGAAACCTGTCGCAAAGGTGATGATGATGGTTATAAACTGTAACAGGCTAGAAGTGCACGGAGCTGAAAAGAGGGAAAACATCAGCAGCTGGATCATGCATAAAAACGCAGCGTGAACCCCTGTGTGCTTTAAGCGTTGCAGCTGAGGGGAAAATGTCGGACTATGTAGGTTTGATGAAACTCAGCCTGATTCACCAATGAGGTTATAGATCTACAATGATAAAACAAACCCATAGATTAATGTGTAACAGTGTAATAATACAGTCAATAACTTAAAACTACTTTATTTTATTCAGTATTATATGTGTTTTTCTCTCTCTCTCTCTCTCTCTCTCTCTCTCTCTCTCTCTCTCTCTCTCTCTCTCTCTCTCTCTCTCTCTCTCTCTCTCTCTCTCTCTCTCTCTCTCTCTCTCTCTCTCTCTCTCTCTCTCTCTCTCTCTCTCTCTCTCTCTCTCTCTCTCTCTCTCTCTCTCTCTCTCTCTCTCTCATGCACGGCACGCATCGTGGGAGGTCATACGTAATCAGGGACGCCATGTCACGCACGGCACAGAAGGCCGGAGGTCATATGTCGTCATAGTCACCATCTTGTGCAAGTAGTCCCGAGGCTGTTGGCTGTTGTGAAGTCACACTAACTGATTAGCTATAGTTAGCCGAGCACCATCTTAAAGCCGAACTAGAATGACTTAGAAGCTAACCGTGCATGCATTAACACTGGCAGTGGCTAGTTTTGCCTGGAGCGATCCCCATCTTAGCCTCAAGCCTGTTTTGGTATACCAGCTGTGTTATCTCAGAGCTATTTAGCTAGTATTCTTTCAATGCTGTTACCTCAAAGTGCTGACATGTGGATTGTGATGGTCAATGTCAATAAAATTCCTAATCAACTGTGAATTGATTACACATTGCCACGTCTTAATTACTCCATTTTGATTGAATTGTTTTCTTTTCCATGTTCTATTTAATAGTGAATAGTGTTTTCTAGTATTTTATTAAGCAGAATAATTACTGTACCAGGGGATTATCAGTATAATAAATAAGTAGCGAAATCATAGGTGTTTGTGATTATTTTGAGTCAGAAATTGAATGGTCTCTAAGAGTTACCGAATTATCTCCTTTTGAGTTGATAACTGAATAAACTGAGACATTCTCATCTCCAATTGCAATTATATTTAAAGTTGTCAATGTTTGCTGGACAAGTCTAACCCAGTCAACAACTGGTTAGACGTTAAGTCAACAACTGGTTAAATAAGTTAATAACTGCTAATTAATAAGCCAATTGTTAGTACTAATTATTACAGACTTATAGCCCTTGATCACAACCATTTGAAAGAATTTTCGTTATAGCCATCCTTTGATTTTGAATTATATATTATTCAATTATAATTGGCAATTATAATTAATAATTACTTTCATAATAAAACAGGTGTAATTGCATAACAAGAGTAATGAGAGTAGGAGAGCTCTGCTGTGTTCTAGTTTCTTACTTGATAGCATTGTAGATGTCCTCTAGCATGTCCTGGTCAAAATCCTTGTTTCCATTAACACCTTTGAGATTTTTCTTGAATTGCTGTTAGGAAAAACAAGATCAAACAAAGAACAAAAGCTAAGTATTGTTTAAGAATAGTTGTGTTATTTCCTAAGACAAGCTTTACTTTAACATCGGTGTATGTGTTTCTACAGAAAAGCCTAGTGCAGACAATGAAGCATTCTGGCCCTTTGTTAAATGAATATCAAACCAAAACTTTAAGACCCAAGGGTGGAAGCACACTAAATATGCTTAATATCTATGGTTAGGAAAACATTATTTAAACCCAAGACGTTCGTCCAAATAAACATAACCACAAGTGATGATTGATTGCCTCGAGCTTTAGTTTGTGCCTTCATTAGGCAGGGTATGTGATACCTTGGGTGCTGAAGAGGGAAAATAACTGCTACTCTCCAGGGTCACGGAGAAATAAACATGGGCAGACAGACAAAGAGTGGTGTAGGGTGCTAAGTATCAAACCATTTCTGTGTAATGTTCCATATGTATATGTAAACATATTCTCACTCTTCAACTTTGGAGATCTGGGATCACCTGCTTGCATTATTGTGTCGAACCACAAATATCCCTCCACAAACCACCTCATTTAACACAACTCATCATCAAAGACAAAATTTGATTTGTTAAATCAAAATTATTGCCCCTGCCAGCAGATGCTGTGGTGCAAACAGACAGAACTGGTAAGGTGCTAGCCACCACTTAACTAAAACGTAGTTTGAGGAAGATGATGTGTTCTGCAAAGGGGGTATTTAACTATACAACATACACATAAGAGAGAGTAAGACAATCAAAATGGAAAATCTGCCTGCTTTGATTTGTCAGTGAAAGCAGCCCACCCACAAACCATTCACAATTTCCCCAAAGACCATGTTTAGTCTTCAGCAAATGTCATAAAAAGCAGGGACTGTTCAGATAAACCAAGAGACAGACATCTAGCCCACTCCCTTCTCTGCTCTGTTTAAGATTACTTCAGGACCACCACTTGCTGTAACCATTGGCGGTGGGATTCTGACCTGCCAGAATGGATGTAGACAAATGCTAGCACCATGAAACAATTGCCAAGATGAAAAGATGGATAGGAACACAGGGTGTGTTTTCCTGCATTTCAAAGAGAGTAAGCTTCACTGTGACTGTAGTCACTTACCTCAACAGTCATGGGGATGTTCTGCTTCCGGACATTATGGTTATGCTGATCGGTGTTCAGCATAATCACAGCATAGGCCAAAGCAAAGCCTGCATCGTTGCTCATGAAAGGAGAGCCATTGACTTTCTGCAAATATACAAATTATTATGTAATGCAAAACACAATCTCCAGATTTCTTAGGAAAATATCTAAAGGCAACTTTTGACCTTCTCCGGTGTTGTGCATGTTCAAACACACCAATAAGATTGATATTCTGAGTAATCTGACCCTCAAAAGTAAGTTAATTTGTTAATTTTTTTTACCATTTCAGTGTGGCTATACAGACTTCATTGTTTAAAAACCTGGGATGCATAATGGAAGAAACCACATTATTTGTGACAAAACTACACAGAGGAACACATGTAAAGAGGTTCCTTCCTTTTGTATTATTTTTAACCCTTATTTAACTTATAGTTATTTGTATCTACATTGCAGGGTGGATTTGTCAGAATGGTTTTGGTTTCTGTGACAGACTGCTCCAGGTATTGTAGAATGTTATTCATTTCAACTGGTCAGACAGACTTTTCCAGTTACGATCTCATCAGAAGAAAAAACAAAAACTTAATTTATTCATTATTTCTATTTACATTTGATTCTTGTAGGACAGAATGTTGCTTGAGCTGGATTAACCGTATGGGCAACTGGGCAATTGCCCAGGGGCCCACCGTCTCTAAAGGGCTCAGGGCAGTGAGAACACAAGCAAAATATCTGGCTATCTCCCGCCTTGTGTTAAGCTGTCTGCCGGAGCCCTTGCAATCCACAAAGAGACGCTGAGAGATGCTGCCTGTGAACATGAGTTGAGACCCAATGCAGACAACTGTCCACTGTGGCTCTATGCTCTTTAATGGAGAGTGAATGCTGCTTGTCAAGACTTTATAAATCTACTAGGTTTCCTTAGATAGAAACTTTGTGACCAATCTGTATGATTTGATTCAATTTGACTTTGTAAAGTGCCTTGAGATGACGTGTTGTGACTTGTTCTCTGGGACGGCCAGCTCAACAGAGACAGTTTTTAAGAATCGCAGACTTTTGATCAAGGCAAAATCATTTTTATATACCGTATTTTTCAGATTATAAATCGCTCCGCAATATCCACCTTATTTTCGAACATGAAGTACTTCCGTTACAGCGCTTCCCTAGGCCAGATAACATTAGCTTGACTAAAATGATAAACTGTCGCGGCAACGTTTCCAAAAATTGCAGAGCGATCGAAATGGCAGGTCAGTGCCACAGCCTCAAACTATTCATGACTGAGAGGAAGACATGAAGAAGTGGCCTCATTTAACGAACAAGGACATTTTTAACCATTTTGTGTCACTTGGTGCGGACGGCTCTGCAATACGACTTTACCGAGGCGAACCTCCACAGTGGGAAATTTGACTCGGTGTTAATAAATAGCAACATGGAGGCTGATGTCCATTCAAGCCAAATCAAGTTCGACATTCACTCTGCATGGATCCTGACTACATCAACCGGCACTACTGAGACAGCCGGAGCGCTCTTGCGTTGCGGCTCCAGGGGAAGTGCTTCAGTCATGCAGCGGTGATCTTATGGACGGTAGGCAAATGAATAGTCTGATTCAAAAACATACTAGCTGTTGCCTCGTTGTGATTAGATTGCTGGTCAGTTACTTTTGCAAAGATATCAGTGCTAAATGTTTGGGATTGAGCTGCTGATGTAATAGGATATCAAATTGTTCTGCCTTTCAGTGTAACGGGCCATTATGCTCAAAGTTGTCAAACTTAAGTTGAAATTAGACCATGAAAGTAGTGGTGCTACGTGCTAAGCTAACAGAATGACAAGGATGTCTGAGAGCAACATAAAGCTCATGTGCATCAGTGAAGTTGACCGCCCGGACAACAGACCTGTAATCAATCAATCAATCAATCAATCAATCAATTTTATTAGTCAACTGCAATTTGCATTACAATCGAAATTTCAGTTCCAGTACAACCGTCCATCACATACACTTAACAAACATTTTGGGGGAACGATTGACTGAGGCCTTGCGTTGCCAGGAACACACCCAGTCGGCCGCTGCTAAAAAGCGCAAGCCGTGAGGTGTGTTCCTCAAACTGCCCCAGACCCCGCTTTACACGGGGTCACTAGGCGCTGCCTTGAGATCTGTTGAAAAAAGACTTACACTGGGCGAGTGGAGGGAAAGAAAAAAAGACAGGTGCTGCACAATTTGTGTTTCCACACAAAATGTGAAGCATCCGACAAAAAAACCTCATTTGCACAAAAAGCACAATCAATGACGAGACACATATATGCAGAAAGGTAAACATTTGAGTTCTGGTCGGGTAAAGTCATCTGTATTTGTGAGCATATGTGTGTCTGGGTGCATGTTGTGTGGAAATCTGTATGTCCATGAAGGCCGTCCTCCGGCAGGCAAGTGTCCTTGATGGAAAGTCTTATCACTCTGCTGCTCCGGCTTGACTCTCCACAGATGTCCGCAGGAATGTGGGTTAGCAGGGAATTTGTGCGATGTCGCCATAACAACCAGGGAGGATTTGATAGCGGGGAGTCCGATTTGAAGAAAACAGAATTTGTTATAAGAACAAGCTGACACCAACTTTTCTGTCAGCCTTAGAGTCTTTTCGCCGCTGGCTCCAGGATCCAATATTCCAATAATCCAATCGATGGGCTAGTAACGTTCACACTTCCAGGTTTTATCCCATTCATCTCTGTACCACAACCGCGGTCAGCTTATCAAGCCGTCCGTTCTGTTCATTCAACGACCTCGTGATCGCGTCGACTGCCGCTGGCAGTCTCATCAGGGCCATATTTACCGCCAGCAGCTTTTGAAGGTGTTGATACATTAAATATCCTCCAAGGCCAAAAATGAGGAATCCAAGTATCATAAATCCGAATAAGTAGACATCTTCGACGTCCTCAACAGAAAGAATTGAGAGGCACACCGTGGACCATTTCTGCCACGGGTCCAAGATGTATCCCGCAAAAAAAGTTCCGTCGGGACAGGCACGCTCCCCGGTCCTTTGCTTTCCAGTTGAAAAAATTTGATCAATAGCGTTGAGAGACCAGCTGACGAGATCCATAATTGCCTTAGAGCTTTCGGTTGCTATGAAGAAATGGCACAAAAGACACAGACGAAGAAAATAGCAGGAGAATGGGGGCAGGGTAATAGCAGATAAGGAGCTCTGGAGAGCTGAAGAAAAACCGACCGACCTCGAGGAGAGACAGTAAGCTAGCAGTAGCTGTTGTTGTTAGCTTCACGGACAGCCCAATAACAGGGTTCTGTCGTGGTCTGGGCACCCCTCCGAGCTGCATCACGCAATGCCCCGCTGCGTGAATGCATACTGAAACCGCAAAAACAACATACAAACGTGTTCTCTCTTTAAGTGGTACAGGAGCAGCATAAAGTTTTGACAAGCCTAGAGAGCCCTCTTGTGGCTATAGACGGTAATTACTACTACGCGCGCACGCACACACACACACACACACACACACACAGAGACAGAGTGCCGAAACAATTTATAATTCACCTAAAATGCCAAAAACATCCAGCCAACACTTTCACATTTGATATCTGTTGTGCGCAGATATTCCCCACTAACTTTGCAAACACTTTATAGTGACTTTTCAGCTGCGAAAAACAGAGCCAGTTTGCAGGAAATCACACAGAGTCTGGCCAAGTAATAATGCCGGAGCAGCGGGGCTGGTCTCAGCAGCCTGTCAGCGGGCCTGACAGGCTTCAGACCCGCTGAATCCTGACAGGCTAAGACTTGCTTCCGACAAGTCTGAGCAGAATTAAAATTAAATGAAAAGGGATAGTGTGACACTAATTTGGCTTTTAATTAGAAAAATTCAAGTATTGCTTTTATAAATACATATGCTAGCAAAGTCTAATAACATATCAAAAATGAAAGCATTCTTATAACTTGGCATTAGTAGTTTAGAAATACATAGGTGTTGGTGCACTCACTAGGTGGCGCCAGGTTGCGTCACTATTTCTGATTTCAGTAGCTGAAAGGGGTCAAACTTGTCAGCCTTACGCATTTTCCCTATCTGTCTTCTACATGAAGTTGCGTCGTCGGTAGAGGAGGAGTAGAAAACAAAAACGACCTTAGCTCATTCTATTTACTATTTACTTGTTTAAATGGAGGACTATCCATACTCTATGCCAAACGAGAAGGAAGAGAAAGTAACCAAGAAAAGAAGTAATAACAGGAAGGAATGAAAGTCTATATTGGTGCAGCTATTATTACCAGGTGGAGATAATTCATGAGGGAGCGGAGATTTAAAACGGATGCGGAGGTTGCAGGCTTTCTGCTGGACCAAAGGTAAGTTAACCCTTCAAGGTCTATGAGGTTGTATACGACCTGAAAGAGTATTGTACATTTCTGCGTGTATCTTTTGATCCATAAAACTTACCTTTTTTGCATCCAAAATATGAAATCTTAGCCTTTCCGCTCATACCACAGACATAGATGTTTGTTCTCCCTAACCTATGTAGCGAGCGGGTGAAAATCAGTGTCCAATTGTAGCATGCGTCTTGGTTTTGCAACGCATGGTTTTCCAATCAAAGCGCAGAATGCGCAGGCCAAAGAGTATTACACAACAAGATATTAGCTTGCATCGACCAGACATGTTAACAGGAATTTGTAAGACACTATAAAAGGCTATATATGAGATCAAATCAGCAAAACAATGGCCCCTTATGAAGGTTTATTGTGCATAATTGCGCAGATTGTGATACATTTACTGGACAGATTTATGTGCATGTGTATGGACCAAATGTGTATGGAAATGCAATCCGTGATTTGCAAAGCCACAGGCTTCTCAAAAGCCACAATGTTTTGAGTGGCAATGGAAAAGTGGCTAATGCTGCTAACTATGATGTGGTACCTTTAGCTTTACAGTAGTTTTTTTCTTCAGGTAAAATGGAATTTGATGCAGCAAATAAAAACAGGTTAGACCTACATGCCAGTTGTCTGTGAATGTTTCCAGTAGCCTCTGAATTACGGGAGCCTCCCCAGGGAGTCTGAAGGCCTCCAAGTAGAGCCGCAAGGCCTCATCGATACGAAGTCCCTGGAAGGTGAATGTACTACAAAAAAGGTCTATGTTAGAATGAACATTTGATGATACAGAAACTGACAAAAGATTGACATATCATTGTACTTCACAAAACTGTCCAGGAGTTCCATGTTCTTGCGATCGCTGATGTACTCCCCGATCATCTTTTTGTCCAGACGGGGGTTTTCTTTGAGCCACTGTGCCACCTGTTTTGTATCCAAGGGGTCATTAAGTAGGCCTTTCTCCTGAAGGAACTGGATTCCCCTCTTAGGCTTCTGGTTAAACTGCTCTGTGCCTGTGATGAGAAGCTGAACACAAGCCAGGTCTAATGCAGTTTTTATAAAAAAAATAGATGCAATGTAAAAAGAATCTTAACTAATCCAAAACCCTTACTTTTTTCTTGGTTCTAATTTCCATCAGCTGCAGTGTCTCAGGTAAACATGTAGAAAAACGGGGGGGCTGTTTTGGTGCTCCCTTCTCCACTAAAGAAAAAACTTTTAATCACTAGCCATCGAAATTTCCACCAGATACTTTAAATGTGTTTTTTGGTTTTCAAGAACCCTCACCAATATCACTGTCACCTTGATCCTCCCTACCCAGTCTCATCTTCTCAGCCATAAGGTATCCAGTGGTAGGTGGATATCCTGACGCATTTACCACTTTTGGAGAATTATTAGGACTATCCATGCTGCTAAGATCTAAAGAAAAAAATGTTTGGCATCACATCTTACATGAATGTCAATATATACAAATATTTAATTATCATTAAAAATAAATACACTAATAGAAAATAATAAAAGCAAATGCAATGTGATGTATAGACTAATACCAGCTATTAAGTTTGTTCCATTTGACGATGATCCTTCGCCATCTGTGAGCAGTGTGTCTGATTGGCTCAGCTGAATTGTTGTGGTTTCCACCTTGGACTGGCAGTGGGCTTCAATGCTATCAATTACTGTGAGCAGGGCTTCCAGTGAAAGCAGGTGAGTGGTGTAGAGTTGTCCTGACACAGGGAATGTATTCTAAAAAAAGGAGCAACAACAAAAAAAGTAAGAATGTAAAGAGTTTTCTGATAGGAATCTGAAAGACAAGTATAGTAGGTAAATAAGAACAAATACATGAAAGAACAGCAGAAAGAAAGATTGCAGAGTATGAAACGAGAATGTATTTTTGACAACTAATTGCAACCAACTGCAAATTTGTACATAACTTCACAATCCATTTAAAAAGGTCACGTTGCTTTGTAATCTGTTTGACTCCCAGAAGAAGGCTATTCTGTAAAAGTAAGCTGGATATTTTATTGTTGTTGAGGACCATGCCAAGGAAATAAAAGCTCTATTAGTTTCAGAAAGATAGTAATCATCAAGACCATTGACATTCAAATTTAAGCTTATCCTATCAAAATTAACCACTTAAATACATTAATAATGGTAGATATTACCTTGGAGAGTAGCTTGGTGAGGTCTTCAAACAAATTTGAGCAGTAGAAGTCACAGTCATAGTTAATGTACAGTTCAGTGACAAAGCTGGGGATCCTCCAGAGCTGGACCAAAGCTTCCAGACCCATTTCTTTCATTTCATAGGGCATCTTAGTGTTCTCTGATGTGATAGTGTCCATCAGTTTCTTGAGGTACATCTGCATTGTGAGCACATGGTTTGTTAGTTTGTACAACAAATGTTAAAGAAAGGATTTCAAAAGTTTATGTACATGATGTTTAAGTTTCTATTTAAAAAAGCAATGAAGAGAGTTACCTCGAGCTGAAACTTCAAATGTTCTCTCATACTTTCAAAAAGCAAGAAGCAAACTCTCATTGAGGAAGCATAGAGGTTCATGCGCTCCACACTCAGCAGCTACAACACAGGTCACATTCATCATTACAAAAGATATTGACACAGTCTTTAAAGAAATTGTTTTACTTAATTCCACTTCACCAATCACAAAATATTTTTTTTCATTAACAATAATTTAAACATTACCATTATTTTAAAACAAGCACAAACGGCAGCATAAATTATACTGTTAAAGTTAACATATAACATAGTGGAAGTACTACAGTTTCAAACTACTAGCAAAGGTTCTGGCTAAGCATTATTTTTACATCCTGTGAGGAATGGTGAAATATGCCACAAACAGAAAACCAACATGAAAATACAAACACACAAGTGCATTCTATTTTACCTGAAACAGATGCCTGCAGAGCTCATCTTTAACCAGGACTAGTAAAGACTGGTAGTTAACAATGTGTGAAGACTCCAGGGCTACAGTCAGAAGCTGCAGGCCCATATGTATCATTGCGTCAACATTGTGGCGGTCATGTGGATTGGTCAGTGAAATCAAAAAACGAAAAAGTTCCCTTAGACATGGCAGACCATAAGGAATGAGGGCAACTCCTGCACAAAACATGGAATAGAATAATTAGGAATTAGAACCAAAAAAGAGCTGAGAATTACCAAAGGTTTTTGGTGTCAAAATACTAACAAGTACAGCTGACTACTTTAAAAGGGGACATATCATTCTTTAAAGTTCTTCCTTCTCACATTAAAATCAGTGGTCTATATAAAGTGGAACTGCAATGAATTCCAATCTGAATTCCTCGTTATTGTAGCTTAACCAGCTTTTGGCCTTGTTCCAAGGGCCATCTGAGAGCAACTCATTTTTCTGCAGTCTCTTTAAATGCAAATACAGCACTTCATACCCCAACCCTCTCCAGGTTGCAGGTCATTCCGGTCCACCCTGTTTGGCCGTTTTTGTGGTATGCTGCGGGACATTGTAATGAATTGCATGAGTTAATAACCCAGTAACCAAACATTTTCACTTATCGCTTCGGCATCCTTCAGCTTGGACTACAAAATCTAGCAAAAAATAAAAATGGCAGATTCACAAAATTGGTGAGCTGGAAGTCCATGACCTTGTTTAGCAGTCCCGCAGCAAATACTGTGATGTAGATCATAAAAAAAAGTAATGGAGAACGTAACGACTTGAGAAACCTTAACTCAAACAGAATATAAATATATCTACCCAGTACCAGGAGAGACTACATTCAACTTTTCTGCTATCCTAGAGAGTGACAAAAAAATGTATTTGAGGGCTAATAAAGTGGATTTTGCAAGATATGTCCCCTTTAAATGAGTACTGACACATTTGTGACCCGCCACAACAAAACTATGAACAAGTCGGCAGAGCACAAACTGTAAATAAAACGTGAAAAAACTTCTATTTGTGAGAAAAAAGTGATTTATGTTTTATTGCAAAATGTGCTAGTTGAAATTATGAAATAACCCCTGAATGCTTTAAATTACCATTTTGAAGGTTTTAAAATGGTAAACTTGGGCCCGCTGGTGGCGCAGCGGGTAGCGCGACCCATGTACGGAGGCCTTAGTCCTCGATGCGGTCGACCCAAGTTCGACTCCGACCCGCGGTCCTTTGCTGCATGTCTCTACCCCTCTTCCACCTCTGAGGGAAGAGAGTGGAGAGGAGCGGCCAGCCTTCAAAACATGAACCACTACGTTTAATGTCCTTCCGCCTGTAGCAACATGTCTCATTTAAAATCAATAGGAGAGTTGGTGGTTGTGTTTCATGTTATTTTGTTTACCGACACAGAACCAGTGGTGCTGCGGTGGGTTGATACGCCGCTTGCACTTGAATTCAGGTGCGCATAATTACGTTACATGCAATTTACGTGCACACTTTTAAGGGGCATTTTAAGGGACTTGTAACATCAAGCTTCAACTCAGACCCGTCATTCCTCCTCCCCCCTCTAAAGGAGCCCTTAACAGTTTCTATTGGTGCATTTTATTCACTGTTCTACAGAAGCACCATAAAGAGCATTGTGACCAGCTGTCTCTCTGTGTGGTGTGGAGGCTGAAGTGCCTCAGTAGACTGTTGATAAATTGACTATATATTTGTATTGTGGAGCTAAACCATTTACTTTGACACAAGTTAACAACAATTCTCAAGTATTCCCTGATAGACATTTAGTAACAATGACCTAAGAGTTAAGGGATGTGGACTATTGTTGTTAAATCTTTATCAACAGTTGGAATTGTACATTTATATAAATCTATTATTATAACATTGAATGGGTGATATAAATCAAGCAGTATAACAGTAAAAATAAAACTAATATGTACACAGGTCCTTCAGCTATAGTTAGTAAGCTTGTAGTAAATCGTGTTTTGAACATGGATTTAATGAACCCAGTGGATTTATAGAATATATCTTTATATATCTATACAGGGTTCAGTGCCTGGACTAATTCTCTTTACTATATATATGCTTCCAACTGGCAAAATTAACAAACAGATTGGGATTCATTTCCACTGTTATGCTGATGAGACTGAGCTTTATTTATTCATAAATCCTAATGAATCCAATCAATTACTTCGACTGCAGTCATGTCTTGATAACATCAAAACCTGGATGACTTTAAATTTTCTGCATTTAAATTCTGACAAGACAGAAGTTATAATCTTTAAACCAGAGTCCTCAAAAAATAAACTTCTTCATCAATCACTTAATCTGGATGGCATTAACTTGGCCTCTGGTAATAAAGTAAAACATCTTGGTGTTATTTTTCACCAAGACATGTCATTTGAACCCCATATTAAACAGGTTTCCAGAGTTTCCTTTTTTCACCTCGGGAATATCGCCAGAATTACAAATATTCTGTGCAGGAGCGATGCTGAAAAACTAGTCCATGTATTTGTTACTTCAAGGCTGGACTATTGTAATTCTTTACTATCAGGAAGTCCACAAAATGCAGTTCAAAGTCTTCAGCTGATCCAAAATGCTGCAGCAAAAGTTCTGATGAAAATAAACAAGAGGGATCATATTTCTCCTATTTTAACTTCCCTTCATTAGCTTCCTGTTAAATCAAGAATAGAATTTAAAATTCTTCTTCTAACATATAAAGCCCTTTATAATCAAGCTCCATCATATATCAGACATCTGATTACTTTGTATGTTCCTAACAGAGCACTTTGCTCTCGACTTCAGGTCTACTGGTGGTTCCTAGAGTCTCTAAAAGTAGAATGGGAGGCAGATCCTTTAGCTATCAGGCTCCTCTCCTGTGGAACCAACTCCTAATTTTGGTCCGTGAGGCAGACACCCTGTCTACTTTTAAGACTAGACTTAAAACGTTCCCTTTTGACAAAGCTTATAATTAGAGTGGCTTATGTTACACTGAGCTACCCATATAGTTATGCTGCTTAGGCTACTGGAGGACATCAGGGCCTATATTTCTCACTCTACTTAGTTCTACTGTTCTCCAGTCTACTGTTCTCCAGTTTTGCATGACTGTTGTCATTTCAGCTTTTAACATTTTGTTATATATATATATATATATATATATATATATATATATATATATATATATATATATATTGCGGCCCCCCGCTCGAAAGCTGCCAGAAGGGAGAGGGAAAAACGGCAGCACCCATCCACTTTTGAATGGTCTTTCTGTGTGTGTAAAAATTCATCTATAATCAAATGCTGCCATCTAGAGGAAGTTTTAAATCAATTCCCTACATGCCCACATTTTCATATATGTAATTTCACGGAAGAAAAAATTATTAAAATGCAACGGTTTGCTCTAAAATTCTGAAAGTATTCATAGATCTCAAAGAGTGCTTTATCTACTTACGTGATTTTTTAAATGCCCATTGAAAAAAGCGTTTGAGAGAAAAAAATAATTCAACTTTATAGTCTTGCACATTTAAATTTCAATATCTTGTAAATAAGTCAAAATCACCTGGATTTTTACCAAACTGAAAACTAAGTTTAGTCTGCATGTGCCTTACAAATAGAGGCCATTTTCTTTGGGGATTGAACAATATTTGTGGAAAATACATTGATTTCTCCATTTTACAAACTTTTAAATAATCAGAGTGTGCAACTTTCAAAAACCTCAATACATGCAGTGAGAGAATTGTTACACCTTATTCAAGGAATACATACTGAAAATCTGAGATCGTTACACCACAAAATTGATTTTTGGTAATTTTCTGAAGTTTTCAAGGTTTTTTTCAAACTTTTGGAAATAGGCCCCTCCCACTTGTTTCAATCATTACCATATCTAAGACTTTAGTTCATGGCTATGAGTGGAAGGGGATGAAGAAGTTTTTGTAAAAATCCGATCAGCCATTCTTGCGTAGTAGATTTCTTGACATCACAGCGCCCCCTAGTGATGGACGATCCTCAAACGCGGGTCACATGTGCAAAATCTTATTTGGACTATGTGTTATGAAGGACATGTCAAAATCTGTTATGGTTTTAGAATAATCAGCAATTACATTTAGAGCTAGCTAGCTAACAATCACTTATTTTAGCGTTACTTTTCGAAAAAGTCAAAATTCAAAAATCCGCCGCGTTAACTTTTTTTATTTGTCCATGACACGCTTATATATAAAGTTTTGCGCGGATTGCACAAAAAATGTAGGAGGAGTTTAACAAGAAAGGTTTAACCTTTGTAGCCATGTAGCGCGAAAACTAGCTGGGAAACGAAGGGTGTGCCAAGTCTCTTTATTTTGCAGAATTATCCAATAAACAAAGTGACATCAAGT
Source organism: Fundulus diaphanus (assembly GCA_037039145.1). NCBI lineage: Eukaryota > Metazoa > Chordata > Actinopteri > Cyprinodontiformes > Fundulidae > Fundulus > Fundulus diaphanus. The sequence goes on along the minus strand of CM073121.1, from coordinate 5,758,853 downwards.
TTTTGAGTGTAGGACCAGTAGTTTGGTGGTTACAGGCGTAAACGCATTGTCCTTTGTTATAGCGCCCCCTAGTTGTTGAGGGGTCTGAATTTCTGGGTTTGAGTAGGGGTGCACGTTCTGAACTTAGATACCTGATCCAATTGATTTGTTACAAATCCGCGTGGGCTGCACAACGCGTTTTAATTCCGTAATAATAATAATAACTAGAACTGCAAGCAGTTATTAACGGGTTCCAAGCCCATCCACGCCCTGCCCCCTTGAGCATCTTCCTGGACTTCAGTTCAGCATTCAACACCATCATCCTACAGCATCTGGTGGAGAGTGGTGAGGACAGCAGAAGGGATCATCAGGGCTCCTCTCCTCTCCATTAAGGACATTTCATCCCAGCGCTGCATGTCCCGAACCCATAACCTTATCAGAGACCCCTCACACCCCCACCGTGGACTGTTCTCCCTGTTGCCCACTGGGAAAAGGTTCCGCAGCATCCGCTGCAAGTTCACCATTTTCTGCAACAGCTTTTTCCCCGTTGCCATCAGACTGTTGAACTCTAAACAGCAACAGTAAAAGTGCATATGTATACATATATATCATGGGTTAAAGCAAAAATAATCAGTTTGACTGAAACAAATTTCAAGTCAGCCCATATATTCCCGGGCCGTGGACATAATGCCACATCAGTTACCTCACTTGCTTATTGTGCAAAGTCAACATTAACCAAATCTGGTAGGTCTACAATATCCATTGACCATTCCTGTATCTCTCCCACCTTTCAGGTTCAGAGCCTTGGCGTCATCCTGGACAGCCTCCCATCCTCTCCTTCACTTTCCACATCATCACCTGGTTAACTTTCATCTCGGCAGCATCAAGTTCTTCCTTCACACTGTTGCCAAACTGCTTCACAGTCCACTCACCTCTTGACTTGACAATTTCAGCTCCCTTCCCTCCCTGTCCTCCTAAAAACCTCCATAAACTGCAGCTAGTACAAAGACAGCAGCTTCATCATTACATCATCTACTTCACTCCTGTACATTAGCTCCACTGGCTCCCTGTCACATTCAATATAAACCAATCCTATGATCATACAAGGCCAACCACAAGCATGGACAATGCAGGACACATAACCAACACTATGATGACGTCATATACTGTATTTTGATTTAACACAGATCGCACATTACAATAATCAGTCTGTTTTTCCTATCATTGCACAGAAATTAATTATCACAAATCATGAGTTTATAAAAAAGGCATTATTTAACTTTTTTGAAGTCTAATAAAACGGTTATATTTTAGCCCTGTGACTGGCGACCTGTCCAGGATGTAATCTGTGTCCCTGACTAGGAAGAGTCACCTGCCATCCCTCCCCACCCCCATACCCTGTTTCCCCATCAGATAGGGCTTGACGTCACACCTGTACCGAAAACCGGGTATAGAAAATCCATGGATGGATGGGATGTTAAATTTTTGAAGTTCAATAAAATTGCTCAAAGTTCATCAGAAAAAAAACATTACTTGCTTTTTAAGATGAACACTTTAATTAGAAAAATGTTATTAAACTTTGCATAAAGTTAAATATTGCTGTAGGTAATCTTGGCTGCTGTAGCTTGTCTCTCTGGCAGGTGATTTTGGGTTGAATAAAATTAGTCCATAGAACCACAGGAGGCTTTCTCAGCTGGTTCTAGTGTGACTTGGTTCTACAGTGTCGTTTCACTTCACCCTCTACACTGTTAAAAAAAAGAACTTCATAAAAGCTTTCTGACAATCGCCTTTCTCTGGTCTCACCCAGTTAGAACCCGTTCTCCATTCCATATTGTAGCTGCAGTTTATTTTTTTTATTTGACGTAGTTTCCTTAATAATTTGCATGCATCAAAATCCTTGTGATTTTATTTAACGACGGTCCTGGTGAGCAGCTGCTCCTGAGGTGGAGCTTCTGCTTATTGACTGACAGCCGATGCAGCTCTGCCTTCTTTGTTACAGAAAAGCTCAGGTGGAATTTTTTCACTTTTTCTGAATCAGACCCATTAAAATGCGGGACACTGTTTCACATTCCGACCATTGTTAAAAAAAAAAGAAAAGAAAAAGTGCATCATGCTAAATTAGCCTGAGCTAATAGCAAATCATGAGGATATCCCTGTTTGGTTTATCAGCTAAGTTACTGGCAGTGAGGGAATACAAGCTGACAGGTGACGTGGCCACAGGTGGAAATAATTCATTAATTAACTGCAGGAGCAGCGACAGATACACTTACCGATTAAGCTGTTGTCAGTTGTTCATTACTTACAATTGAGAATAATAAAGGACTGATAATACTTTCCTGTGGAGTTCCATTATCAATTTTATATTTATCAGATTTTGTTACTCCCATCTGGACCTGTATAACTCTATTAAACAAAAAATCTTCAATCCAATTATAAGCCCTTCCTGTTATGCCCATTTTATATAATTTTATAAGCCACCCATCCTTCCATACCATGTCATATGCTTTCTCATTATCAAAAAATAGTGCTACTACTACTTCCCTATTAATCTGAGCTTTTCTAATATCTGATTCCAAACACACAACTGGATCCATTGTACTTCCTTTTCTGAATCCACTTTGACATGAAGACAACATTCTTTTACTTTCTACATAATATGTAATTCTTTCTGTTATCATTCTTTCCATAATCTTTCCTAAACATGAAGTAAGTGCAATTGGTCTATAACTTAAAGGGTTTGTTGGATCCTTTCCTGGTTTAATAATTGGCACAATAATTGCTTCCTTCTAATTAGAAGGTAATCTTCCTTCTTTCCAAATCTTATTATATAAACCTAGAAGTTTTTCTTCAGCTTGTTTCCCTAAGTTTTTTAACATAATATAGCACATCTGATCTTTTCCTGGTGCTGTTAATCCTGATCTAAATATCGCTCTCTTCATTTTTTGCATAGAAAAATAAACATCCATGACATTTCCTGGAGTTGTTTCACCTTCTAAAATAAAATCATTTATCCTTCTTGTCTGCTCTCTCCTAAATTTTCCCGTTTCTGTTAAATTATCTGAACTATGGATCTTTGCAAATGTTCTTGCCATTACTTCTAGTTTTTCTTCATTTGTTACTGCTGTTCCTTCTTCATGTTTTAGAACTGGATATGTTCTCTCTGGTCTATTTCCCTTCATTTTCTTAATCATTCCCCATACCTAAGCTATAGGGGTTGTTCTGCCTATTGAATCACAAAAATCTCTCCATTTTGTCTTCTTTGCCTTCTAAATAACTTTCCTTGCTTCTGCTTGATCTTTTTTATATTCAATTAATTTTTTTAAATGATGTATTCTTTAGAAAACCCTAAAAGCTATCCTCCCTCTTCAAGTCTCTGCTCCGCTTAGAAAAAACACGGGATGTGACGTCACTTCCTGTGATGTGCCCAAATATGGGCAAAATGGCCGCCCTGTTCACAGCTCTGCAGTCAGAGCTCTGGATGGTGAGAGCGGTGAACAGATCATAAAATTCATAAATTCGTTAATAATCAACGGTTTGCTCTAAAATTCTGAAAATATTAACGGAGTTCCAAGAGTGCTTTATCTAACCACAGGATTTTTCTTATGGTCATTAAAAAAATGGATTCAGAGAAATAAAATATTAAACTTTATAGTCTTGTACCATTTATTTTCAAAGTCTTGTAAATTGGTCAAACTCGCCTGGATTTTTACCAAACTGAAATCCATGTTTATTCTGCATGTGCTTTACAAATAGAGGCCATATTTTGGGGGGTTGAACAATATTTGTGGAAAATACATTGATTTCTCCATTTTACAAACTTTTAAAAATTCAGAGTGTGACACTTCAAAAAAAAAACAATACATGCAGTGAGAGAATTGTTACACCTTATTCAAGGAATACATCCTGAAAATCTGAGATCGTTACACCACAAAATGGATTTTTGGTAATTTTTTGAAATTTTGAAGGTTTTTTTCACACTTTTGGAAATAGGCCCCGCCCACTTGTTTCAATCAGTACCATATTTAATTCCTGAGTTAAGGGTTATGACTGGAAGGGGATGAAGAAGGTTTTGTAAAAATCCGATCAGCCATTCTTGCGTAGTAGATTTCTTGACATCACAGCGCCCCCTAGTGATGGACGATCCTCAAACGCGGGTCACATGTGCAAAATCTTATTTGGACTATGTGTTATGAAGGACAGGTCAAAATCTGTTATGGTTTTAGAATAATCAGCAATTACATTTAGAGCTAGCTAGCTAACAATCACTTATTTTAGCGTTACTTTTCGAAAAAGTCAAAATTCAAAAATCTGCCGCGTTAACTTTTTTTATTTGTCCATGACACGCTTATATATGAAGTTTTGTGCAGATCGCACAAAAAATGTAGGAGGAGTTTAACAAGAAAGGTTTAACCTTTGTAGCCATGTAGCGCGAAAAGTAGCTGGGAAACGAAAGGTGTGCCAATTCCCTTTTTGATGCAGAAACATCCAATAAACAAAGTGCTATCAAGTTTTTGAGTGTGGGACCAGTAGTTTGGTGGTTACAGGCCAAAACGCATTGTCCTTTGTTATAGCGCCCCCTAGTTGTTGAGGGGTCTGAATTTCTGGGTTTGAGTAGAGGCACACATTCTGTACTTAGATACCTGATTCAATAGGTTCGTTATAAATCCGCTTGGGCTGCACAACGCGTTTTAATTCCGTAGGGCTTGGAACCCTAATAATAATAAATAATTTAAAAACACACCAAAAACAATAGGGTTCTCTGCTCACAGAGCAGACGAACGGCATAGCCGTTCGCCTGCGCTGCGGGCTTGGAACCCTAATAAATCATTTAAAAACACACGAAAAACAATAGGGTTCTCTGCTCACAGAGCAGACGAACGGCATAGCCGTTCGCCTGCGCTGTGGGCTTGGAACCCTAATAACTAGAACTGCAAGCAGTTATTAACGGGTTCCAAGCCCTCCCACGCCCTGCCCCTTTGAGCATACTCCTGGACTTCAGTTCAGCGTTCAACAGCCTCATCCCACACCATCTTGTGGAAATACTAGAACATCTGGGCTTCAGCACACCCCTTCGCAACTGCCTACTAGACCAACAGACCTCAGTTGGTCCGGGTCGGACAGAATACCTCTGACGTCATCACCCTCAGCACGGGCTTTCCTCAGGGCTGCGTCCTGAGCCCCCTGATGTTCACCCTGATGACACACGACTGTGTCCCCAGGTTCACCAACAATCACATTGTGAAGTTTGCAGACGACATGACGGTGGTGGGCCTGATTAGAGACGACAACGACCAGGACCAGGACCAGGACTGATCCTGAACGTGGAGAAAACGAAGGAGATCATTGTGGACTACAGGAAAAAATTGCCTCGCCATGCTCCACTTCTCATTAACAGCTCAGCTGTGGAGGTGGTCAGCAGCAATAAATTCCTCGGAGTGCACATAACAGACAACCTCAGCTGGTCTGTGAACACCATGTCACTGGCGAAGAGGGCACAGAAGCGCAGGATGAGGAGAGCCCACCTGTCCCCACCCATCCTCACGACCTTCTACAGCAGCACCATAGGGAGCATTGTGACCAGCTGTTTGTCTGTGTGGTGTGGATGCTGCATTGCCTCTGACTTGAGGAACCTGAGGAGAGTGATGATGACAGCAGAAGGGATCATCGGGGTACCCTACCCTCCATTAAAGACATATCATCCCAGCGCTGCCTGTCCTGAGCCCATAACATCATCAGAGACCCCTCACAACCCCACCATGGAATGTTCTCCCTGCTGTCCACTGGAAAAAGGTTTTGCAGCACCTGCTGCAGGTCCACCAGGTTTTGCAACAGCTTTTTTTGTGTTGCCATCTGACTGCTGAACTGTAAACTGGAGTCTACACCGTATTTGCACATTTTCATCATTATCTGGCATTACCAATGTTAATTGCTCTCTTCTAATTGCAAGTGGCATTTCTCCCATTTCTACTAATAATGCTGCTGTTGGAGAAGTTTTAATTGCTCCTGTACATAATATCAATGCTTGATACTGAATCCGATCTAATTTTTGTAGATTTGTCTCTGCTGCTGAATTATAAACACTACTTCCATAATCTATCACTGATGTAATTAATCCTGTATATATATTCTTTAGTGCTATTCTATCTGCTCCCCACTCCCTACCAATTAAGCATGTCATATTTATTACTTTCTTGCATTTGTCTAAAAAAAAGTAGATGCAATGCAGTTTTGCATTACATTGAAATGACTGTTGTCATTTCAGCTTTTAACTTTTTGCTCTCTTTTCTTCATAGTAGGTACACCTGGTCTGACGTTCTGTTAACTGTGACATCATCCAGAGAAGAGATCACCCGTTATTACCATCTAATGTAGAACAGATTACTGGATCAATGTGTGCTTCTGTGCTTTTTTGTCTGTCTTGTTGTGTCTCTGCTCTGTCTTCTTTAACCCCCAGTCGGTCGAGGCAGATGACCGTTCATAGTGAGCCCGGTTCTGCTGGAGGTTTTTCCTTCCCGCTAATGGGTGGTTTTTCTGTCCACTGTTGCTTCATGCTTGCTCAGTATGAGGGATTGCTGCAAAGCCATGGGTAATACAGACGACTCTCCCTGTAGCTCTACGCTTCTCCAGGAGTGAATGCTGCTTGTCGGGACTTTGAAGCAATCAACTGGTTTCCTTATATAGGAAATTTTTGACCAATCTGTATAATATGATTGATTTGACTTTGTAAAGTGCCTCAAGATGACATGTTTCATGAATTGACGCTATATAAATAAAATTGAATTGAATTGAATAGAGTCCATCCTTAAACCTTTTCTGCGTCGCACAAAGACACGATGGTTGGAACCAAAGATCTCAACTTTGGACTCATCAGACCAAAGCACAGATTTCCACTGGTCTAATGTCCATTCCTTGCGTTCTTTATCCCAAGCAATTCTCTTCTACTTGTTGCCTGTCCTTAGCAGTGGTTTCCTAGCAGCTGTTTTACTATGAAGGCCTGATTCACACAGTCTCCTAACAGTTGTTCTAGAGATGTGTCTGCTGCTAGAACTCTGTGTGGCATTGACCTGGTCTCTAATCTGAGCTGCTGTCAACCTGCGATTTCTGAGGCTGGTGACTCGAATGAATTTAACCTCTGCAGCAGAGGTGACTCTTGGTCTTCCTTTCCTGGGGCGGTCCTCGTGTGAGCCAGTTTCTTTGTAGCGCTTGATGGTTTTTGCGACTGCACTTGGGGACACTTTCAAAGTTTTCCCAATTTTCCGGACTGAATGACCTTCAGTTCTTAAAGTAATTATGGCCACTCGTTTTTTTTTTACTTAGCTGCTTTTTTCTTGCCATAATACAAATTCTAACAGTTTATTCAGTAGGACTATCAGCTGTGTATCCACTTGACTTCTGCACAACACAACTGATGGTCCCAACCCCATTTAAGAGGCAAGACATCCCACTTATTAAACCTGACAGGGGACACCTGTGAAGGGAAAACCATTTCAGGTGACTATCTCTTGAAGCCAATTAAGAGAATGCCAAGAGTGTGCGAAGCAGTAATCAAAGCAAAAGGTGGCTACTTTGAAGAACCTAGAATATAAGACATATTTTCAGTTGTTTCACACTTTTTTGTTAAGTATATAATTCCACATGTGTTAATTCATAGTTTTGATGCCTTTAGTGTGAATCTACAATTGTCATAGTCACGAAAATTAAGAAAACTCTTTGAAGGAGAAGGTGTGTCTAAACCACCTCCTCCATCACCATCTGGTACGCTGGTGCCACCGCCAAAGACAAGAGCAGACTGCAGCGTGTCATCCGGTCTGTAGAGAAGGTGATTGGCTGCAATCTTCCATCTCTCCAGGACCTGTATGACTCCAGGACTCTGAGGCATGCAGGGAAGATTATGGCTGATCCCTCGCACCCCAGTCACAGACTATTTCAGACACTTCCCTCTGGCAGGAGGCTGCGGTCCATCAGGACCAAAACCTCATGACACAAAAACTGTTGTTTCCCATCCGCCACCAGCCTTATCAACACGGCCCAGAGGTCCCGTGACACTTCGCACTGCCTCTCTCCCCTGTTCAGGTCCTACAAGCTACACCAACGTAGCATCTCCAGACCTTCTGCGTTACACTAACGCACAGTATACCGTGTATATAGCTTTCTGTGTATATATGTATATACACACTGTATATATACACACTGTATATATATATATATATATATATATATATATATATATATATATATACATACAGTGTTCACTGAGCGAGAGGTGGGTTACACCCTGGATAGGTCGGCAATCTGTCACAGGGCAACACAGAGACAGACAGGGCAAACAACCATTGTTGCACACACTCACACCTAAGGACAATTAAACTAACAGTCATGTTTTTGAACTGTGGGAGGAAGCCGGAGTACCCGGAGTGAACCCACGCATGTACAGGTAGAACATTCAAACTCCATGCAGAAAGACCCAGGAGAATTTGAAAAACCCAGGAGGATTTGAAAGACCCAGAGGAGGATTTGAAAGACCCAGGAGGATTTGAACCCAGAAGGCAACAACACTACTCACTGCTTCACTGTGCAGCCTCTTTTTATGACAGTATCATGTAAATCTTAGGCACAAATAAAGTGTTACCTAAACAAAAGTAATTTGTATATTAAGTATAATATCCACTGACTGTAAAATTACCTGTGAAACGTTTTCACACAGCCAAACTGCTTGTTGTTGCAACCAAATGCTATGGGGTTCTGTGTGAGAAGGGAGTAGCAAGATGGCTGCCAGTGACCTCTCCTAGTGACTGGTTTACAAATGTCAACCTTCTGGGATGCTTCTGGGCAAATAATATTATGCATGGGATATAGGCAAATTTATATGATTTAAAATCATATAAATTCTCCTGTTATTTAAACTATAAAGTGATCGAGTTGGTTTCTACTAACCCTTCTGTTTGATTGGACCAGAATTTAAATAGAGATTGTTGTTTGTTTTTTTTTGTTTGGCCTTAAAGGAAAAGTCTGGTCAAAATCGGAATTCAAACTGCTGAAAGTACTTTAAATATAGCATTATTACACACTGTTCAATAAATGATAAGTTTTAATTAAGAGTAATTTTCATTTGAATATGCTTTTGTGGAGGTTTCCGTGTTTGTCGAACAACAGTACTGCACCTCCCATTTTGTGACGTCACGTTGTGGGATCGGCTGTTGAGCAAGTCCCAAGGCTCTATTTGTTGTGTGTCACTGCACGCTATTATCCAAGATGGTGACGACCAGTACGGCAGAGAGTGATGGATTAATTAGCGACAGCGATGGGAGTTCCATGGATTTATCATCATCATCTGATAGCGATTTGGAATATATATACTTTCTTGATAGCAACCTGAGTTTTGACGAAATCCAGCCATACCAGTTTGAGGCAAGGAGACCAAAAAGGGACGATGTGAGTTGAATCTGTCTGCTGCGGCAGCCGTCTCCTTATTTTTGTGTTATTCTTCTCAGTGTGTTCTTCTTGCCGATGAAATATCTCGGTGTCCCTTTTTTCTAAAGTCGCTTGTAAATTTCATGAGTTGCGGGTTGCAGTTTTTTGGGCTTGTTTCTGAAAGTGAAGTTGCTTGTTTGGGCTCTAAACTAAGTGACACTGCCGCACTACAGACACCAGCTGAAATATCCCTCCGCTTCAAAAGGTGAAAAAAATAATGTTTTTTCCACTTTTACCCGATGTATTGCAACATCCAACTGCCATGCACGTGGGCCTTGTTGCTTCAACAATAGCTCTCGCGAATTTCAATGGTGAAGTCTTCTCGAAATCCAAAATAATTGTTGTTGATCGCAGCTGTGTACAACAGTTCCTATTGAATTAGCTTGTAGAGCGCAGTGCCTCTCCGCTAAGTAATGTCACAGGATGTGATGTCAGGCGACATTATTGCCCAAATATGGGCAATAATGGCCTCCCCCAGTATCAGTGATCGCGACAACAATTTATGTTTTTATTTCTTTACTGATTAACGCTAAATTCATTAAATCACCACAAATGTATTAGTTTTAGGTATAGGTAATGATCCACTGATTTTTCCTTGTTGTCCGGACTTTCCCTTTAAATCGTCTCCTGTTTCACCGTCTCCTCGTAATCGCTTCGACGCCATATTGTGGTATCACTGACTAATCGCATCATGTTGTAATAACGCGAGACCTGAGCTGTGAGCAATTCAAATTCAGTCTCGTCTGCCGCGCCGGCGTCAGCGCGTTCTAGATGACAGGTACTGGCTATTAATCTTAATTCTATGAAGGATGTTTAAAATTTCGGGCTCGAAAAAAATTATTTTGGTCTCCAAAAGGGGGGTGCGGACGCCCCCGCCTGTATCCGCCACTGCCCATGTTTTATTTTGTTTCTACAATTTATTCCAACTGCTTTTATTGTTTTTATTTTCCTATATTTTAATCATGTAAAACACTTTGCAATTCTTTGTACTGAAATGTGCTATACAAATAAATTTGTAAATTTAAATTTCCAATGAGAGTCCAATGAATAGAGAAAGCTTCCTGGATGGGAAACGAAACGTATTCAGCTTCAGAGGAGAAGTAAAATTGTTTTATTTTTTAACCTTTTTTGCACTTAGAGTCCACTTTTTCTGAATCTGTAAATAACTCAAAACGGCCCCGGCGAGCCTTGTTCATGGTTTTGCTATGGCCGGTCACATTTAAATCCAATATTTACAAAAACAAACTTTCCTAATCATAATGGCAGAGCTGAGTCTGTCATATCCCTACCGTCTCTCTGTGTGGACTGTGTGAATCGGACTCCACGGGGGTTAACATAGTCCATGTCATGAACAGAGGTGGCGTCTGACTGCTCAGCGACGGAGTCTTTGTCATCCAGAACTTCAGTGATTGAATCCACAGAGGCTGTCTGAGCTGTTACAACCTGCCCACCCTCAGAATGCACATAAACGGATGCACAGTACATGAAGATTGAAGACATGACACATATTGGTACCAAAAAAAACTTAAAAAATGTTTTACAATTCATGATATGTTACCAATAGATACATAATCTACCTGTGTGTGTGAAGAGCCAGACTCAGCACAAGTTAGTGAAGTAGCTGTACAAGGGCTGCTTGGAGATAAAATAGATTGCTCCAGGTCAGAAAGGTCTTCCCTGGAGGTGGCTTTGGAGCATGCATCCAGGCCACTGTCTGTGGCTGTTGGGCTGGATATGGAAGAGCCAGCACTGTCTGATGTGGCAAGGCTCGAGTTAGAAAAGCCTTGTTCAATAAATGGGACACCACCTACAAAAACAAAGATAAAGCCATGCAGGAAAGCAAATGACACCATGAAAAGTAAGTAGCAAAATACAATCCATATTTCACAGATTTATTTAAATTTTAAAATTTCAATGCCCATTGTTAATCCCGCATACTATCCTAATCCATGTTTTACTCTGCTGGGGTCTTCCCAAAGAAAGCACTGACACACAACAACAGGATGTGACATGGTATAATTTAGTAAAAACTCATAAAAACACTGATAACTGGGACTTTATTTACCTGAGAGGTTGTTGCTGAGGGTGCTGGGATTGCCTGGGTCTGAAGGACTTTGGATCATGTGGCGAGGGGGCCTTGGTGAGCGTTTCTGCTTCTTCCATTTGGATGACTCGCTCATTCCTCCAGCACGCATCTTTAACTATACATACATATACATACATACATAAATGTATACACATATACATACATAAATGTATACATATATACATACACATACATATGTATACATATATATGTATACATATATACATACACATATATATGTATACATATATACATACACATATATATGTATACATATACACATACACATATATATGTATACATATACACATACACATACGTATACATATACACATACACATACGTATACATATACACATACACATACGTATACATATACACATACACATACGTATACATATACACATACACATACGTATACATATACACATACACATACATACATATATACACATACACATACGTATACACATACACATACACATACATACATATATACACATACACATACATACATATATACACATACACATACATACATATATATATACACATACATACATATATACACATACACATACATACATATATATATACACATACATACATATATATATACACATACATACATATATATATACACATACATACATATATATATACACATACATACATATATATATACACATACATACATATATATATACACATACATACATATATATATACACATACATACGTATATATATACACATACATATGTATATATATACACATACATATGTATATATATACACATACATATGTATACATATATATATACACATACATATGTATACATATATATATATACATACACATGTATACATATATATATACATACACATGTATACATATATATATACACATACACATGTATACATATATATATATACATACACATGTATACATATATATATATACATACACATGTATACATATATATATATACATACACATGTATACATATATATATATACATACACATGTATACATATATATATACATACACATGTATACATATATATATACATACACATGTATACATATATATATACATACACATGTATACATATATATATATATACATAAACATGTATACATACACATATATACATATACATACATATACATACATACAGTGGTCTGCAAAAGTTTGGGCAACCTTGTTAATTTCAATGATTTTCCTTCATAAATCATTGGTTCTTAGGATAAAAAAAATCAGTTAAATATATCGTATAGGAGACAAACAGTGATATTTGAGAAGTGAAACGAAGTTTATACCATTTACAGGAAGTGTGCAATAATTGTTTGAACAAAATTAGGCATGTGCATACATTTGGGCACTGTTGTCATTTCACTGATTTCAAAATCTTTAGAACCAATTATTGGAACTCAAAATGGGCTTGGGAAGCTCAGTGACCCTTGACCTACATACACAGGTGAACCCAATTATGAGAGAGTATTTAAGGGGTGGCAATTGTAAGTTTCCCTCCTCTGTGAATCTTCTCTGAAGAGTAGCGACATGGGAGTCTCAAAAGAACTGTCACATGAACTGAAAACAAAGATTGTTCACCATCATGAATTAGGGGAAGGATACCGAAAGCTGTCTAAGAGATATCAGTTGTCTGTTTCGACAGTTAGGAACATAGTCAGGAAATGGAAGACCACAGGCACAGTTCAAGTTAAGGCTCGAAGTGGCAGACCAAGAAAAATCACGGATAAACAGAAGCGAAGAATGGTTAGAACAGTCAAAGTCAACCCACAGGCCAGCACCAAAGACATACAACATGATCTTGCTGCAGATGGAGTCATTGTGCATCGTACAACTATTGCGTGCACTTTACACAAGGAGATGCTGTACGCAAGAGTGATGCGGAGGAAGCCTTTTCTCCGCCACACATCACAAACAAAGCCGCTTGAGGTATGCTAAAGCACATTTGGACAAGCCGGCTTCCTTTTGGAATAAGGGGCTGTGGACTGATGAAACTAAAATTGAGTTATTTGGACATAACGAGGGGCGTCATGCATGGAGGAAAAACAACACAGCATTCCTAGAAAAACACCTGCTGCCTACAGTAAAATTTGGTGGTGGTTCCATCCTGCTGTGGGCCTGTGTGGCCAGTGCAGGGACTGGGAATCTTGTTAAAGTTGAGGGACGCATGGATTCCACCAAATATCAGCAGATTCTGGAGACCAATGTTCAGGAATCAGTGACAAGGCTGAAGCTGCGCCGGGGCTGGATCTTTCAACAGGACAATGACCCTAAACACTGCTCAAAATCTACTAAGGCATTCATGCAGAGGAACAAGTACAACGTTCTGGAATGGCCATCTCAGTCCCCAGACCTGAATATTATTGAAAATCTGTGGTGTGACTTAGAGAGCTGTCCATGCTCGGAAACCTTCAAACCTGAATGAATTAGAGGTGTTTTGTAAAGAGGAATGGTCAAAAATACCTCCAACCAGAATCCAGACTCTCATAGGAAAGCTATAGGAAGCGTTTAGAAGGTGCTATTTCTGCAAAAGGGGGATCTACTAAATATTGAGTTATTTTGTTTGATTGTCGTGCCCAAATTTATGCACTTGCCTAATCACAACATTACTTATTAAACAAGGAAAGCCAGAATGGAAAAGCTGTGTGAGAAATATGAAATAAACCATTGCTGCTTCCATAGGATTTAGTAGGTAAAGTAGCAGCAATATCATTGCATTTTTGGAAATGCAATGATCATCAGCATAGGACATCTTGTAAGGATGATAGTTTTGACAGTCCTGTAGTGTAGTGGTGTGTGTGAACACAATGCCAAAAAAGAAAGACACCAGCACTAACTTAAGACAAGGTTATAAAGCTATTTCCATAATATTTAAAGCCCATTGTTTAATTAGTAAGAACAATTATTCATATAAAGAAACATTTAGAGTATGGTTTCTCAATGGGGGCCTTATAAACATTTTGGGGGTCGCTGGACCCGTGAGGGTTGGTATGGGGGGACTCAGGGACGAATGGGGACGCCACAATTTGGGTAGTACAAAGTTCATTTGAACTCTACATTTTAAACTTTCATGGTTTCCCAACTAAAAATAAAGCTATTGTCTGAGACCAAGAACCTGAGTCTGCTGCTTCCACTGTTGGGTAAAAGAGAGTAAACCCCGACGTCGCCCCTGGAGCTCTCCCCTCTGCTCCCTGATCACCATCGGACAAGCCGAGCAGGAACGGTCTCCATAGTAACGGCTAAACAAATCCCCTGCAGCGAAACCCGGGAAACACAAACGCTACTTTTGACAGCTGTGACCTTATCTTCGCTGGCTAAAACTTAAATAACCAATGAAAATGTAGACAAGCACGATAATGTAACCACATTTAATCACACATATTACAATCAAATTTGGTGGAAAACAAAAAGAAATGCAGGCAGTACAATGCAAATTATATAAATGATGGGTTTATTACATCACCCACGAACGTACATCTGCCAGATATGCTTGCTATGTGAGCAGGTTGGCTCTAACGAGGCAATGAAGCCTTCGCAGTTACAGGAGCATCTGTCAAAAAAACATCCTGACAAGGCATCAAAACACTCGGCCTACTTGCTGGTGAAGATTCTCAGTCATCCAGGTCATGATCATTCCACAAAAAGTAAAAAAACGGAACAACTGGACTTTTTCCGAAGTTTGAAGACGTTTCGCTTCCCATCCAGAAAGCTTTCTCAATTCAAATGTCTGGAGTAGTGTGGAGTTCCAAGCTTTATATTATTGACCAAAAAGGCCTTGTTATGGCTTAGATAACATGCAAATTAGGGTCATTGTTGGCCTGCAAATTAACCCGAAACTTGTCCACCCCTTTGCAATGGGGAGTTGTTAGGGTCATCGTTGGCCTGGCTTACAGGGGAGATGTTGTGATCACCTGCATGGTATTGAGGGGAAAATTGGAAGGAATCAAACCTATTGCTATGTTGTAAGTTTTTTAAAGTTGAAACCTGAGTCCTCCTCCTCTGTCCTCTGACATTTTGGACAAAGAAGACACAAAATTCAGAGGTGTTCCTCTGAAAGTGCCCAAAGCTCTCTTTTCCATTTCTTCCATGTAAAGATTGGCTACAATTGGTGACACTGGAGATTCCATGGCACAACGATGCTTCCGTCTGTAAAAATGATCATTTAACTTGAAATAGGTTTTGGAAAGGCAAAGGTCCAGTAGGGTGCAGATCTGGTCCGGAGTGAAATTAGTCCTGTTTATGTGAACATTTTGGTCCTCAAAAGAGTGTCCTTTGTCCTTAAGCTGTAGGTGGACAGCAGAGTCTTGTCCTGAGAAGGTAGCTCTCCTGTGTTGAGCCATGCATCTGTGGAGAAGTTGTTTGGTTTCTCCAATATAAAGATCAGAACATTCCTCACTGCACTGAACTGCATACACCACTCCACTCATCTTAGGTTTGGGGGTTTTGTCCTTATGATGCACCAGCCTCTGTCTGAGGGTCCTGTTTGGTTTGAAATGTACTGGGATTTTCCCCAGGTTGGGGAGGATGTGCTGCCCCTAGTGGAGGAGTTTAAGTATCTTGGGGTCTTGTTCACGAATGAGGGGAAGATGGAGCGGGAGATCGACAGGCGGATTGGTGCGGTGTCTGCTGTGAAGCGGGCGCTGTACCGGCCCGTTGTGGTGAAGAGAGAGCTGAGCCAAAAGGCAAAGCTCTCGATTTACCGGTCGATCTACGTTCCTACCCTGATCTATGGTCACGAGCTTTGGGTCATGACCGAAAGAACGAGATCCCGGATACAAGCGGCCAAAATGAGTTTTCTCCGTAGTGTGTCTGGGCTCTCCATTAGAGATAGGGTGAGGAGCTCAGTCATCCGGGGAGGACTCAGAGTTGAGCCGCTGCTCCTCCATGTCAAGAGGAGCCAGTTGAGGTGGCTCGGGGATCTGGTTAGGATGCCTTGTGGACGCCTCCCTGCTGAGGTGTTCAGGGCACGTCCCACCGGGAGGAGACCCAGAGGGAGACCCAGGACACGCTGGAGGGACTATGTCTCTCGGCCAGCCTGGGAACGCCTTGGGATTCCCCCGGAGGAGGACTGGGGAGAGGGACGTCTGGGCCTCCCTACTGAAGCTGCTACCCCCGTGACCCGACCCCGGATAAGCGGAAGAAGATGGATGGGATTTTGTGTTTGGAGAAAATCCTCTTGGGTTTTTCAGAGACTCCAGCAACATATGGGATGACAATGTTTTTGCGTTTATTCTTCTCACCATTATGTTCTGCAGCATGTCTTTTGGATTTTCTTGCTGATTTGACAAACACCCAGTTAGGGTACCCACAGGTTTGGAGGGCATCTTTGATGTGTTTCTGTTCTTTGTGCTTACCTTCTGTTTTAGTAGGGAAATGCTCTGCCCAGTGATGTAAGGTACTGATGACATAAAGTTTGTGCTCCAGTGGGTGGTGTGAGTCAAAAACAAGATATCGGTCTGTGTGAGCGGGTTTCCTATACACTTAAATGTTGAGGTTTCCATCTCCTTCCATGCTCACCACCAAACAGTCCAGAAAAGGTAGCTTGTTGTCGTTTCGCGTCCTCTCTGGTAAACTTGATGTTGTTGTCCACCGAGTTGATGTGTCTTGTGAAAGCTTCCACTTCTTTTAACTGGATTTTGACAAATGTGTCATCCACATATCTAAACCAGTGGCTTGGTGGTGTTCCTCTGAAGGTGCCCAAAGCTCTCTTTTCCATTTCTTCCATGTAAAGATTTGCTACAATTGGTGACACCGGAGATCCCATGGCACAACCAAGCTGGACCTCATCAACAAAACTGAAAACTTCTTCAATCAAGGTTTCAGGGACAAGATTGTACAGCTTCTGCCTTGTCTAATCTATTTTGTGAGAGAGGGCTTCAATAGTGAAGTGGGTCTGTCTTATCCTCTCACTAAGCAGCTTGTTTTGTACATTCTTAAGAATTTCTTCTGTCCTGTGTCCCTTGATGGTAGAATTTAGTCTTAAGCTGTTAGGGAAGAGTCTTTGCTGTCTACATCTCAAATTGAAATGAAGATGGTTCCTATAATCTGCAAATTTTCGCATTAATTGACGCGTGCAATGTCTGTTTTATTGGTTAATAGTTGATCACGTTTCGTGTGCATTTTTATTCAGCATCTCTGAGTACATCAGTAAAACTAATTTTAAACAAATTCTGCAGAAGTGGTATTTCCTTCTCTCTCTCTCCCCCCGGCCCCTCCAAGCCCCACATTGCTTAAAACACCTTGGGTAAAAAGTTGTGATATTGTGAATGTAACTAATATAGGAACAACATATTATACTGCAATGTCACATACCTGTCAGAGGTCCAACAAAACTTTGTCAGAGACCAGAAAAAACGTTTTTTTCATGAGACCTTTAATATTCAATTCAATCATCCTAAAAGGCTATGTGGCTTTCTTTCAGTAAAAACACCAATGTGACTTAAATTCTACTTCACAGCTCTTTCCAGAAATATCTTAGAAGCAACTCCAGGGCTGAGGGTCACATTACAACTAAAATCACAATTCCATGATGTTTACCAGTTTCTCCAGTTAAGTAATGTACAAACAAGGTTATATGTCTCAAAAACATACATTTCGGAGGGGGGGGGGGTACGAGGGCATTTGTTCAAAAAAAGGTTGGAGAACCACTGATTTAGTCAAGCCGTCATACAGTATGCTTACGCATACCTCTACTGCCTGTTGAAGCATACTTTATACAAGCCAAGGATTCTATTTGAAGCACTGCTTTAGCAGTCAGTTATGCCCAAATGTTCCTAATTTTGCAATTTTGTATACTCAATACCTAATTGTTTATCTGTTGTGATATTTTCAAATTGTCAATCTCTACTTAATTTGGAGTCTGCTTTACATCACAAATACAACATTCTTTCTTTAATATAACAGTAAGTAAAATCCAGTAATTGGTGAAGACAGCTGCCAGTCTTCCCAGGAATGGAAATCTCAGCAAATTCACTTTGAGGTCTGACTTTGCAACACCCAGAGAAATGAGAAAATATTCCACGAACTCCATCTCTACAGGCATCAGCATGTTGAATGTTACTATGGCATATGCTCTGTTGAAGGTATGAAATTATTCATCCTTTTTGAAGTTTGACTGAATGTTAACCTGATATGCATGTCTTTAATATAGATATTTGTAGGTAAGTGGGTATTTTCAAATATGATTTATTTGTTCCACAAGGTGGGGCCAATGATTCACTTATGAACTATGAAGTGGCAGATACTTGCCTTTAATTTAAATTCACATTGAATAATACACATTTGGAGGATTGTGGCTGTGCATTGCAATTAAACATTAATATTTGTAAGTACTATCTATATTTTTCTTAGTTCCCCAGAGAAAGCACTGGGAACTCAATGAATGTTTTTTTTTCATAATTCCATAAAAGGATCTTACCAAAGAGAAAAACTTATACGATAATGCATTCAAACAAAGATGGGTGAGACATGGTTAAATTACTACACCATGACATCTTTGAAAGAGCAGAGAAAATAATTTCCCTCTGGGATTATCAAAGTATTTCTGATTCTGAGAAAAGGTACCACAGAAAGATTTCCCAACCTATAGATCATTTTAAGCCAACTTCCTTACCTGCACACGTTTGTTTTTCCACAAGATATTGTAAGCCTCAGAAGAAAAAAGGAGGAGGCAGGTGCCCATGATTAGTGATATAACAATTAGACTTCATTTGACATATTTAAGAAGGAACATCCATGCATGACATGACAGGTTCAGATGTCAAAATGGCTACGTTCCCACAGCAGGGAAATGCAACCCAAATCCGCTCTTTTTCCCCATATGCGACCCATTTGTGTCTTTTTCATGGCAGTGTATATGGCCCAATTCCAATCTTCTCTCACTACACATCCACACACAGTAGTAGCAGTTAGTGCTCCAAAAAAAAACGTTAATAGCTGTGCTGCTTTCTTCTTACCTTACTTCATCCTGCTATGATGTGGTATTAATATTGTTGGCTCCCATTGCTCAACAGCTTTCTAATAATAAGGAGAAATGCCGGCTGGTATCCACGTTTTTTTCTTTTCAAGTTTTTTTTTTAAACAAAACTTTATTGAACACTTCTAGAAACAATTACATTCGCCCTTACTTCGTAAACAGTGTCCTGCTGTGTGAGGTTTCCTTCTGTTATCTGCGGATGTGGGTCGCTTTGCGGTCTTGAACAATTCAGACAAAAGTATGATGGCGATTGCATTTAATAGTAGTATGAACGGCCACCTCAAAAAAATCTGATTTTAGCAAAAAATCTGAATTGTGCATCAAGACCTGCAGTGTGAACGTAGTCAATGAGAAGAGGGTTTGGAGTAATGCACAAAACCAGGATCTACAGTCATGGCCAAAAGTATTGAGAATGATTCAAATGTTAATATTTACAAAGTCTACTGCTTCAGTTTTTATAACGGCAATTTGCATATACTCCAGAATGTTATAAAGAGTGATCAGCGTAACAGCAATTAATTGCAAAGTCAATATTTGCTAGAAAATTAACTTTATCCCCCAAAATACATTTCAACGTCATTGCAGCCCTGCCTTAAAAGGACCAGCTAACATCGTTTCAGTGATTGCTCCATTAATCACGTGATGAGGACAGGGCTGGAGATCAATCTGTCATGATTAAGTAAGAATGAAACCACTGAACACTTTAAAAAGAGGCTGGTGCTTGGTAGACTTAGACTTTCTTTATTGTCATTTTGTATACACAGAGTGCACACAGAATGAAATTTCGTTTTTCACACAGCTCAGAAAGATTGCAGTAACTCTACAGGATACCTTGCAGTGAATTACAGTACAGGATAAAAAGTGCAGTGATAAATCGCAGTCACTTACAGGATAAGTTTCAATAGATTTCCGGATAAAGTGCAGCAGTGAACAGTAGGCAGTTGAAATATAACCAATGTAAAACAAATATAAACAATATGCAGTAAGGTGCATCAGTGATTTACCAATTGACAGTTGTGCAGCGAGGTGCAGCAGTGATTTAAAAGTAGGCAGTTGCATTGTAAACAGTTTTGCAGTACGTTTCCGGGTAAGGTGCAGCAGCGATTTTGCAGGATACGATACAAATGTGCAAATGTGCAAATCAGCTAGTCGAGTGTGGTACACAGTCCGTTTTTATACTTCAGCAGTTCAGCAGTCTGATGGAAGCAGGGAAAAAGCTCTTGCAGAACCTAGTGGACCTGCAGCGGATGCTGCGGAACCTCTTTCCAGAGGGCAGCAGGGAGAATAGTCAATGGTGGGGGTGTGAGGGGTCCCTGATGATGTTACGGGCTCGAGACACACAGCGCTGCGATGAAATGTCTTTAATGGAGGGAAGAGGAGCCCCGATGATCCCTTCTGCTGTCCTCACCACTCTCCTCACGTTCTTCCAGTCAGAGGCACTGCAGCCTCCACACCACACAGAGAGACAGCTGGTCAGAATACTCTCTATGGTGCTTCTGTAGAAGGTCGTGAGGATGGGCGGGGGCAGGCGGGCTCTCCTCATCCTCCGCAGAAAGTACAGTCGCTTCTGTGCCCTCTTCACCAGTGACATGGTGTTCACAGTCCAGGTGAGGTTGTCCGTGATGTGCACCCCCAGGAACTTGGTGCTGCTGACCACCTCCACCGCTGAGTTGTTGATGAGCAGTGGAGCATGGTGAGGCCGGTTTTTCCTGAAGTCGACGATGATCTCCTTCGTCTTCTCCACGTTCAGGATCAGGCTGTTGTCTCTGCACCAGCCCACCAGCTGCTCCACCTCCTCTCTCTAGTCCTGGTCGTTGTCGTCTCTGATCAGGCCCACCACTGTTGTGTCGTCTGCAAACTTCACGATGTGATTGGTGGTGAACCTGGGGACGCAGTCGTGTGTCATCAGGGTGAACAGCAGGGGGCTCAGGACGCAGCCCTGAGGGGAGCCCGTGCTGAGGGTGATGACATCAGAGGTGTTCTGTCCGACCCGGACTGACTGAGGTCTGTTGGTGAGGAAGTCTAGCAGCCAGTTTTGTAGGGGTGTGTTGAAGCCCAGATGCTCCAGTTTTCCCACCAGATGCTGTGGGATGATGGTGTTGAACGCTGAACTGAAGTCCAGGAACAGCATCCGCACGTGCGTGTTCTTCTCCTCCAGGTGTGCCAGGCTCAGGTGAAGAGCTGAGGAGATGGCGTCCTCAGTGGAGCGGTTCCGTCGGTAGGCAAACTGGAACGGGTCGAGTGTAGATGGGAGACTGGAGACGATGTGTTCCTTTACCAGCCTTTCAAAGCACTTCATCATGATGGGAGTCAGTGCAACAGGCCGGTAGTCGTTGAAACAGGTGACTTGAGGTTTCTTTGGCACCGGAATGATGGAGGCAGACTTGAAGCATGCTGGCACTGTGGCTTGGTCCAGCGAGGTGTTAAAAATGTCTGTGAGGACACCAGCCAGCTGACCTGCACACTCCTTGAGCACCCGCCCAGGTATGTTGTCGGGGCCTGGGGCCTTCCGCGGGTTGACTCTTCTCAGAGTCTTCCACACGTCGGCGGTGTCAAGGCAGAGGACCTCCTCTTCCTGATGGGGAACAGCTTTCACTGCTGGAGTGCTGTTTAGTGCCTCAAACCTCCCAAAGAAGTTATTTAGTCCATTGAGGAAGTCACCATCAACTTCACCCACCGGGGTGGAGGGCGTGTTGTATTCAGTGATCGCCCGGATGCCTTTCCACATGCTCCTGGTGTTGCTGGCATCATGGAAAAGCTCCTGGATTTTCTGACTGTGGTTCCGCTTTGCTAGCCTGATGGCACAGTTCAGGTTGGCTCTCGCTGTCCTCAGTGCCTCCTTGTCTCCAGACTTGAAGGCTGAGTTCCGTGCTTTTAGCGCTTGACGGACCTCCGCAGTAAATCCAGGGTCGTTGGTTGGCTCGGGTGATGATGGTCTTGGTGGTGCTGACGTCCTCAATGCATTTGTTGATGTAGGCTGACACAGTCATGGCGTACTCATCAATGTTGATCTTGTCCTCTTAAGTTGCAGCAGCTTTGAACATGTTCCAGTCAGAGCACTCAAAACAGTCCTGGAGCGCCTCCATTGCTCCCTCAGTCCACACCCTCACCTGCCTCGCTGTTGGTTTTGCTCTGATCAGCAGGGGCCTGTATGCAGGAATTAGCATCACAGAAAGGTGATCTGAAGAGCCCAGGTGGGGGCGGGGGGCTGCTCTGAATGCTCCTTTTATGTTTGTGTAGGCTAAGTCTAGAGTGTTCTCCCCGAGTTGCAAAATCCACGTGTTGGTAAAAATGAGGGAGAACAGTTTTCATATTTGCCTGGTTAAAATCCCCAGCAATGATGAAAACACCCCCTGTGTGTGCAGATTGCAGCTCAGAGATAGTCCGATAGAGAACACCCATAGCATCTTTAGTATTAGCGCTGGGAGGAACATAAACCGCTGCGATGATA
Source organism: Fundulus diaphanus (assembly GCA_037039145.1). NCBI lineage: Eukaryota > Metazoa > Chordata > Actinopteri > Cyprinodontiformes > Fundulidae > Fundulus > Fundulus diaphanus. The sequence continues at coordinate 5,735,857 of CM073121.1, read as the reverse complement.
ACAACAGTGAACTCTCTAGGCAGATAAAATGGTCTGCAGCTAATAATCATAAGCTCAATGTCCGGAGAGCAGAGACTTGTGACTAATCTAGCATTTTTACACCAGGAGTTATTGGTGTAAACGCAGAGTCCGCCTCCTCGGGACTTACCGCAGAGTTCTGTTTGTCTGTCGGCGCGGAAAGTAGCTAGCCCCTCCAGGCTAACGGCGTTGTCTGGGATTGTTGAGGTGAGCCATGTTTCGGTCAGAATGAGAGCTCAGCAGTCCCTGAACTCCCTCTTTGCAGAGAGCTCGAGTTGTAAATGGTCCATTTTGTTGTCCAGTGAGCGAACGTTGGAAAGCCAGATGGATGGTAGCGGCGGTCTGAATGGGTTAGCCTTTAGCCTCGCTGCTAAGCCTCCTCTGCACCCGCGCTTCTTCGGCCGGCTACACCGCTTCCGCGTCGCTCTCCTCCGGCGTGAGCTGCTCGTCGAGGCCGCCGCTTCACAGGCCTCCGGGGCTGGTCTCCGTAGGACGCCGCAGTCACGTAAACAGTCGAGCGTGGTATTTAAAAGTCCAAAAACACAACTTGATCGTAACTCCAACAGGCGCTCGCGGTCAAGTACTGATCGGCTGGGTAGATGAGTGGTTTCCAGCGAGTTTGGCGGCATTTTTATGCAAAAAGTCCGCGAGTTGGTACAGGAGCTGTGTTCGGCTGCTGCCGCCAGGGGCGCCGCCGGAAGTAAAAAGAATGGCAGCAGGCAGGTGTGAGTGCATCTGCACGCACTGTGAGGCGGAGACTCTTGGAGCAAGGCCTGGTGTCAAGGAGGGCAGCAAAGAACCCACTTCTCTCCAGGAAAAACATCAGGGACAGACTGATATTCTGCAAAAGGTACAGGGACTGGACTGCTGAGGACTGGGGTAAAGTCATTTTTTCTGATGAATCCCCTTTCCGATTGTTTGGAACATCTGGAAAACAGCTTGTTCGGAGAAGACGAGGTGAGCGCTACCACCAGTCTTGTCTCATGCCAACTGTAAAGCATCCTGAAACCATTCATGTGTGGGGTTGCTTCTCAGCCAAGGGAGTTGGCTCTCTCACAGTCTTACCTAAAAACACAGCCATGAATAAAGAATGGTCCCAGAATGTCCTCCGAGAGCAACTTCTCCCAACCGTCCAAGAGCAGTTTGGTGATGAACAATGCCTTTTCCAGCATGATGGAGCACCTTGCCATAAAGCAAAAGTGATATCTAACTGGCTCAGGGAACAAAACATAGAGATTCTGGGTCCATGGCCTGGAAACTCCCCTGATCTTAATCCCATTGAAAACTTGTGGTCAATCATCAAGAGACGGGTGGAAAAACGAAAGCCTAGGAATTCTGACAAAATGCAAGCATTGATTGTGCAAGAATGGACTGCTATCAGTCAGGATTTTGTCCAGAAGTTGATTGAGAGCATGCCAGGGAGAATTGCAGAGGTCCTGAAACAGAGGGGTCAACACTGCAAATATTGACTTGCTGCATTAACTCATTCTGTCATTAAAAGCTTTTGTTACTCATAATATGATTGCAATTGTATTTCTGTACGTATGTAATGACAACATATGAAAATATAATATTTGTGTCATTCTCAATACTTTTGGCCATGACTGTATACACTGCAGAATGTCCATCCAGCAGGGAGAAATGAATGCAGCAAATAAGCAAAAAGAAATCAAGCACTGAATATATTATTTATCTGAACATCTTTCATCATTACCATTGTCAACAGAACAGAGCAATTACATCTAAATTATAATATAACACTTATGTGGTTAAAAAATAAAGAAAAAGAGAAGCAAGTTTTTGCAATTTTCTTTACAACCAACAGTTGATTGCTCAATGTTATGTAGAGATCTCTTTGAAGCAAAAGTATGGCTATGTTTTATGTACATATAACTATATTTGTTACTGTCTAGAATAGTCTTTCCCAATGCTCAAAGAAAATCTATATCTAAACGATATAGATTGACCGCGAGCGCCTGTTGGGAGATCATTTTCAACTTACATAAATTATAATGGGATAAGTTTCCAAGTACATCTTCTAAAAGATCAATAAACTTAAAAAAAAAAACAAGTAACACTGGACCTAGAAGACATTTTAAATATCCAATTACCATATTTTTCGGACTATAAGGCACACTTAAAATCCTTAAATTTTTTCAAAACTCAATAGTGCGCCTTATATATGGTTACCACACTTGTGCTTCCTGACTGATTTTATGTGGTACAATGTGCTCAAAAATCTGTAAGTACGACTTTCGTAAGCAACAAAGCCTCTTCACTCAATGGATATTCGGAGCATTACAGTACACTGTGTGACTACCTGATCGGTAAAGTAACACGATGCTTGAGCAGTCTACAAGACTGCCTGACTGTAATGTCTAAACTAGAAATGTATTCATGTAAGGCACCCCGTGCCTGTAGTACGCGCTAGCAACAACATACAAAGTACGTTAATTCAATATAAAAGTTACGTTTATGTTAGCCTTATGTTAGAAACAGGGCAGAGTAGTCCAACTACTCTGTCCTCCCGACAGAGATGGATAATAATAATAATAATAATATTAATTTAACTTTATTGATCTCACAATGGAGAAATTCACTTCTGCATCTCAACCCATCCCCTTGGGGAGCAGTGGGCTGCCACTGTGCGGCGCCTGGGGAGCAATCGAGGTTAAGGGTTTTGCTCAGGGACCCAAAGTGCAGGCTGTGGGGATCGAACCGGGTACTTGCAACCTTCTCAGAGCGCAAGCGCACTGCTCTAACCACTAGGCCACCATTCCCCATAGCTCTCAATCTCAGGAGAGCTGTGTACGGGGAAGGGGCGGAGTGATATTACACACCTTGGAAGAATATTTGATGTGCTTTATAATTCAGGGTGGTTTATGTGTGGACATAGACACACATTGACACATTAATTCACAGTGTGCCTTTTAATCTGATGCGCCTTATGGTCCAAAAAATACAGTATTTAGGGGGTGCCGGAGCGCTTGTCTCTTCCACTAATCTGTCTGTAACGCTACAGTAGCGGCAACAGCTACTACAATAACTATTGTTGCACGCAACAATTTGTTGAAATCGGACACAGATCCTCCAAAAGGCGACTATCCCTGGATATTGGGGACGTCTGGTCTCCCTAAACTACACTGTCTATGAGTGTGCATCATTTTGCACTGCCCATTTATGTTTTATTAAATGCTCTAGTGATTGTGGATTATTGAGAAAATGGCCCGTCGTTGGCTTTGTTGGTTTGAAACATCTTAAATTCAACTTAAAAAGGGGATCAGTTCTCTGGAAATCAGGATTCCTTGGTGATATTTTATTTTGTGTCAATTCTTTTCTATCCTGGTTGGACAAAAGCCAAGGATCAATTATGGAACAGCTGGCCAGTGGATTTGATGAGTGGGCAGACATCTACTCTTGCCTAAGTCAATTGGCTGCAGCTGCACTAGTCATTGCTTGGAAATTGCATTAATGGACCCGCCCCTGAAGCCTTTCCAGGCCTCAGTTTCGTTTTGTTTTTCCAAAGCAATGAAAGAATAATTGACCAGACAGAAACTGTCAACTTTGTAAATAGTTTTACAATTGAATATCTGAAGATCACTTCATTCTAAAGATTTGTTGTTCATGCCCATAATAATTTTTAAAATGTAAATAACCACATTATTTCTCATTTATGTTGCTATTGAGGATTTCTGTAATAAATAGAGTTCATAGTTTCACTAGTTTATTCCAAATCTGCTCATCAAGCACCACACTACGCTGTTCAGTTCAAAGCCACTCCGTAAGTAAAACAAGTAAATTCTCAACATATGGGGAAAACTGCCCTATGAGTTTTACCAGCATTTGATTTGCCTTCGGGATTGATAAAGTATTTTTGAATTGAATTCAATTAGTTGACTCGGGGGAGTATATTCATCCTTACCGTGTCTACCTAGTAGGGACAGTGGAAGAATCTTCCATCTTGACTTTATTTGGCCGATTAGTCTACCATCATTTTTCCTTTTCTCACTTCTGGAATATTGCCAAAATTAGAAATATTTTGAAGTGACGTGGAAAAACTAGTCCACACATTTGTTATTTCAAGACTGGACTATTGTAATTCTTTACTCTCAGGGAGTTCACAAAATACAGTTCAAAACCTCCAGCTCAAAAAAAGGTTCAAAAATAATAAATCAATTGGACTTCTATTCTGAAGCTGAAGATGTTTCGCTTCCCAACCAGGAAGGTTTCTAAATTCAAATGTCCTACGTGAAATTAGTCCTGATCAATCCAGAGCAGATCTGTACCCTACTGGACCTTTGTCTTTCCACAACATACTTCAAGTTCAATGATCACTTGGAGCATGGTTGTGCTATGGGATCTCCAGTGTCACCAATTGTGGCCAATTTTAACATGGAAGAAATAGAAAAGAGAGCCTTAGACTCTTTCAGAGGAACACCACAAAGCCACTGGTTCAGACATGTAGATCAACAGATGGTCGTTCACATGGAGCCTGGTTCCGCTGGAGGTTTCTTCCTGTTTAAGGGGAGTTTTCCTCTTGCTATATGCATGCTCGGTATAAGGGATTGCTGCAAAGCCATCAACAATGCAGACGACTGTCCACTTTGGCTCTATGCTCTTTCAGGAGGAATGAATGCTGCTTGTCAAGTACTCGATGCAATCCGCTGGGTTTCCATAGATTGGAAACTTTTAGACCAATCTGTCTGTATGATTTGATTGAACTTACTTTGTAAAGTGCCTTGAGATGACATCTGTTCTGAAATGGTGCTATATAAATAAAATTTAATTGAATTACAATACTCTAATTCAAATGGTTAATCAGTTGTTTACGCTGCTGCTCACTGGTCAGGCACATAATGGGTTTTCCCCCTTAAATATAAATATAATATAAATAAATTTGGTTACATAATGATAACATTTTCTGCTAGTACACATGAGTTGGACTGCACAATATGGCAAAAATGTTTTGTTATATATTGATATTTCTTATGGAAGAAAAAGCTTTTATTTTCAATATAACAAATATGCCGCAGGGGAATTATTTTTTGGATATGTGAAAAAATAACATTCTGTGACCATCTTCAGTGATCAAAGACAATTTGATTCTTTTAACGTCAACTTGGATGTGTCAAGGAATAGCAGTTAAGATTTTACTAACCTCTATTTCAACCATTTTTCAAAGTGGACATTTACGTCTTTGATGGCTCAAGGGGGTAATAAACTTAAGATTTGTTACTACAGAAACATTTTTATAATGTAAATAAGAGTCAATACTCTAATTTTCACATATCAAGGACTGAGTTTAAAAAAAAATCCTGTAGCCTTCCAACATTTGTTATAGAGAAAAATTTGTGTGCTTATTTATTAAATATACATAGAAAAAAAACAGGTATAAAAACTGTTTTTTAAAGTATTCAAATTGTCAAAACTGCAAAAACGTTATGACAAAAGTTTATTAAAACACTTGCATGCACACAAAAAACAACAAACAAATATAAATAAATCAGCAAAATCCTGAGGGTCAGTTGTTTGCTACCAAAACGTATAGTAGCTCAATTATTAACTATTATTCAATAGTATTATTGAATAATAGTTAATAATTGAACTCCAGAGTAATAAACAGCCAAGAAAACAATGATAAAATCAAACACAAGAAAAAAATGAAGTGAAATATGTGCAAGCAGATCAGACGTACAGTCAGCATCCAAGTCATGTTACCTTTTTCATGTTGGTGCCCACATAACTCTTTGCCTCCTCTTTGAACTGGGGTAGCCTACAAAAACAAACAAAATAGTAGTGTCTTTAGCAAAAGATTATCAAAGGTAAAAGTTGTGACTAAAGTAAGCAGTAAAGTATTTTTAAAGGAGCTCTGGATACCGCATGGCTTCCTCTGTACTATTCTCACTCTTACCCTGTGTTTTTTATGTGTATTTCCACTGTAAATGGTTACTTTAATCAGAGAGCAACTCCTAAGCATCAGCCAGTCCCCTTTGGGCAGTTTTTCTCCAATTTTCATTGATCTAGTTATTTCTGAGATCCTGGTTGGTAGGCCAGCAGTTCTCTGCCTTTTTTCAGAGAGGAAGAAGAGGGAATGCTTGTCAAGGTCCAACAGTTTGGAGTGGGCATGCTGACTCCTGGCTATCCAATTGGCAAATATCTTCTGCCTAGTGAACAAAATGGAGGAGCTACTCCTCAACACAAGAAACGCTGACTTCCACAGATCTGCCTTCATCAAAACCTGACTCACAAATTTTTTTGTAAGAACCTGTGTGTGCAGACCAAGATCTTTCTGACATTTAAACAAATTAACCATGGTTTTCCTGCATTGGACCAAAGAAAAGGCTTACAGCAGTGGGGACAGAGCCCTGTATAAGAAGGCCAGGAACAAAAGCCCCGTTTACACTACACCTAAAAACCGAGCCATGCCGAGACCAGTCCGAGCTTGGATCAGTTATCCAAGACCAGCCGACCCGTTTACACACAAAGCTTATCTCGGTTCCTTGGTTGCTCCTCGCCCCCTAGTGGCGATCTGCGGTACTACCGCTCTCTGGGATTGAAGGCGGTAGCAGCAAAACAAAACAGCGCGGCGCCCGTAACATTCAGGAAGTTATGCTTGATATTGTGATATTTCGGTGTTTGCGGAGAGTCAGGGGAAGAAGGCAACCATTGGTGAATTTACTTGAGAAAGTTGGCTTTTTTGGGAAGTGGATGAGACAAACAAACGTCTAATAAGGATTTACAGACGCAGGAAACAACGACAGACGCTGAGGTTCATTGCGCTGCTAAGCAGATTCATGTCAGGAAACCGTGTGGCACGGTAAGGAAGCTAGTATTATTATGAATGTCTGAAATTTGTCTGAATGGAGTGTGAATCGGAACGTGCAGCCAGACTGCCGGAAAACCCGCGGACAGTCAGCTGACTGTAAGGGGATGACGCGGTCTGCTCATGCGCTCTTTATCAAAAAACTGGGCCAGAAATAAAACCAGGCTGAGACCTACTCAAGAGCTGGTCTGCAGTTAGCGCGGTCCGGTTATGTTTAGCGCGGTCTGGTTCAGTCTGCTGACCGTTTACACACAAGAGTTATCTCGGTTACCGAGCTCGGACTGGTCTCAGCTCGGTTAAAAAAGTGTAGTGTAAACGGGCCTAAAGTCACCATGAGATTACTGCACCAAAGAGAAAGTATGGTGAGAAGTTAAAAAGCCATTTCCCAGCTAACGGCCGAGCTACAGTGTGGAGGACCTTGAAAAACATTACAAACTACAGGAGCCCATCCACCCCATGCTGATCTTGCCCCACTTCTCTTCTCTCTGTGCAAAGATGACTGCACCAGTTTGTGAAACTACTGAAGTTTGTAGACAAAAACAGCATCATTGATCAGATTCAGGACGCTGACAAGCCTGCATACAGACAGAATGGGGACTGGCCGGTAGGGCTGGACAATTAATTGCATTTGCAATATAATAATGATAAAATAAAAACCACCATTTCCAAATTGCAGAGGCAATGCGATTTTTGGTCACAAGGCATTTAAGGAGAGTAAGACGTCCTTTCTCTCTCAAGTCTTTTAGGCAGTAGTAATATGCTTAAAGTGGGTTTTCCACCACACAGAACAGAAGAGAGTTGGGGCTAGGAGGTAAGCAAGTAAACATGTTTTCACGCAACAGTAAAGTGCCCCCTCTTAAGACTGAGTAAGATATCATTCAAGGCCACGAAAACAAAGAACCCCTAGAGGCAAAAAGAAAAGCTTTGTCTGTCATCTCAGAATACTTTGTTTTTTTATTTTTTTTTTTATAAACTTTATTTAATTTCTCCCAAACATACAAACTTTGTAAAAGACTGGTCAATAACAATATCAGCACTACATCTCACATGTATATACAAGAGTCCATCCATAAGTTCTATGTCCACAGCGATTGTCCGTTAGAGTCCATTTTACATTCCACTCCCAGTGTTTCCAGTGGCTTTTTCCAGGTATTTGTAAAGAATTGAAGACTTCCATCAATGTAATGTCCTAGTCTAACCAGAGTCATAACATCAGAGATTAGTGATGTCCATAAAGAAATGGAGGGGGGTTCACTGCCCACCCACTTCACCATAATGACCTTCCTTGCTAACATTAAAAGTGACTGTATCACATGCTCATGTTTTACTAGTGATTTGGGAATGTGTCCCAACAAACACATCAGTGGGTTTTCTGACACACTTTGACCAATAGCTGTACTGATTTTGGCACATACATCTTTCCAAAATGACTGAATAACCACACATTCCCACAAACAGTGAAACCTAGTGCCCACAGAACTTTTACATTTGAGGCAATCTGGAGAAGTTCCCATATTGTACTTGCTAAAAATATAAGGAGAAATATATACATTATGCAAGATGTTATACTGCATTTCTTTAAATCTGTTACAAACAGAGATTTTAGATGACAGGAGCAGGATTTTATTCCATAATTGAGTGTTTATTTTACATGTGAGTAAAATTTCCCAGGATTTCCTCAACCACGCCAGTTTGTCCAGATTTAGCTGATAAACCTCAGAGTAAAATTTTGATATAAAATGTTTGTGATCTTTATTTTCAAGAAGGAACTTCTCTAGTCTATATGAGTCTGTTGGGTGTATCAATGATTTTGCTTCCTTCATGTCATAATGCCTAACTTGTAAATATTTATAAAATTCCTTATTTGATAAAGCATACTGTGCTTTTAAAGAATCAAACGATTTAAATGCCCCATGATCAAAGAGATCAGAAAGTCTAATTATACCTGCTTTATGCCAACCCACAAAACTCGAACCTATGTCTTGAGGCAGGAGATCTGGGTTGTCTATAAGTGTTGATACCATATTAAGCAGGTGACTACTCTTAAACAGTCTTCTCAGCTTTCCCCATGCCCACAAGACATTACATATCAACTGATTATCTTTCACTACTTGTGGCAAGTCGTTCAAACGTCTTCCTAGCATGTTAACAGGTGAGGAAGGTTTACTTAATGATGTTTCAATGTTGAGCCAAGGTGAGTCAGAGTGTCCATGTATCCAGGCAGAAATGATCCTGGCTTGTACAGATAAAACATAATTTTCTATGTTTGGTAATCCCCACCCCCTAAAACTCTGGGAAGTTGTAATATCTCTAATTTAATTTTTGGTTTTCTTTCTGCCCAAATGAAGTCAACCATTGCTTTATTAATAGCCTTAATATCTTATGATTTCAAAATTACAAACAGCATGGCTGTGGGATATAGTATTTTAGGAAGGATGACCATCTTAAGATTTATCCTCCCCAAGAATGATATTGGAAGAACCCTCCATCTTGTCAGCATCTCGCACAAATCCTGAGTCAGTCCATCGATATTTTGCTTATACACTTGGTTAATAGTTGGTGCAACTTTAATTCCTAAGTATACAAATCCTGACGGGGCCCATCGGAAAGGTTTTATATATGCAGGTTCACTATCCCCCACCAAGTTGTTCAAGGTCATTATAACAGATTTATCAAAATTTACTTTATATCCAGATATAAAACCAAAATCCTTAATACATTTAATCAAAACAGGTAGTGAATCAGTTGGATTTGTCAGTGTCAGAAGAACGTCATCTGCATAAAGCAGAATTTTGTGCTCTTTTTCCCCAATTTTGACCCCATGAACATCTGGATTTTGTCTAATGGCCATAGCCAGAGGCTCAATGGCCAGAGCAAACAAGAGTGGTGAGAGTGGGCTACCTTGAACTGTACCTCTACCCAGTTGAATGGGAGAAGACAACAGACCATTTGTTAACACAGAAGCTATTGGAGTGTTGTATATTATTCTAATCCATCTCATAAAATTTGGCCCAAACCCAAATCTTCTCATAATTTCAAACATGTAATCCCACTCAATCCTATCGAACGCCTTTTCAGCGTCCACAGAAACAACCAACCCCGGAATTTGATAAAAGTTAACATAATGGATAATATTAAAAAGGCGTCTTGTATTATAATACGAATTCCTCCCCTTAATAAAACCCGTTTGGTCTGCATCTACAATCGAGCACAAAACTTTCTCTAGCCTAAGAGCTAAAACTTTTGAGAGTATTTTATAATCCACGCCTAGAAGGCTGATAGGCCTATAGGATGAGCATAACTCAGGATTTTTATCTTTTTTGGCTATAAGTGTTATATTAGCTCTGTACAATGTCTCTGGTAGTTTTAGTTCATCAAACGATTTATTGAACATTCTCAGCAGCAAGCTGCCTAATTTTCCCTTCATTACCTTAAAAACTCCACTGGAAAGCCGTCTGCGCCCGGACTTTTCCCCGATTTAAGTGCAGATATAGCTTTATCTACTTCCATCTGTGTTATGGGAGAATCCAACAAGATAACCTGTTCCTCAGAGAGTTGGGGAAATATAGAATACTTTGGTTTTAAGAAAGGCGACTGTGTGAAATCTGAGGGACTTTGTTGAACATGTTGAGCTAAAGCTAAAACCACATGGAACATGGCTAATGTGTATGAGCACTTAAAAAAACAAAACACCACAGCAGGGACGTGCAGAGGGGGGCGGGGGGGGGGGGGGGGGGGGGCGGAGGGGGCTTGAGCTCCTGCCCCTTTGCCCCTTGATGCCCTTTTGTCAGTGTGTTTTTTTTTTTTGTTTTTTTTTATATGTGTGTGTGTGTGCGTGTGTGTGTGTGTGTGTGTGTGTGCATGTCCAAAATAATAATAATTTAGATCTACTGTGCCACGGTAACCGTGGCACGGTATCATGATCCACATAACGTGCCTCACTCTTCCCTTCTCCTCTTGCAGCTCCGCGGCTGCTGCTGCTGCTGTCCGACTGCCTGCCCCTTTAAATCGGCAGCACACGTGACTGTGCTCTGTGGGTTTTTTTAAACTCCACTCTCATTGGTTGTACTGCCTTAAATCCCGCCTTCCCGCTTTCTGATTTCTAGCGTGTGTGCGCGTGCCTGTGTGCGTGCCTGTTTGCTTGGAGCGCAAGATTTAAATTTCGATTCATACAGAGATACTCCCGTTGCCACATTTAATACTTGACAACAAAACTAGTCCCAGTTAAAAAACTAAATATTATCAGCGCTAAAATAGGTGAAAGCTGCTGAGTGCAGTTCTGTAAAGAAGCAGGAGAGACTGTTTGGATTTGTGGAACTTGAGAAATGTAAGTAACCAACGTTAGCATCTCAAAATAGCATTTATTTCTGAAGTATAATGCATTTATCAGCAAAAACCTAATCTCTTTTATAAAACTAAATATTCTGTGCCAGGCAGGAGTTCTGAAGACCGCTGGAAAGCTGGAAAAGCAAAGACTGTAGGCTGTTAAAAAGTCAGATTCTTACCCACAGCCGTCTGAAATAGAAAAGGTGAGGGTTTCCTTTTCACCATATTTCGTTGTTATTGTTGCTTTCATTGATTATCGACCATTTGAGGCAGTTCAGGCATAAATAGCAGGTGTTATTTCTTTTACATAATATACAGTATAAGAACACTATAGATGCCACCTAAACAACTGCTATATTTTGTTTAGACTAATTAGGATTCCACATAATAATAGTGTTATTTATTTCACAATTTCTACTTCTAGAATTAGAATAAAGACAAATAAAACCAAGGAATACCATTTACATTGGTTTTATTGTACAAAGGTTTCCACACTGTCCATTAATAGATTAGTACCAGGAGGTTTCAGGTCACTATTGTTAGGGAAATAATTATCTTGTCTGAGAGGATGTAGGTAAGGAGAAGCTGTATTCTACATTTCAGATATATGATGTAAGAAATGTGTTTGGAATGTTAAGATAAATTACATAAAATGGGCTACACAGAGCAACTACAACCCAGTTGTACATTTGTTGAAGTTTGAATTTAATATTTGAAATGCTGTCAGTGTCAGTGACACTTCTACTTCCAGTGCAGAGTAAATACAATACATTTATTTGCAGTCCCTTGAATGAATAATTTTGCTGTTTTATGATGCAGACAGAGTATCTTTGATAAAAAAAAGAATAAGGGTGGGGTTTATCTCTGCAGATTTCTATATCTTCAAAAGAAAATACAGGATAAATCTAGACAACAGACATATTTTGAATATATTTGGTTTAATAGGCCCGCATTAACTGTCTGTCTCTGTTGCTGGTAAGTTCAAATGCAAACTTTTTCAAAGTGGGAAAAAGTCATTCATCAGATCCAGTGATGCTTTAAAGATAAACAGACAGCATCTAGTGTGTGTTGTGCTTATAAAATTTGAATAAATGTAGCAAATAATGCTGCCTTTTCTTTTTAGACAGGCAAAACGCATTTTAATGCTCAAATCAAGCATCAAAAAATAGGAGCATGCATATTGCATAGGAACAATGAAGCTTTGGACCAATAGTGTCCCTACCAAAGTTCAAATCAAACCTACGCCCTTGATTCCATGTTACATTCTTTATAGTATGGGTTGGTACATTTCAACCGGTTGTATAGCAAGGTATGTTTCTGTATCGTGTTTTAAATCCGTGCCCCATGTGCCCTCTTTTAACTTTGAGCACCTGCCCCTCCAACGGTCTCTGCACGGCCCTGCACCACAGGGTCTAGTCACCAAGCTCTCCTCGACACCTTCTTTGCACGCTTCGGCTCTCCAAGCAGCAGAGGGTTCTAATATCTTCCTCAGCCAGAGGTGCAGCATCAGCCTCTCGTGCTTGCTGCTGTACCAACTGACCTCCACTTTAAAGAAGATCAACATCAACAAGGCTGCAGGCCCAGACATGGTGTCAGGCCGGACGCTTAAATCATGTGCTGACCAAGTCCCAGGGTTTTTCTTGACATCTTTAACCTCTCCATGATCCCTGCCTACCTAAAATCCTCCATCATTGTGTATGTATGGTTACAAACAACAGCCTGTGTACCGTCCTGTTGCTCTGACCCCTGTCATCATGAAGTGCTTCGAGAGGATCCTCCTGAAATACATCAAGGATGCCATCCATGCCTGCAGTTTGCCTACAGGGAGAATCGCTCTACAGAGTCTCATTGGCATCTCACACGGCTCTGACTCATCAGCAGCATCCCAACACACACACAGAACTGCTTTACTATCCACCCCACAAACATAGTTGTGAAGTTTGTGGACGACACTACTTTGGTGGATCCAACAATGATGAGACCCACTACAGACAGGAGGGCCACAATCTGACACAGTGGTGCTCCAGGAACAACCTTATCCTGAACACTAGCAAGACCAAGGAGTTCATAGTGGACTACAAGAGGTCCAGGAAGACTGCAGATTCTCCTCTCTACCTCCTCCATGGGGAGGTAGTGGAGCAAGTGGACAGCAAAAAAATCCTGGACATTCACATTGCCTCTGACCTGCAAACTTGCCAAGGCATTTACAAACCTTTATCAGTACGTCACTTGTCCTATCAGGAATACTAAGATTAAGTAATTGTACTGGTATCCAAGTGTAAATCCCCAAAGACCCTCAATGATTTTCATCCAGTTGTTCTCATCTTATTATGAAGTCCTTTAAGATCATTAAAGTTGAAATTGTGAAAGAGCAGTTTAGATCCTTCACAGTTATTATTTAAAGACCAGGTAGGAGTGTTGATGATGCTTTCAACACCCTACTCCATTTGGTTATGGGTAACTTGGGTAGGGCGAGACATTTCATTTGCTAGCTTTTATTTATTTTCTTCAGCTTTTAACTGTATAAAAATCCATATTCTTGCTGATCGTCTTATGAATATCTAGTGCGCTGGTTAATGGATTTTTTTAACTAACAGACCTCAAAGGGTAAGGGTTAACCATGTCTTTTCTGATGTACTTTTATCTTACACAGGTTTCCCCCAAGGCTGTGCCCTTTCACCACTTTTATTCATTTTATATACTAATGACTGCCAATTCGAGGGCAAACAAGTCATAAAATTTCTTGATGACTTATTGTCACTGCTTGATGACCTAGACTTTGATCATGTCTCTGTGATGAATGATTTTATTTTTTTTGGAGATTTTTCGCAGCTCTAGAGGCTCGCTTTTTTTTTTTTTTCCCCGTGTCCTGTCTAGCAATGTGGCAATAAGAATTGATATCTTAATGCCAAATAGAGCTTGACAGATTTTACTTTCACAAGTGGAGCAAACAGCTTTCGCCATAATGCTCCGCTTGATTTGTGCGTGTAAATAGCTTTATTGTGATTCCTGCAGGGAGAATTTCAGATTATGTGGACACTACAATGGGAAAGTAGGAGAGTAAAAGAAAAACAAGAAGAGAAGAAAAAAAAAGAAAGAAGAGATAAAAGGAAGAGAATGATAAAACGTCCTCTGTCTGCTCCATCACCTAGAAAGAGATACAGAAAGAACAGCACAACCAACAGACATAAAGCAACAGATACAATCGTGTAACACCTTGATACCATTGCTAAATCATATGTATTATTATTTAAGCTGACATGTGTAATGTGTTACCTAAAAAAGAAAGCAAAAGAAAGTAAATAAATGAATTATAGCCTTTCTGTATATAAGTGAACATTTAATACCTGGGACCCGGCACCTGTGGGAGTTTGTGAGAGTGCACTAGTTTAGGTGAAAATTTATCCAGAAGGAAATAGTTCGATAGTGATTGTGGAGAACCGAAGACCCACCTTCCCCGAGCACAGAGGCAGGAGTCAGGGGACCCGTAACCCCGGACTCCCAAAGGGGCCCCCAAAGCAGTGCGCCCGAGAGGGGCCTTCACAGGAAATCTGCAACCTCCCCCCCCGAGGAAAGAGGAGAGACGACCCCGAGGAAATCCCCCAGCCACCGCAATGCTGACGCCCCCAAGAGCCACGGGGACGAGCCCGTGGGCTCCGCCGGCAGCCGGCCGCGCTGAAGTGGTCCCGGCCATGGGCCCCGGGGGCCAGAGGCCCCAGGGGCGCCCCGCCCCCGCGGCAGGGGCCCCGGCCGCCCCCCGGGGGGCCAGGCCCCGCGAAGCCACCGCCGGGAATGGGCCGGCGCCCACCCGGGAACCCGCCCCAAACCCGAGGACCGTCAACGCGCCAGAGGGCCAAGGCGCCTGCCAACGCAGCGGAGGAGGGCAGGACGTGGGGGGATGGGCTCCGCACCTATCGGAGACTTGAGGTGATCTTGGGAGAGGGAGCGGACCAGACCCGAACCTGGAAAGAAAAAAAAAAAACAAAAAAAAAAAAAACTCATACACACCATCCCTCCCTTGTGCCCCACTCGCCGCACTCAGACACAAAAAAAAAAAGAAAAAAGGACGCTGTACACACATTCCCACATAGCATTCACATCCAAAAATCCCAAGTGGGGGGGTCACCACAATTCAACAATACGACTGCCTGTGCCCGACCCCCGGCCCCGCCCCCGGACCAGACGCCCCCCGGACCAGGCCCCCAAAGAGGGGGGGCCGACACGACCCGTACGGGCCACCCGACCAGAGCCCCCCTCACCCACTTTTTCAGAGGCTCGCTTTTTAAAACAGTAGGCTGGCAGGAAGGGGGGTGGAAGAGGGGGAGAGACATGCGGGTCGGAGTCGAACCTGGGTCGACTGCGTCGAGGACTAAGACCTCCGTACATGGGTCACCCTACCCGCTGCGCCACCAGCGAGCCCGTTATGAATGATTTTACTGGCTGGTGTGAGCGCTCATTTCTGAAGATGAATGCCTTAAAAACTAAAGAAAGTTAACTGATTTTAGGAAGAACCCTCCACCATGCCCTCCAGTACTTGTTAATAGGCACGCTGTTGAAGTTGTACAACACTACAAATACCTTGGTACAATTATCGATAACCGCTTGACCTTTGAGGCTAAAGGCCCATTCATACCCTACGTTTGGCCTACACGTCCGTATTTCTGTCCGTACGTTCTATCTGTTGACTCCTTCATACCTCCATCCGTTGAGGTGCGCAATAACCAATATTTCCTCTAGGTGGCAGCGCTGGGCGCCAATGATTCGTCACTGATCAAACATGGCGACGGTCCAAGACGTGATTTTGTTGTATTTGCTCCTTAAGTAAACTTTTTGTTTGTCCCTGTGCCCCGGACACGACACATCATATGTATGGGTAGTTGCGGACAAGCTCTGCAAGTTGTTCCTCGAATCCCGCCATTGTTTAAAGCCCAGAATTACAACCTTCTTCGTGGTTTTGTTGACATTTTGTACTACAAACTCAATAGCGCCCCCACCTTTTCCGGTAGTATTGCTACGTTGAGTCCGTAAGCGTAAGCTCCCAATTTTCGTGTCAAAGTACGGACGAAATCGACGGTTAGAACGTATGAAACACTCCACACGTATCCGTATCCGTCTTTTACGTGAGGTATGAATGGGCCTTAATACAGATGCTTTCTGCGCCAAGGCTCAACAGTGCATGTATTTTTTTGTAAATTGAAAAGTTTTAATGTTAACAGTGTTTCTATTAAACACTTTTTTCTTTTCTTTTCATTACTTTATTTTTTGTACTTCCTCTACATATCTTCTTCCTGGCTGCAAAACAAGTTGTCCAGGAAAGGGTCAGACATATTGCGTATTGACAGATTCAGGACCATTACATCAAAAAAATTATTATTTCATTATTGTTACAGAATGACAGATAATTGAAATGTCTGAAAACTGTCATACCACAAGCCTCATATTATTTAGTGACATGAATAGGAAGAAACTAAAAATTTAAGGAATTTTTAAAATAACAAAACACACACACAGGACAGCAACCTGGAGTCACCTACAGTCATTAAGTCCATGGCAGTAATGTGTTGTCTTGCAAGCAATATTATAGGATGATCTGTGGGTCCAACAGATTAACATGTCTAATACTTCCAGCACGCAACTGAAGTCTCCTCCTAAAAGGCTGTTGAGATCTGCTGCTCATTATCCATTTTTATTGGGGGTAGAGTGCAGCCCGTGCACAATCACATCTGTATTATTCAGCATCACAGAGTAAGTGGGGTAATGTGAGTAGAAAAGTGAACAAGATGTCAAGACTGTGAAAGTGCTCGGAGAAAAGACTAATTACACCACAAAGCCATTGGTTATATTACATTTTAGATTATGCTAATATATTCTTGCATTGGTATTTGAGTATGGCTGTTCTCTTTTAAACTCCCACAATTACATTTAGCAAAAAAGGTGCAGTAAGAGTTCCCCACACAGCACTTGGAGGAGTGCTTGTGAAAATCTAAAACCTTGATGAAAAAGAAAAACTGGGATGGAGGGGACACCACTTTGTGATAATTTCTGTCAAAGAGGAGAGGTGAAATGAAGCTGAATTCAAAGGCAGTTGCAGGTGGGGAGGATCACATATTGGCACTGGTGAATCAATAACCCACCGCCCTAGCATACAGGGGAAAAGTTATATTAATGCTACTTAAACAAGGCCAAAGAGACATATGCAGATATCTTTAACTTTTAATTCAAAAGTGAAAAGGACAACATTAAGTGATAGACAACATAAATGATTGAGCTATATTTTGTATATTTTTATTCTACTACTTTAAACAACATTATATTTACAAGTGTTTACCTGGAGAACAGTAGTTGCACCATGTCAACCAGTGTGTGTTCCGCAGATTTTCTGAGGAGCTCTACAAGCAGAATGGAAAAATAGATATGAACAAAACACAATGAAATTATATCCAATTAAGAGACTTTAAAAAAATCAACCCTAACAGAGGCTATTAAACAGATAAGGGGCTACAAAACAATATACTACTTTTGAAAAATAAGGGATTTCAGTCATAAAAGACTCACTCCCTTGTTTAATTTAGAGCTGTGTAATTTAGAAAATGGCACACTACACATTTGGAGCAATCATGCACAACCTGGAAAATTTTGTATATAAAAAATAAACCTCTGCTAATCTAGAACTAAATATTTTTAACATTAATAGGGGAGAACAAAAATAATCCTAGGTTTCTTTTTTAGGATATTATCTTTATTTAAAGAGTCACAGCTCTGTGGACCTGTCTATGTTCCTTCCTCTTTCAGCAGTGATGTTGAATGTTGTATGTTGAATTCTTTATAATTATGTAATAAGATCTGTAATAAAAAGGTAGCATTAGAGATAACTATAAAACCTGATCTTTATTTAAACAGTTTTGATCCAGCTAAGTTTTCTGACTTATGCAAATATTAGCTTCATCTAATCCTTTAATTTGAACGTTATACCCAACCCCAACCAAATTATCTAAGGACCTTTTCCCTTTACTTACTTCCCAGATTATAGATATATTGTTGGTAAACTGAAAAGTACCGCAGGCTTTTAAAGTGGCTACTACAATTAAACCCTTAAATTAAGAGACCTGGAGCCTCAGGGACGAAAGAGTGTGCAGCTCTCTTTCTAGAGGCTGGTGGAAGAGAGAAATCCTGAAACTTACAGTGCACAAAAAAATTCAGATGTACGAAACCATGTATAGACGGGTCACTGCATGCGTTGCCTTGATAAATCCCAATGTGCGTAGAATTGGACACAAATGCACATGTTCCTTGGGCTGACCTGTCATTGCCCCTAATTACATATGCTAATCAATGTAAATATCCCTCAAGGTGTCACAGAGACACCTTGAGGGATATTTGTAGTGAATTACAGCAAACCAATAGCTTATTGAGTGACATCAGCAATTCATTAAAGAAATTGCAACCCACACATCTGGCTCAGGTAGTGCAACTCATCCAGGATGGCACATCAAAAAATAAGTAATAACCGGGAGGAAACGAGAATCTATATCGGCACCGCTGTTATTACCAGGTGGAGATAATTCACGAGGGAGAAATGATTTAAAACAGATACAGAGGTTGCAGACTTTCTGCTGGACAGCAGGTAAGTTAGGTCAATATAACAGTAAAGTTTATTTAGGCTGTGTTAGAAACAGTGTAGAGCTGCAACTACTGTAATCCGTGTGGAGACAGATGTTTGTTTGTCTCTCTTTCCTTTGTGTCTATGCGGAAAGATATTTTAGCTCACCGGTTCACACTTTCTGAGGGGCAAAAGCAGGTCTCTTTACTTGTGTTTATAGTCGCTTATAATAGAGCCCAAATAAGCAACTGCACGTTTAGAAACGAGCCCAAAAAAAACGTGACTTACAAAATTTACAAGCGTCTTTAGAAGAAAAAAAAGCGGACTAGGTAACAGTGCCAAAAACACAATGTCCGTAGCTATTAGCAGTAGCTAGTACATTGAGGACATGTTTACATTGTGACATTTATGATAATCCGCAGCTTCTCTTGTAGTTATTACACGCTTAACAGCCAGGTTGTTTGTAATTCATTTAGCACATGACTAGATGGTGCACCAGTGTGAAAATCTTATACTGGGGCTTTAAAAATCCTTTAGATCAGGTTCGAATATCTGCTAGTATTAGCCGCTATTAGCCTTTCTAATAACTCGTTACTAACGCTAGTAAACATAACTACGGCTTGTTTAAACATAATGCCTGTTTTCGTTTCACTCTGTCATCATCCGATAATAATAGGGAACATCAAAGTCAATTTAAAGATGTTTTGTGTAATTTAAGATTAACCCATCAAGCTAATGGCCATATGACCCGGATGGGCCCTGACACATCATTTATGAACAACTGCTTACAGTGCCCTCTAGTGTACCTTATCGTCCAAAAAATACAGTATACAAAATGTTGTTCTAAATTAGTTAAGCTAATTCAACCTCATTACAAATTCTTTAATATGAACTTTGGTACTCTAACTTGGATCTGCAGTGAAGCCAAGATTCACTGAATCATTATCATGATGATGGTTTACAACTATCTTTTATTTATTTTTTTGTGTGTACATAGTTCCTTAGTTTATTTAATCTTAATCTTGCTTAGTAGTTTTAGTTAAGTTTCACTAGCCTAGTAGAGAGGACTTGTTGACTGAAATATAGTGTTAATTCAGATAAACAACATTTTCTAATGGTGTTCCCTGTATGCAGATTTATTTCTGTTTATAAATTCATCACTCATTTATTCCATATGTGTGCAGAGTTTGCCGTTAGAAGAATGCCAGTGCTCAGAACTCTTTTAACTATTGTCCTAATATGAGCTGTATGGGTTGATATTATTAATTCAATAACCACATCAGTGATGATCAGGCTTGCACTTTATTGGTCACCATTAACAAGACCAACTGAACTGCTCTCTCATACCAAGAACACTTTCTTCCCAACCTTTCCCGCCTGTACATCCTAAATACGGTAACAAACTGGTCACAAACTGACGGATTGCCTAAGTATTTACATCAAAGATTACCACATCATGTAAACATTAGCTAATCAATTGAATATACCAGATTATATCATAGGAGTGTTTGATAAGTTTCTGACAAACTCACCACTTAAGCGCATCTCAAAGCAGATTCTGAAACAGGACTGCATTATTTCACACACAGACTCGTTGGTCAGATGGGTTCCAACTGGCGTCAGCAGCAGAGTCCTAAGGACCTGAAGTAGCACAAAAGTAATAGACCACAATCCAGTTAGAATTAATGTTTTCTCGTGATGGTCATATGTGGTGAAAAACGTGCCTTTGCGCCATTACTAAGTTTTATGTGAATATAGAAAGGCACCTGAAAGATGTGTAGTGCATAAAAACAGAGATTACAGGAATTGCAAAAGCAGCTTCATGTGCAGTCACTGACATGACAGGTACTTTAACAAATGACATATTAGAATCGTTACTTTACAGAAAATTTTAAGCATGGCGCTACAACATTTCCGTGGCAGGGAAGCTCTGCTCCACTTCCTATCATAACAT
Source organism: Fundulus diaphanus (assembly GCA_037039145.1). Classification (NCBI taxonomy): domain Eukaryota; kingdom Metazoa; phylum Chordata; class Actinopteri; order Cyprinodontiformes; family Fundulidae; genus Fundulus; species Fundulus diaphanus. Next base: position 5,715,136 of record CM073121.1, on the reverse strand, counting down.
AAACCTTTCTTAAATTGTCAGTGTGGGGCTTGGATATTCTATTCTGGCACAACCTGATGGCTTGGCCAGGTCATTCTGGATACAGACTGCTTGTCCTGTTGATGCAATCAAAAAAACACACTCCTTTTGTTCCTGCTGTGGGTTTGGAGTACTTTATTCATATTCTGGTGAGATTGATCTTCCTTATGTTTGGGTTCTTGCTATGTTTTGATTTGATCCCTTTTGATTTTGTTCTGTACACACTCTGTGCATACAAAATGACAAAGTTGTCTAAGTCTAAGTCTTTAGTATGGGTTTGGTTATCAGCCATCCTACAGCACAGACTCATGGTAGCTTAAGCAGGTCGACACCATTGGCATTCCATTTATATAGCACCAATTCACAACACATGCCATAAGAAGAGTCTCAATGTTTCTGGATGTAAAAATGAATATATAATGGATTCAATGGATTAGGTCGGGCCGGATACAAGAAAAAACAAAACATCTTTCTTAGTTCAAAAGTTTCACAAGAAGACAGTTGCTACAAATAAACAAACATGTTCTACCTGAAGAATTTTCATCAAGACCACTTCATCGCTTGCAGGATCTGTTCCCACAAATCTTGCATGTGTGACAGCATCTGCCATGTTCTCAATAGCCTCTGCAGCAGCCTCATGGTTAGAATCTGGGAACAGATAAGAAATGCACTGTTTTATTTCAACATGGTGCATACTTCCACAATAATTCACTTTCTTAGGGAGAAGCAGAGACTCTTAGATGACTAGTAAATTAATTAGCTCTTGATTCAACACTCAAATAGTGTTAGGTTTAAAAGGCTTTTTCTTTTGGTCAGGCTTGTAGCTCATAACAAAAATTTATTTCCATGATAGAAGTTGTGCCATCAAGCCATCAGGAAAAATCTGAAGGGGTTGTAAGCAAAGGAATTTCACACTGCTGCACAAATAACTGCCCCCCTCAGCAGGGTGCCCTGCTATGAAGCCAGACTACACCTCACTTCTTTTTTTCTTGCCTGTGTACTCTCGAGGAGAGGGTCCACGCTGGGGAGACCAGCCACCCATGGGGCCCGCGTTGGGCTCAAAGACTCACAAGCAGGGTCGATCAAACTGAGTAAAATATGCTTTCTGTGAAACTTAATCCCGTCGCTCCTGCCTGGGATGACAAAGGGGGGATTTCTCTTCGTCCAGAGGACCTAACCGGACTCTGAGAACTGCCGGCTGTATCCAAGCTAAGTCTGCAGTCTCATTTCTGCGCAACCAGACACTGAAGTGAAAGAATCCATCTATACTAGCCTTGTTTTGTTTTCTCAGCTGTTGCAGGAAAATGACTCCAGACAGCCCGGAGTGGCCTCCCGTCTGCAGCCAGCACAGGACCTATTTTCCCAAACTGAGAGCTAAATCTGGACTGAAATCGCCCGCTGCACCCGGGTCAGAGAGTGCACGTAGGACCTCTGTGCGGTCTGCTCTGACCGTGTTTCGGCTAGCCCGGAGTCGCATGCCCGCTGCTAAAATAACCAACGTTTCCTTGAACTGCTTCCCAATGGATGCCCTAAGTGGACTGAACTGACATAGAGGCACCGACAAGTTTGGCAGGGAAATAAACAGGGAAAGTTAAATGGTTTATTTAGAACAGGGGTCTTCAACAGGGGGTCCGCGACCCCTAGGGGGTCCGCGGAGGTACTGCATGGGGGTCGCGAAAGTTTTGGTTGATTAGACATTTTTTTATATCCCCCCCCTGCAATTTTTTTCCACTAATTGAAATGTCTTTAAATACACATTAACATGAATTCAACACACTGTAGTACACAGATAAATGGAGGCAGAAGATGTCTTTCAGTCATCAATGCACACATTCAGCGACACACAGGAGCTCTTTCAAGCTGGACACCGTTTCATTCACAACCCCTGTCCCATCAACGAGTATTGAATGCACAATAACAAAGTACATTTACACATGGCACTATAGGACCAGTTTGATATAACACAATTTTATACAATATATATAATTAGGGGGTCCCCGCTTCATCTCGCCATCAGTTTGGGGGTCCTTGGCCTGGAAAACGTTGAAGACCCATGATTTAGAAGGTTTACTTAATGCATTTTCATGGTGTTTTTAAACACGTGGAGTTGACCGACATAGCTCCCGCTAGCTTCTTCGAACCAGGCCATTGCTGATGTAATTCTAGTGTGTTTTTATGGTTATAACAAACCTAACATAAGAGTTTTATACATTGATGGGCTATTGATGCTTGTGTTAACCAGTCTGCTCATTACGACTAAAATGAAGCCGAAGCTTTTTAAATTTAGCACCGAATGTTCTCTAGCTATAATGGTATTAGCTTCCGGATAAAATCCGCCCTTCTCGGATACACAACTACGGTTCATTTCAAACATAAACATTGTTTCGTTTTGCTCCACCATCGTTCGATAGTGCTATGAGCGTTTTTACCGCATTAATATCGAATATTAATGTCGATTTAATCGTGTTTTTGTATAACTTTAGGATTAACCGATTTTTAGCGACCGATCGCTACAGCGACCCTTTGCCTCCCGGAGGTATAATTGCATTAATAAAGTCGAGCATTCTAGATGTTTACTGATATTTTACTGAGCAAATCATTCTTTAAAATGTTATTTAATCAAATAATGTTTTGTTTAAATCAGGATTTGCATTGTGAATGGGTTGAAAAACATACCAAAATGTTCTTCTGAATTTCTTAAGCTAATTTAACCATTTCACATTCTTTAAGATGAACTTTGGTTCTTTAACTTGAATTTCAAGATACTTTTGCTTAGTAGTTTTAGTTAAGTTTTATTAGCCTCGTAGAGAGGATTTGTTGATTGAAATATAGTGTTAATTCAGACAAACAGCATTCTATAGTGATGTTCTCTGGATGTTAATTTTATTTCTGTTGATGAATTTTTGAACTTGAAGAGAAGTTGTCACTAATTTATTCTATATGTGTGCAGAGTTTGTTAAAAGAACGCCAGTGCTCGAATCATCCCTTTCAACTATTGTCTGATATCAGCTCTTGGGCTGATATTCACCGGACAATACCTAACAGACAGTTATTTATTAAACATTAAATAACTTTAAACAGTGTGTAATAGCTAAACAGAAGTCACGGAAAATGCAAAAACGTTAAAAGAGCAGAAAGATCAAGGTAACTGAATATGCAATGTAAAGTTGCTAAAGAGTGGCAATGTTACATTTGCAAAACCAATTAGTGCATACCACAACAGCCACCCGTAATCAATAGTGATAGTGAAGTCTCAGATTAAAATGCAAGGTCCAATGATGAAGACCAGTGGCTTCACTCACAACCGATGCCATTTTATAAGCAGGATCTTGGAGATCTTCAGCACCCACACCACCTACTGCAACCTGCCTGCTGTGAAAGCTCTGCTGTGGCCAAGGAGGAGAAAGCTGTGAACCAACCTAGACTTAGACTATACCAAACACTACATTGTCTGGTAATATAATTATTTTATTTTCTTTAAGAGTAGGGCTGAACAATTGCCGTATTTTTCGAACTATAAGGCGGACTTAAAATCCTTAAATTTTCTCAAAAATTGATGGTGCACCTTATAATCCAGCTTGCCTTATGTGTGACTACCGTTGTGCTTACTGACAGATTTTATGTTGCATAATCTGCTCAAAAATCATCTGTAAGCAACAAAGCCGCTGCGCTCAATGGATATTCGGAGCATTACGGTACACTGTCACTACCTGATACTACATTCTCGGGCATAGTTCACTCCGCGGAGGTCCATGCATACAGGAGAGTGTAGAACTCATTTTTTACGACAACTCGGTGCCGCGAAGTCTTTATATCTAACTGTTTTATATGTGACACCGAGCTTGATACACTGAGCTGCTCCAAGCAGGCAGTTGCAAGGAGGCGCGGCATCACAGTCCCTCTCTGCTCTCACTGACAGGTGTGAAGTGGAAGCCTGCTGGAAAATAAACGGCTGTAGGTGCACAGCTAGCTAATCAAACATTTTACCACCCGTTCCGCTGCTTCATCCCACCGGCATAAAGTGTGGGAATGGTAGGAATTTACCACAAGGAATATAGGCAATAGTACGCTTCACTATGAAGGGTAAAATGTACGCGGAGAGTCAGTGTGGAGTCCGCACAGTTCACAGTATGTGCACAGTACACCCGAGTATGTGGGAGCCTTGAGGCAGCCCGTGCCCAGAGTACACGCTAGCAACAAGAAACCTAGTTAGTTAATTAAATAGAAAATAATCTTACGTTTATTTTGGCTTTATGTTAGAAACAGGGCAGTGTAGTCCAACTACTCTGTCATCCCAACAGAGACGGACGGAGAGCTGTGTATGTAAAAGGGGCGGAGTGATATTACACATTTGGGAAGAATAATTAGTGCGCTTTATAATCCAGGGTGCTTTATGTGTGGACAAAGACACAGACACGCTAATTCAAGGAGCGCTTTATAATCCGGTGCGCTTTATGGTCCGAAAAATATGGTAATCGCATTTGCAATATAATCGCAATTTAAGAAAATGCAAATTCCAAATAGAAGAGGTCTGCAATCTTTGGCTATGTAACAATTAATGGATAAGACGCGTCCTTTAGGTGTTGGGAATAGGCTTAAAGAAGGTTTGCCTCCACATGGAAGGGAGGAGAGCTGAAGCAGTGAGATAATCTATTTGTTTTGTTTTAGAGTTTATATAATCATACTTTTTTTAACCAGAAACTTTCATGAATCTTACCATAGCATTACATACTGGTCAAAATGTTTAATACATTGACTTGTTTGTTGGTTGCACTTTGCACTATATGTTCAACAAGGATCAGCATGTTTAAATGATGACATTTCATTAGCGGCTTTGTTTTTCATGAACTTTGAAGATAAAGTATTTTTTACTATTGGAGCTCGAACACAGTTCAGTTCACTGAGATTAAAAGCAATTATATTTGACTGGGATTGGTCATGGCAAACAGAACATTTTAAACCCTCTAAACCTTCATTACTTTTCAAGGCAAAAACGTTGCAAGCTGTAGCTAGTTCCAGCTGCAAGGGCCTGAGGTTTGTTGACATGCAAAAGAGGACCAGCCGCCTACCAATCGACCGTTAGTACTCTGATGGCCGCTTATTTTCCCAGGGGGCTGAGTCATACTTGCAACAACAGCTTTGAAGGAGGACGACAACTGGACCTGAAGGCCTCCACTACTGTTTAAAGATGGGTGGTTTCTTTTCACAAAAACAGCTTCCTTTACATATCCTAACCAGGATGAGAACATAATTGCGTAAACTGCTGAATCTTAGCCTGATGTGCATGTGAGCAACCAGTTTTGATTGTCACACTTAAACATGTTGATCCACTATGCGAAGGTACTGCTGATAATGCTGAGTTGACCTACAACTCCTCAGACTGAAGAAGTCTCTTGGAGAAGAGACCAACTATTTAAACAAAGAACCCATCCAGAGGACCTATTAAACTTTTTTATTTCTTTCTGGATCATTAAGATGCATCAGATGCAAATGCAGGGGTTTTCAAATTAGTTGAAGGTGAGCCTCCCCTTGGAATAGGTAAGGGAATAGGTAAGGATAACCAAGCCCCCCCCCCCCCCACACACACACACACACACACCCGTCCCCCCAACCACAAACCTACCCCACACAAGTCCCTGCAGTAAATGCATATTTCTTTTGTGTTCCTGGAATGCTGTGTTTAAAAAACAACTGATAGCCCAATACATGTTTTTTATTGTATTTCTTTTAACAAAATACATTCATAAAAAAAAGTCCTATTAATAAAATATCGATCCAAATATTTCCATGTTACAGGCTACTTTTACTGAAACATCACGAACAGAGGGCCTACTTTTAAAATTGAACTGTCATTAGAGCAAATTCATAAACGATTGTTTTCAACAGCTGACAAACTGAACTAAGCAGACGCCAATGTCAAACTGAACTCACGTCAACAGGAGACGTCAACTGAAATAATAAAAAAGATAACCTGAATTTAACAGACGTCAACATATTCCATATTCCGATTTATGTTTTTAGGCTAATTATACACAATTTAAACCTATTGCTATTTTAACAACCAAGCATTTTATTAGATGTTATTTCTTATCTGATATATTTCGGATGTTTTGCACTTTGTTTTGCCTTGTGTTAAAGTGCTCTTTAAATAATGATGATAATGATTATGATCAGAATAAACTTTTGCATCACCTCCCAGAAGCTGGAAAGAAAGAGACAAAAACATAAATATTTTAGACTAAATACCTTAGGCTAAAATATTAAACTTTTTCTTTTTTTTTCCTTTCTTCAATCCCACTGTTATGCTTAGTAATTTTGATTTAATCCATCTGAATGCAGTATTTGCAAGCCATACGCTGATTGGATGAAAAAAAAACCTGTCTGTGATTGGCTGGTGGAGTGGACAGTTTTTGAAGTCGCGAGCGCATAGACAGAGTCGAGCGAACCCAGAAACAGCCGAGCGAACGCACAGCTGGTGTTGAGCGGGTCCAGCGCACAAGCAGAGATGGAACTGAGCGCGCGCCAGACCGGTTTTGAGCGGGCGCGTGTTGTCTCACTGCGCACTTGGATTGGTTCCTGCGCGCTGAAACAAAAGGCACAAATATCTTCTTCTCCAGCACATTCTTCGCGCCTCCCCTGTGACTCTTTGGCGCCCCCCAGGGGAGGCGCGCCTCACCTATTGAAAACCACTGCTCTACAGTGATTTGTTACTTGTGTCTATGAAAGGTGCTTTATAAATAAACCTTACTAACTTACACTGTAATGTGACCTGTTCATAACTGTGATGGAATTAATTGGAGAACCACCTATCATAAAACCTAGAACTACCTCTAACTAAACACCTGATGTGAAAGGACAATTAACCAGAGAAGAAAAAAAACATGATAGTTGGTACCAAATATGGGGGAATATGTTTACATTTGGATAACTTTAGACACACCAACAGTAGACAAGAATAAAACGTATGAGAGAGGTTGCAAGATAAGGTACGGCATTTACTACAGGAGTCAGCTATGCTCTTGTAGATTAGCAAGAGTCAACCTTCATACAGACAAATTCTGTAGGAAACTTAAAATTGTATAGGTCTGAGGCTCCTAGCTCACATTTCAATGCAGTTTGAAGTAAAGAATTGGATAAGAGAGTGAGCTATCAAAGTTAGGAATTAAGGATTTCTTTAGAAGATTAGGATTAAGACATACCTCCCCCAGATGAGGTGGAAGGGTGGAGGGAAAACTTGAAATTAAGATTTTATATTGTGTTTTATTTGAATGTAACAGAACAAGTATCTGGGGTTTGGCATTGGCTGCAGGATATCCTTGAGCATGACAGAAACAGCTGTGTGGTGGTGGAGTAATTTGAAACCTCAGAAATCCCCACATCTTTGCACACTGCTACAACTACATAGAGGCTCCAGATCATAACATCTGCTTTCCACCTTGGCTATATCAGCAGTCACTGAGATCATCTTTGATTGGAGCGCAACAATGTTGTCAGTGCAGATGGAGAATAAGAATTCCCTTTTGCACACAGTGCTCCTCAGCACGGCCACACTAGTCTGCACACTCAAAATGTCAGGAGAAAATTCAAGCTTCACCAACTGTGGCTGAATTTCAATTGTAGATAATGTTTGTTTAAAGAATCACAGAGTTCAGTCTTGAAAACAGAGGCTAGTTTATTGGAGAGTGAGCTGAGTATGTCACTTTGGAAAGCAGCATCAGATGTAAGGTTATGTCGCTCTGTTTGGTCTGCTGAGATATGGAGGGGTTAGAACTAGCTTTGGATATACTTATCATTTTGGCTCTACAGGAATAAGTTTGCAGAGGAGAACAAAATCACACAGAAAGAAAAAAGATGGAAAAGCTGTGTCTTTAGTCAAATAATTTAAGAGACCGAGCAGGATTCAAGTATTATTCCACTGACTGTCTTACCAGAGGTCCAGGCACTGCATCTTAAGATATGCCATCAAATATCATTGTAGATTTTCGTTTTATAAAGACTGCAACTGCCTACTAGACTTCATCACCAACAGACCTCAGTTGGTCCGGGTCGGACAGAAAACCTCTGATGTCATCACCCTCAGCACGGGCTTTCCTCAGGGCTGCGTCCTGAGCCCCCTGATGTTCACCCTGATGACACACGACTGTGTCCCCAGGTTCACCACCAATCACATTGTGAAGTTTGCAGACGACATGACGGTGGTGGGCCTGATTAGAGAGGACAACGACCAGGACCAGGACCAGGACTGATCCTGAACGTGGAGAAAACGAAGGAGATCATCATGGACTTCAGGAAGAAATGGCCTCGCCATGCTCCACTTCTCATTAACAGCTCAGCTGGTGAGGTGGTCAGCAGCAATAAATTCCTCGGGGTGCACATAACACACAACCTCAGCTGGTTTGTGAACACCATGTCACTGGAGAAGAGGGCACAGAAGCGCTTGCACTTACTGCGGAGGATGAGGAGAGCCCACCTGTCCCCGCCCATCCTCACGACCTTCTACAGCAGCACCATCTATCTGCTCCCCACTCCCTTCCAATTAAGCATGTCATAATATTTATTACTTTCTTGCATTTGTCTAAAAAAAGTAGATGCAATGCAGTTTTGCATTGCATTACATTGAAATGACTGTTGTCATTTCATCTTTTAACTTTTTGCTCTCTCTTTTTTCTTCATAGTAGGTACACCTGATCTGACGTTCTGTTAACTGTGACATCATCCAGAGAAGACAGATCACCCGCTATTACCATCTAATGTAGAACAGATTACTGGATCAATGTGTGCATTTGTGCTTGTTTGTCTCTCTTGCTCTGTCTTCTTTAACCCCCAGTCGGTCGAGACAGATGACCGTTCATACTGAGCCCGGTTCTGCTGGAGGTTTTTCCTTCCCGCTAATGGGTGGTTTTTCTTTCCACTGTCGCTTCATGCTTGCTCAGTATGAGGGATTGCTGCAAAGCCATGGACAATGCAGACGTCTCTCCCTGTAGCTCTATGCTTCTCCAGGAGTGAATGCTGCTTGTCGGGACTTTGAAGCAATCAACTGGTTCCCTTATATAGGAATTTTTTGACCAATCTGTATAATATGATTGATTTTGACTTTGTAAAGTGCCTCGAGATGACATGTTTCATGAATTGGCGCTATATAAATAAAATTGAATGGAATTGAACTCTGTGTGGCATTGACCTGGTCTCTAATCTGAGCTGCTGTCAACCTGCGATTTCTGAGGCTGGTGACTAGGATGAATTTATCCTCCGCAGCAGAGGTGACTCTTGGTCTTCCTTTCCTGGGGCGGTCCTCGTGTGAGCCAGTTTCTTTGTAGCGCTTTATGGTTTTTGCGACTGCACTTGGGGACACTTTCAAAGTTTTCCCAATTTTTCGGACTGAATGGCCTTCAGATCTTAAAGTAATTATGGCCACTCGTTTTTCTTTACATAGCGGCTTTTTTCTTGCTGTAATACAAATTCTAACAGTTTATTCAGTAGGACTATCAGCTGTGTATCCACTTGACTTCTGCACAACACAACTGATGGTCCCAACCCCATTTAAGAGGCAAGACATCCCACTTATTAAACCTGACAGGGGACACCTGTGAAGGGAAAACCATTTCAGGTGACTATCTCTTGAAGCTCATTAAGAGAATGCCAAGAGTGTACGAAGCAGTAATTAAAGCAAAAGGTGGCTACTTTGAAGAACCTAGAATATAAGACATATTTTCAGTTGTTTCACACTTTTTTGTTAAGTATACAATTCCACATGTGTTAATTCATAGTTTTGATGCCTTTAGTGTGAATCTACAATTGTCATAGTTATGAAAATTAAGAAAACTCTTTGAAGGAGAAGGTGTGTCTACACCACCTCCTCCATTACCATCTGGTACGCTGGTGCCACCGCCAAAGACAAGAGCAGACTGCAGCGTGTCATCCGGTCTGCAGAGAAGGTGATTGGCTGCAATTTTCCATCTCTCCAGGACCTGTAAGCCTCCAGGACTCTGAGGCGTGCAGGGAAGATTGTGGCCGATTTTGTGACACCCCAGTCACAAAATATTTCAGACACTTCCCTCTGGCAGGAGGCAGCGGTCCATCAGGACCAAAACCTCACGACACAAAAATAGTTTTTTCCCATCCGCTACCAGCCTTATTAACACAGCCCAGAGGCCCCGTGACACTTGACTCTGCCTCTCTCCCCTGTTCAGGTCCTACAAGCTACACCAACGTAGCATCTCCAGACCTTCTGCGTTACATTAACACACAGTCTACCGTGTATATAGCTTTCTGTGTATATATGTATATACACACTGAGACCGGCCCATTCATTTATGTCCATTGTAGTGGACATTTTGTCCACCTGTATTTCCCTTAAGTATCTGGAGATACCCTATCAAGCCCCATAGTGTTCTGTAGAGGACATCCTGGGCTTTCCAGTGATGTGTCATGTGATAGGTTTGCAAGCTAGGAACTTTACTTTTTTCCCCTCACAAGATGGTCGCCATAATAAAAACCACATTTTATGGAAAGAGGAAAGGTAAGTCAAATATTCTTTTGCTATTTTTACCATGATAATTATATATATTATTGTTTATTAATGTGTCATCAACAATATTATTACATCTGAAAACACTTTAATTATTTATGTTTTGAAATAACAGTCATTTAATGAATGTCAACTGTAGTGGACACCGGGACCATTTTAATTTATTTAATGACTGCACATTGTTGTAGGAGACAGAAGCGAAGCAGAGAGGATTTAGTACCAGATAATAGAGGGAGATTCAGATTTGGAGCTGTCAGATGAGGAAAAGGATGAGAATGAGTATCAGCCTGTGATAGGGGAAGATAGTGACGAAGAAGGAGAGGAAGAAAATGCAGGAGAATCTGATGAGACAGAGTAAGAGCCAGAGAGGGAGCGGGAAAGTCGTCGTCCTCTGTGGGCCAGGACAAACTTGTATGTTTTACTTAGTTTCAAGCTAATGTTTTAAATTTTATTATCATGTTACTGTAGAGTTTGTAGTCTTTATAACAGATGTTAAATGTATGCACGTTGCCTAAAGAAATGCTCGTGAGATTGGTCAATATTATACCTATGACATTGAAATTATGGCATTAATCAAAATTGATGTGTAAAAAATGTAGTTTTTTTTATTAACTTGTTAACTTTATTTTTTCCCTCATCCCATCCCATTATAATAGATTCACACCTGTGCTACCTGAGCTTCCTGCCTATCACAATAATCCTAAAATCTGTGAATACTGGAGTCCAATCCAGTACTTTTCACAGTACATCGATGACAAAATCTTTGAAGATCTGGCAGCTTTTACAAATCAAAGACAGCTGCAAACTACAGGAGTGTCTCTGAATACTAGTAGTAATAGTAATAATAGTAATATCATCTTTATTGTCATTGAAAGATACATTGAAACCTACATTACAACAAAATTTGTTCTCTGCTTTTAACCCATCACCCTTGGAGAGCAGTGGGCTGCCATGTGCGGCGCCCAGGGAGCAATCAGGGGTTAAGGGTCTTGCTCAGGGACCCTGGATGTAGGCACTGGGGATCGAACCGAGTACTTGCATCCTTCAAATGCATTTTGTTTTTTAGCCCAAAACAAAATGTTTTGGGCTAAAAAAAAAAACAAAGTAGGCTACCAGTCATTAGCAAGAAGATGACAAGGGACAGGTTCTACAAGCTAAGAAGCTCACTTAAGATTGTGAATGACCTGGATGTGACTGAAGAGACAAAGAAGTCAGACATTCTTTGGAGAGTCAGACCATTGCTTGACCGTGTGAGGCAAGGTTGTCTCAGCCTTCCAAGGTGTGACAAAGTGTGCATTGATAAGCAAATCATCCCATTCACAGGCCATTGCCCAGTCAGACAGGATTATCACAGCTAAAATATCCAGAGGAAGATGAAATGCAGAACTGCTTAGTTCTATGTCTTATAGTTTATTGTTGAACTAAATACATGTATTTTTTCTGTTGCAAGTATCAAACAACAGAACAAAGTTACAGAATTTTATTTGTTTTTATCAAATGTCAAAGTTCTTAGGTAAATATCACGTTCAAGACAATCTTTTTTCATTTTTTTATTTTCTAAAGCCTGTTCTATTTCCCCATGCAAATCGTCCTGTTGTCCTCCACAGTGGACATGCTATAAAATTAAAATTAAAAATATATTTAAAAAAAATAAAATTATAATGTGTTTTTTTAGGTCCAAATACATGGGAAATCACACAAAAAAAGAAATTGTAACACACTTTTTTTCTTTGGTTCTCAGGAGGATATATATATATATATATACAGCGTTCACTGAGCGAGAGGCGGGTTACACCCTGGACAGGTCGGCAATCTGTCACAGGGCAACACAGAGACAGACAGGGCAAACGACGATTGTTGCACACACTCACACCTAAGGACAATTAAACTAACAGTCATGTTTTTGAACTGTGGGAGTAAGCCGGAGTACCCGGAGTGAACCCACGCATGCACATGTAGAACATTCTATTCAACTCCATGCAGAAAGACCCAGAGGATTTGAAAGACCCAGGAGAATTTGAAAAACCCAGGGGGATTTGAAAGACCCAGGAGGATTTGAACCCAGAAGGCAACAACACTACTCACTGCTTCACTGTGCAGCCTCTGTTTATGACAGTATCATGTAAATCTTAGGCACAAATAAAGTGTTACCTAAACAAAAGTAATTTGTATAGTAAGTATAATTGTATACACTGTATACACTGACTGTATAATTACCTGTGAAACGTTTTCACACAGCCAAACTGCTTGTTGTTGCAACCAAATGCTATGGGGTTCTGTGTGAGAAGGGAGTAGCAAGATGGCCGCCGGTGACCTCTCCTAGTGACTGGCCGCCATCTTGCTACTCCCTACTCTCACACTTTTGGAAATATGCCCTTCCCACTTGTTTTAATCATTACCATATTTAATACTTTAGTTCAGGGGTATGCCTGGAAGGCAATAAAGAAGGTTTTGTAAAAATCCGATCAGCCATTCTTGCGTAGTAGATTTCTTGACATCACAGCGCCCCCCTAGTGATGGACGATCCTCAAACGCGGGTCACATGTGCAAAATCTTATTTGCACTATGTGTTATGAAGGACATGTCAAAATCTGTTATGGTTTTAGAATAATCAGCAATTACATTTAGAGCTAGCTAGCTAACAATCACTTATTTTAGCGTTACTTTTCGAAAAAGTCAAAATTCAAAAATCCGCCGCGTTAACTTTTTTTATTTGTCCATTACACGGTTGTATATGGAGTTTTGCGCGGATTGCAGAAAAAATGTAGGAGGAGTTTAACAAGAAAGGTTTAACCTTTGTAGCCATGTAGCGCGAAAACTAGCTGGGAAACGTGCCAATTCCCTTTATTTTGCAGAATCATCCAATAAACAAAGTGATGTGAAGTTTTTGAGTGTGGGACCAGTAGTTTGGTGGTTATAGGCCGAAACGCATTGTCCTTTGTTATAGCGCCCCCTAGTTGTTGAGGGGTCTGAATTTCTGGGTTTGAGTAGAGGCACACATTCTGTACTTAGATACCTGATTCAATAGGTTCGTTATAAATCCGCTTGGGCTGCACAACGCGTTTTAATTCCGTAATAATAATAATAATAACTAGAACTGCAAGCAGTTATTAACGGGTTCCAAGCCCATCTACGCTCCGCCCCCTTTGAGCATGTTCCTGGACTACAGCGTTCAACACCCTCATCCCACAGCATCTGGTTGAAAAACTGGAACATCTGGGCTTCAGCACACCCCTCATCACTTCCTCACCTCCTGACCACTGTCGGTCCGGGTCTGACAGACCACCTCTGATGTCATCACCCTCAGCACGGCCTCCCCTCAGGGCTGTGTCCGCAGCCCCCTGCTGTTTACTCTGATGACACACGACTGCACCCCCAGGTTCACCCCCAATCACATCATGAAGTTCGCAGTTGACACAAACTCATCAACAGCTCAGCTGTGGAGGTGGTTAGCAGCACCAAATTCCTCGGGGTGCACATCACGGACAACCTCACCTGGTCTGTAAACACCACATCTGGTGAGGAGGTTACAGAAGCGCTTGTACTTCCTGCGGAGGATGAGGAGAGCCCAACTGCCCCCGCCCATCCTCACAACCCTCTACACAAGTACCATAGAGAGCATTCTGACCATAGATATCCATAATAAAGGCTAGATGTCTTACGGCGGAGTCTCAAACGTCATCACCGGCGGCCATCTTGCCTCAGACAAGCTTTCTGGCGTGCTCTGTGGTACCTAATGTAAGGTGAGTGATCAGCACGAACACAAATACTCTTATCTCATTGAATTCTTGACGGTTTTACAAACAGTTTGGTTTCTTACAAACGTTATGAACGTGGCTATAATTCTTGATGCTTGAACATGTCGAAATTGCAGATTTTCTTGTCGAAAAATGACTTAATCATGCAGCATAGTTGTGCATCACGGCTACTTGCGCAAGTTATCAAGAGACCACTGGTCAATTATATAGGTTTTACTGACACCAATAACGATTGTATGACAATTAATCTTTGGTGTAAATTTGAGGGAAATCAATCTCACAATGGTCCAAAAAGATAAATGTTCCCTTAATTTCCCCATGGTTATTATAAATTATTTTAATATACCAACTCTTATTTCAGGATTTGTTGTGCGACAGGCTCTGAAAAAGCTGTCCTGTGATGTCTGCCGTGCCAGCTTGGTAATAGATGCTGCATCTGCCATCAAGGACCAGAGCTACCACCTGCTGAAGTTAAAAAACAATGGAGGTCTGGTGATTCCATCACAAGGCACAGTGATGGTAGTCAGGGCAGCAGAGTGGGTCATTCGTCAGACCTCATGTACCAGACGATCACAGCCCATCAAAGTGCTAGAGGTCGTGTACATTGTAAGGAAGAGGATAGGGTCAGAGGATGTGTTTGTGCTCAGAGAGCACATCGGAGAAACACAGTATGGCATAGACAGCCACCACCATACGGTGTTAACGTTGGTTGTGTCCTTGTTTTTTAAGTTAAGGCTGCACCAAATTGCCAAAATAACTAACCTTAGCTTACAGAGCAACAACATGCAACAGAAGCTCAATAAAACCGTCCTTTTCAAAGGGCATTAGCCAAGCTATGTTTTTTGGGTCATTTTTTAAATCTCTGTCTTCCATGTGTATACCATCACAGTAGTGTAGGTGGGGATTTCAACATGCTACATCTATATATACTTGTGAAGGGGACTATTGTACCAATTTTAATAGCAAATAAATTTCACTTTTATAATGGATTAAAAATAGGAACCTTTGTGTAATTACTCCTGATATATAATCCGAATAGTCTACATGAAACTTCAAAGTGTTACCTTTAATTTGAAACCTGAATTATGCTTCTACACCAAGAGGTTGCCACACAATAAGCCTTTTTTGTCAGTATTTCATATTTTATTATAACAGTAATATTCATATTATAAAAGTATGTATGTAAATATAAATAAATAAGGACTGTGAAATAATTAATCACACCCAAGTAAAAGTGTTTATATATATATATATAATGAATGTTCTTCATTTAGATTGACCTTTAAACCATTAATGCTATTACTCCTTTTCATATCTATCTATCTATCTATCTATCTATCTATCTATCTATCTATCCATCTATCTATCTATCTATCTATCTATCTATCCATATTATACCATAGTGTTACTTTTGGAATAAGTCTGATCCATATCTGAACTATGGATCTTTGAAAATGTTCTTGCCATTACTTCTACTTTTTCCTCATTTGTTACTGCTGTTCCTTCATCATGTTTTAGAACTGGATATGTTCTCTCTGGTCTATTTACCTTCATTTTCTTAATCATTCCCCATACCTTAGCTATAGGAGTTGTTCTGCCCATTGAATCACAAAAATCTCTCCATTTTGTCTTCTTTGCCTTCTAAATAACTTTCCTTGCTTCTGCTTGATCTTTTTTACATTCAATATTTTTTTTTAAAATTATGTGTTCTTTTCAAAACTCTAAAAGCTATCCTCCCTCTTCAAGTTTCTTCTCCGCTTAGAAAATCACGGGATGTGACGTCACATCCTATGATGTGCCCATATATGGGCAAAATGGCCGCCCTGTTCACAGTTCTGGATGGTCAGAGATCTGGATGGTGAGAGCTGTGACCAGATCATAAAATTCATTAAATCGTTAAAAATCAACGGTTTGCTCTAAAATTCTGAAAATATTCACGTATGTCCAAGAGTGCTTTATCTAACTATGTGATTTTTTAAACTCCCATTGAAAAAAGCGTTTCAGAGAAAAAAAATATTAACCTTTATAGTCTTGCACATGTGAATTTCAAAGTCTTTTAAATAGTTCAAAATCGCCTGGATTTTTACCAAACTGAAGTACACATTAAGTCTGAATGTGCTTTACAAATAGTGGCCATTTTTATTGGGATTGAACAATATTTGTGGAAAATACATTGATTTCTCCATTTTACAAACTTTTAAAAAATCAGAGTGTGCAACTTTCAGAAACCAAAGAGAATTGTTACACCTTATTCAAGGAATACATCCTGAAAATCTGAGATCGTTACACCACAAAATGGATTTTTGGTAATTTTTTTAAGTTTTGAAGGTTTTTTTCACACTTTTGGAAATAGGCCCCGCCCACTTGTTTCAATCAGTACCATATTTAATTCCTGAGTTAAGGGTTATGACTGGAAGGGGATGAAGAAGGTTTTGTAAAAATCCGATCAGCCATTCTTGCGTAGTAGATTTCTTGACATCACAGCGCCCCCTAGTGATGGACGATCCTCAAACGCGGGTCACATGTGCAAAATCTTATTTGGACTATGTGTTATGAAGGACATGTAAAAATCTGTTATGGTTTTAGAATAATCAGCAATCACATTTAGAGCTAGCTAGCTAACAATCACTTATTTTAGCGTTACTTATTGAAAAAGTCAAAATTCAAAAATCTGCCACATTAACTTTTTTTATTTGTCCATGACACGCTTATATATGAAGTTTTGCGCAGATCGCACAAAAAATGTAGGAGGAGTTTAACAAGAAAGGTTTAACCTTTGTAGCCATGTAGCGCGAAAAGTAGCTAGGAAACGAAAGGTGTGCCAATTCCCTTTTTGATGCAGAAACATCCAATAAACAAAGTGCTATCAAATTTTTGAGTGTGGGACCAGTAGTTTGGTGGTTACAGGCCAAAATGCATTGTCCTTTGTTATAGCGCCCCCTAGTTGTTGAGGGGTCTGAATTTCTGGGTTTGAGTAGAGGCACACATTCTGTACTTAGATACCTGATTCAATAGGTTCGTTATAAATCCGCTTGGGCTGTACAACGCGTTTTAATTCCGTAATAATAATAATAAATAATTTAAAAATACACGAAAAACAATAGTGTTCTCTGCTCACAGAGCAGACGAACGGCATAGCCGTTCGCCTGCGCTGCGGGCTTGGAACCCTAATAATAAATAATTTAAAAACACACGAAAAACAATAGGGTTCTCTGCTCACAGAGCAGACGAACGGCATAGCCGTTCGCCTGCGCTGCGGGCTTGGAACCCTAATAAAACAGAATAAATGCAGGACTAAATCAAAAGTAAATACTTCTATAACATATATTAACAATTAAGTTTTATTTTGCCTACTGTTTAACCAAACATAATAATGAAATTATACATTTCTCTAAACAAGGGCTGAATCCCTACTCATTTTTTGCATTGAGCAGAGGCATCATAGTTGACATCTATGCAGAAAAATTCTGACTTTTTAATTACTAACAAATACAAAAAAAATATTTGCACAGCAAAAATCCCCCTATACTGCATGGAATGTTGCTGCTAAGAGTACTTTTTGGTCTGAAAAGTACCTCATTTAACCAAGCAACAGACAGCTCATTTCCAGCAACTCAACTCTCACATGGTCGAGCCATACTGCATTACCAAACCTGGGATCTGATGACCAGATGTAGCCTTCTGTTGGAAACAGACTGGGACAAATCGGCTGCTAGAGCAACAGGAGTCTGTGTTTATGAAATCTGAGAGGCTATCCAGCCATTTTCCTGGAGCCAGCTTGTTTTCCTTTCTCATCTCTCTCATTAACAAATAAGCAGTGGGGGGAGTAGGAGTGGCTGTATGGACAGAAAGACAAAGTGTGCAATATATATGGAAAAATCTATAAAAAGTTCCTTTTATAGTTTCCTCCAAAGAGATAAAAATTCAACCATGATTCGGTGAAATACGTTTGTGTATGGAAAAATTACACAGATTTTTGGCAGCCAGTGCATGAAGCTTTTCTGAGGGTAGTATTTTAGTCCAAGAAAAACATTTATATATATTCTTCCAGGGGTGAGTGCATTGAGAGTGTGCTGAAAACATCCAAAATATCAGCAGGGATATAAAACACAAACTTATCTTGGTACAGCCTTTGCTATGAACATCCAAAGAAAAGGTGGGAGTGAGTCAAGGTGAAAAGGATAGCGAGGTTGGTAAGTATAATAAATTATTCATCACCATCACTGCAAAAAACGAAAATCTATACAAGTAATAAACTTGAATTCAGCATTTTGGTCTTATTACACTTGTTTTTCAATGTATTTACTTAGTAAGACTGAATATTGTTAAGATTATTTGACTTGTTTCTAGAAAATTCATCCTTTTCATCCTACCTAGATAATACAACTAATTCTGAGCAGCTTTTTTCTTAAAATAGCACACATTACGGACTGAGTCGCGTTAACATTTAGACTGTGAGTACATTTTTACTTGTTTCAAGACAATAAGACAATCCATATTAACCTGTTTTAAGAACTGACCCCATCTCATTAAGATATTTCAGCTAATCAACTGTGATTGCATTCAAATTGATAGGGTCATTGAGATTGTTTTTCATGATTTAGCTTTGAGATTCTGAACCTTACCAGTGGACCATTCACTGTTTGCAGAACAAAGTAAACTACAATACATCATAACTACTGTACATCATACATAAGCTTATTATAATAGAAGCTCTGCCTTAAGGATTAACATATGGTAAATAAAGCAAACAATTTCTTCCGTGCTGATTCACTCATTTATTTTAATACATCATACCTTCTCATACAACAGTTAGGTCATATTTTCTCAAAACATATGTTTTACTATTGAATGGTACAGGGTGGTATGCAGTGTAATCAGGTTGTTTTTCTAAATCTATAAACTCTGTTGCCTGTGCAGGATTTGGCACAGCAATTTCATACGATTGTAAATCTGTATCCCATTTCAATGTGTCAAACACTTGATATTCACAGCAAAATAAAGATGAATCATTAACATAAATATTACTTATTAGTCCAAAAATAGGGAGCCCATCATTTGAGTCTGTGATTATTAAAGTCTTTCCACTAATGTTTGTTGCCATTAAGAGACATCCATTTCACAGAGATTACATGATGAAAACTGTCAATTTCCAGAAAATCTCTAATCTTTGAACTGACAAATGCCTCTGAGGCCTCTGAAACCGCTGATGTGGGGCCTAATTCTTTTTCATGAGCAAATATATTGTTTGTTTGATAGGTACTTTCGACAATTTTGCTATGATTTACAAGAGATTTGCAGACATTTTTATAATTTAATTTAGAGGACCACTGTTTAAAAAAACAATGCTTAGACTCAAACCTCATGCACATGTGTCTCATCAAAGGACCCAGTGCTTCAATTTGTGAAGGTAAATGTAGCATATAATGTTGCTTAGGGGTTATGTTGTTGTCTGGGAAAGGTTTCCTAAATTGTTTCAGATGCTGCTCTATCATTACTTTCAGTTTTTGTAAGGTTTCCATCATCACAATAGGAGCAAAAAGAATGTGAGTTATTTCAATTAATTCTATGATAAACTGTACATAGACATTGTCCTTGATGTTATTCATAATAAAAGGGAATATCTTCAGAAATATCAGCATCTGTCCAGACGACTGTTTTAGTTTGTTATCATTAGATGCCATTGTACTGACACTGATTGGACATGGCTTGTCTTGTATATCCCTGTTTGAATATGAAAAACCTTGTATACCTGAATTTATAGAGTCTAGATCAATATGCCCTGACAAAATAATGTGCTTTAATGCACATTTTATTTCCTGTTGCACAAAACCCTCAAGCATGATGTGCATTATATCTTGATGGGTTTGTTGAATAGGATCATAGCCTGGAAAATCTATAAGTTTACTCCTTCTATTTATACCATAGGTAGTCATGAGGGCATTTTTAAGAGAGTCTGTACTGGCCCTCTCTATTTCCCTGCACTGTCTGATGTGACTTTGTAATGTTCTTAGGGTAAAACTATTTTCATCAAATTGGTTTTGTATTGTCTCAAAGTCACACTCACAATGCCTACACTTACTAAAAGCAAACCCAACTCCAGATTTAAACCCGGCCAGGTCATGCTGAGCAAGGGTATCACCACATATTGATATTACTGCACCATATAATATACTCTCACTATTTCCAACTTGAATGTTGACACCGTTGTACAGTTCCTTCAAATCCTGTTCAATTCTTGTTAATATAACATCAGCATCAGCCTCTGAGATATCCTTAGCTTTTGCAATGGCAAGAAGTCTTATGGCAGCAAGCCTAGACCTAAACTTGGGGTTTATGTTTCCTACAGTATAATAAAACATGAGTAACTTGTTCATAGAGGCATGGGGTCCAAGAGGGGAGCAAATCTCTATTACATCGGAATACAAAATTAACTGTAAAGCAGTTGGCTTAACAGAAAGCAATGGATGAGTTCTGAAAAGGCTGCCATTCACAATGTCACGGAGATATCCATTTTTGTTACAATTTTCTGGTGGATTACTGACCATGCTAAAAATTCTAGGGTTGGATAGCAGTTGCTGTAGACTCTTGATGAGAGGAACATAGAAAAAAACTTTGTTTCTAATGGTAAGAACCCTTGAAGAGCCTCGCTTAACTCTACACAGTCTTTGTGAAATTATAACCTCCTCTGGTTCCACTGGTTTAAAAAGTTCCTCAATGGTTTGGCCCTGCATGTAAGTTGTAGTCAAGTTGGAAAATGGATCTGGAAAACCCTCAAACGTTGCCAAAATCTCATTTCGGAGCTGGTCAATGCTTACTGAAGGGTCATGTCTATCAAAGACATCCACCACTCTGTCCTGCAAGGTTCCTACAACAGCCATTTGTAACTGCTGGGTTTTCCGTATAATCCTGTTGGTATTACCCTGTAGTGAGATAAGGCAGAAAAGCATACTATTATGGCATTACAAAGACTATGAATGACAGGATATGGGTGAAAACATAAAATGTGTCACTCAGAGGAATTTTAAGTAGTATTCACATCTTTTATTGCAAAACAATGAAAGTAAAAATGTGATCTGTCCTCAGTAAATCCCAAAAAAGCATAGCCTACCCGAGAAAGACAGCATGTTTCACGAACATCCACGGTAAAGGCAGCTGCGTGTCTGGTCAATTCCTGTTAAAGTAGCAGATTCAGCTTGTTAAATGACTGTTGTCAAAGTTGTTTTTGCCAGTGCCGTTTGCATTACAGACAAGGCAAGGCAAATTTATTTATATAGCACATTTCAGTACAGAGACAATTCAAAGTGCTTTACATGATTAAAATATAGGGAAAAAAACAGAATAAAAGCAAGTTGGAATAAAATGTAGAAACAAAATAGCACATGGGAAAAGAGAAACTAAAATCAAACATTAAGAAACGGTTGACAAAAAATTTTAACTAATTATGTTTCAAAAAACAGTTTAGTTAGAACAGTTGAAGGCAATCCTAAACAAATGTGTTTTTACTCTTGATTTAAAGGAACTCAGGTTTTCAGCACTTTTAGACAATGATGCATTCTGGGTTTGCTCAAATTCACAACTAACACCGGTTTATGGGTTATGCAAGTGGTTCCCAAAAATGTTCTAGAAAAACTAAATACTAGAAAATTCATTCATTACAAATGGTTGGAACAAAATTCGATCAATGTTTGTATGCCTACCTTTTCCTTGTTAGATTGCAGTGGTTCAATCCCCCCACTCTCTTTGCAAGCGTCATCTTGTCTTAAGTCAACCTGCGTTGTGTTCTGCCTCATATTGGTAGTTGGAGTAGAATCTTGAACTTGGTGGGTAGCTGGAGTGATACAGTTGAAAAAAATAGGTAGGTCCATGTCGAATCGTTCACCCCCATGGCACCTTGAGCTAACTGGAATGCAATCCCTGGGCGGACGACCATTGGCGAGGTACGCTGCATGCCTACGCTTGATGTGATAATAGAACGAATTGAATACCCGGTATTCTTCTTTGCACCCATCGATTCCACAAATAACACGGAAGTTTCTACTACGTCCATGCGCCGTGTTAATATGGCTTAAAAACACTTTTAAAGTCAGTGCAATAAATGCAAAGCAAATCACACATCGCCAACCAGCCATCTTCACAAAGTGTTCCTAACTTGATAGATTGAGATGAGAACCCGCGTTTTTTATTTTGTAGGCTATTCGCTTTCCCGCGATGGAATATTCCATACAAAACCGGGGGGTGGGCTGACTGACCTAATGCGAATTGTGTGATTGCACCCAGCCTCTTTTACACAAATATTCAATTTCTTTTTCAAAACTGGAGAATAAACTTTTATTGAGTGCTATAATTGACTACTTCATAACTCTTTGATTTTATTTCACAATTCCATGCACTCCCAATTTGGGCTGACTTGGATTCGCCTAACGGCTTTTGCGCGTTCTTTTTACCCTGGCAGCTGCTGCAAGGACATGAGACGAGGAGGATATCAGAAGATACAGATACGCTATCAGGTGTGTATGAAACTTTCAGACTATAGAGGATTGGAGATTATTTCAGTCAAAAATCATTTGAGTACATTTTTAACGGAGTCGAGGTTCCAGTAAATAAAAAAAAAATAAACCAATTGGAAAAGGGGGCTAAAGCTTGGTGCACCTTTCACAATCTCCAGATGGCTAATGCTAACTACCTTTGATGTAGTTTGCCTTATGTAGTAACCTCGCATGATATATTTTACTCGGCTAATTACACGTTATACATGCACACACTGTCTTATGTTGGCAATGGTTAGCATGAATTAAATTGTGAATCCACAAGTATAAGGTTTCCCTTTAGTCTGCATGTTAACACGTGGGGGACGCATGATCAGAGCGACATCGACCTCGCATTAGCCAAGAGGGGTCAGACGTGCCCCGCGGGCCGGTTCCGGCCCGCCCAACGATTTAGTCCAGCCGTGTTTTATTGTGGCGGGTCAAAGTAGCAGCACTCTTTGAATTCCGGGTCAGAGGTTAACTCCTCCATCGCTGTGGATAGCTGCTTGTGTTGGCGTTTTTCCTAAATCACTGAAGAATATTGTTGAATGAAGTCCAATTAACCTAGACGAAGGATTCCATTGGGTGTTTTCTGGCAACCACTCGACGATGAGTCGTTTATTTTATGTTGTTTGTTTTATATTATAGTAGAACTGCGGTGGCGACACGCCTGCTTAAAATCTATGTATTGGAATCTTGAAAATGGTCTTGTAGCTTAAAAAAGTCATTCTCTTTTAGTTGATTTTATGGTCGAATAAAAGAGATGTTCTGAAACCATTAAATAAGCCCTTTGATTTTTTTTAAATTGTGTCCTTTAAGGATAGTTTTAGTTACTTTTAATTAAATTTGTCAATTGCCTATAGAACTCTGGAATTTGTTCATGCCTTTGGAGTTGCGCAACAAAAGAAAAAAAAAACAATTGTTTATTGAAACGGTATAAGCGTTACAATTGGAACTAACAGCAGCACTGAGCTTCAGATGTGGAACATTGATTTTAAATCATTTCTTAATTTTTATCTGTTTGATGTATTTTGTCATGCAGGACAGTGTTTTTAAGTCCCAAAAACTGAATAAATGTTTTTCAACATTTTACAATCACTGTGATCAGTTCCTATGCATAATGCATTTAAATAAATGTTTAACTGAGTAAAAGTATTGTTGAAATTGCACACTTTTCTTAAAAACTGAGGTTATTCATAATATATTTTGTAAAAGTGAAATTCGCTTAATATAAAGATCAACAACAAGTCCACTTTTATTAGTACTATTTAATCTTGCAATGAGTTTACTTGTGTGGCCCCTTTGAGATCAGATTAAGCTGTATGCGGGCCCTAAACCAAAATGAGTTTGACACCACTGCCTTAGCTATTTTTGGTCTCAAACATGCTGTTGATTACTTTGATTAATGCGGCTATACTCCGCTGAACATAATGTGAAGTGTTAATGATTTTACTTTACCTAAACAATTCTGCCTGGTTTTAAAGGCTGGTTCTGCACAATTTTCTGTCTAATGTATAGCTTGAATGTTTTGACAGTATTTTGTTTTTAATTCACAGTTAACCGAGTGAGTTGTTTGCAGCTGCTTTGCTAAAAACGGGCATATGGACGGCAATATGGAAAAGTTAGACAGATAACGTGATACAGTGACGATGGTGCTCATGTGTGAATGTCAATTAAGTTAATGTGTCGATTTTCTCATTTGTGTATCTTAAATTTCATTTAAAATTATAATTCATTACAATAGGCTTGTATGAGCTTGCTGAATGGGATTTTTAGACAAATGGGACAAAGTATTTGGATCAACAAATACTGGATCAGATCAGAAGATAATGTGAATGTTGCTGTAAGTTATAAAAGTGAAAGTGACCTTATGGGTCAATCTTGGTGTCAGCTGTGCATTCACTATACAGTTTTGTTCGCCCTCCTGTCTTAAGACATTCAGCAAGCTCATACAGTAGACTTGAGCCACCATAAATTCCTGCTAATGGTAAACTAAAAATGACATTTAATCAGAGATACTTTTCACTTACTCTTCAATAGAATCTCCCGCACACTAAAAGAATGTTAAATGACAGTCACTGGGGCATCAGTGAACCTCATCTGTTGATTAATCTGATTCCGCTAATGTTCTGTACCTTTTGTCTCTTGTTTGTGACACAGCTGCCAATATCGATATGGAGGCACTGAAGATGCTTTCGAGAGAAGAGCTTCGCGACCTCTTCCCAGGGCCTGACCATTTTTGTGAAGAATATCTATATGGGATCTGTGTCACCCTGTGGTAAGCAAAGTTTTTTTAAACCTCATGTACAATCAGTGGTTAACTCATTAATGCCAGAATGCTGTGTAGCACAATGCAACACGTTTTTCTGTCATATCCATTGATGGCAGTGGATAGAGGGGAAAAAAACACAGTTTGCATACACACAGTAGCCTACATGCACAGAGACTATGGTGGAAAAGTACTTGACTAGACTGGGTTTTGTTAAATGTCTGTTGGGGAGTTTGAGCCAAAGTGTGATATCTAGGCGATTGGATTCAGTTTTGTTCATGCTCATATCTAGTGTGCCACCCACTAACCATGTCCCATTATACAAACACACTACAATCCATCTACAATCCTTCGCTTTTAGCCAAAATACTCACCACTTCACTGTCATCAAAACTCTAGTGCATCCTGTCACTCGCCTGTCACTAAAATAGTCTGCGATTTTTTAGTATCTAGACCCATGTTTATTTTGTATTCAGTGGTGTTACTGTGATGTCATGTTGGTGGTTTATCGTCTTTGTTTTTGCTTAGAGTTATACTAGGTTTATTATAAGCCTATAAATAGGCTATACGATATCATGGGGTATGGTATTGTCCCTCTTGTCCCACTTCTCTCTCTCTCTCTTATATCAAGTTGCCTCGTCTTACGTGTTCAACCAATTGTCCTCTGTGTTGGTATGTTCTGAACTTTTATTTGTTAAATTAATGAATTAAGCATTGGTTTTCTGACTAGTTTTTGCTGATTCCTTTACAGGAGAAGGCCTCATGCAGTTCTTCTGCTGCATTCATTGAGGTCAGCAATGAAACAGAGTGTGCGGCCACTGGAACCAGTAGTGGGGGAAGTGACAGCAAAGAGGAGGAGAAGAGTGGGGGGACTACATACAGAACACTTACACTGCCAAGCCCCCAATACATGACATACACTGATAATGAATTGGAGAATGTAAAATCTTACTTTTTTCAATTGAAAAGACTTGGGAGGGGAGCAGAGTGTGAGCTGTCCAAAGAGCTAACATGTAGACTGATCCGGAATACAATAACCAACATGATGTCAGCGGTGAGGGCATTGCACTGTGAAGAGAAGCAGTATCCATCTAAGGAGGACCTCGTAGCCATGGGCAAAGGCCTGGTGATCTACTATCCCATGCTCTCCGATAAGCTCGACATACAGTGTCCACGGGTAAGTATTGCTTTCAATGTAATAAAGTACCTCAAATCGCACACTTGTTTACAGAGTCCTTTGGTTGTTCATTCCACTGTCTCCCATACATGCATCCATTACATTTTCTGCCTAGATTGAAGTCTTCAAACGACTGCAAAAGAGAATCCACAATGTTCGATCCCGAAGAAAAGCCAGGGTGGCACTCCTGCAAGGGGGAAGAGAAAACTGCAATATACGGATGCCGATGACACTGATGATTCCACCACATCTACCATTCTCCTTTCGGCAAGCCCCAGCAGCACCCCTAGCACCCCTGAGGTCCACACTCCGCCCGCCACTCTCCCTGAGGTCCACACCCCATCAACAAGCACTCTAGTGAAAGATGCAGCTGTTGGTAAGTGTATTGGATTTCACATTTACATTTAGCCTTACAAGCAAATTATATTTACTCTATTTTGGATTAGTAAAGCCAGACCCTCTCGAAAACAATTGGGAAATGTGACTAATAGACATAGATAATTATCAGTTGATTATACTAATGTGTTCAGTAGTATATTGTAAGTCAAAATAAAGCTTTTAGAGCCACTTTTCTCATGGCTTATTTTGACACTGCACAGATGCAGTACTTCCATAACGGCACAAGAAGAACAGTGCAGCATGCAATATGTTTGGAATGCATAATGATTCGGCTGTTGTCAGCAGAACAGCCAGGATAACGGCCCTACTGCTGTTACGAACTGTCCTCATTTATTTATTTCTTCAGCGCTCTATCTCCTCTTATACAAATTGTCTCATGATGGCTATGGTTTATAAAAGGGGGACTCTGTTGGTAGGTTGCCCCAATGGGTTATCTTTCTAGCCTTCCGTGCAAGAAACACTGTCCAAACAAAAAATGACACGTTTCAGTTCTGACAAGTCATTGATTGAGATTGAGATTAAAAATGTAATGATGTGATGTTTTTATCCCTATTTAAATATAGGACACGACAGTAGGATGGCTCAGGCCAGACAATACAGACATCTCCAAGAGATGTGCCGGAAGAATAAGCAAAACCAACACGATGTCTCACAGCTCCTTGACCTTGAATTTGAGGGAAGAAGGCAGTTCATCGATTCCCTCAAGGAAGCCGACAGACCTGGCAAAATCCTTGAGGCCTACTCGTGCTTCAAGAACATAGACCATGTAAGTACACTCACTACTCAGAATTAAGGGAAGAATGTACCGGTCAGCCTGTATCCTCGTATTTTAAGAAAAACCCGTTATATTAATCCCTTTTTTTGCAATATAATGCCAAGGTTCTTGAGGAGCTGAGACGAACAGTGGCGAAGGACAACGTGCATTATGTGAAAGAGCTGAAGGAGCGCTGGGCAGACTACAGAACCAAACTGAAATTACAATTGCAAATTGCACTATTTGTTGTTTCATTGAGTAGCTCCAATTACTCTCTCTCTCTCTCTCTCTCTGTAGATGAGCAAGCCATTGACCTGATCATCTCCTTGCCAGATATGTTCCCTTCTCCAAAGAAGATGTCATCTCCATCAGAGGCGCTCATTCATGTTCTGCAGGTGAATGAACTTAATTACATAACCTTATGCAAGATAAAATATTTATGTATCCATCCTTATCATTTAACATTTGGCAGGTTTGAGCCTCACTCTGACTACACCATTAACGTGTCCTTGAGCATAAGTTGTATCTTGCTTTATCTTTAGCTTTACCTTTGGGCAGCCATGGTGTAATGGTTAGGGCGTTGGACGGTAGATCAGAGTTGCCAGTTCAATGCCCACCCTTACTAATCTCTTCCTCCATCCATGGCTGAGGTACCCTTGAGCAAGGCACCAATCCCCACATTGTTTCAGGGACTGTAACCAATACCCTGTAAATAGGCCTAACTAAGTCGTACTGTAACTGCAAGTTGGATAAAAAAAAACTCGAAATGGCGTGAAGTACAAATAGCACACTTCACGGCATCGGGACGCACGTTTTGATATATACTTTGTGGGGGTATACCCTACGGTTCGGGCTGTATTAACGGTGAAAACCCTTATTAGGTGCATAGTAATAGGCACTGCCCATGCATTTGCATGGCAGTCACCTAAAAAAAATTTTAAGTTCTTGTCAAGTGTATTTTTCCCCATACATTCACTACACCTAAATAATGAAATTAATTCTATATAAGAAAATAAGTATTCTAGCTAAGAAAATCAGACTAGTTTTAAGCCTTTAAATGAACTGGTATCAAGTACATTTGCCTTGTTTTTAAGCCTGTTGTATGCTTGTTTTGAGCAATAATTGGTTAGAGGATATTTAATTCTAAGCAATAATGACTAATAAATGAGAATAAATTGCTTAAAATAAGAGAAAAAATCTTAAGTAAAAGAAAAAATAGATTTTTATACTTGATTTAAGTTTTTTTTGGATGCTTACTACTTGGATATTATGTTCTTGTTTTAAGAAATCTTACCAAGTCCCATTTGCTTGCTGCACTGGCAGATTATTTTGCTCAAAATAAGCAATTTTTCACCTAAAACCCTATTTTTTCTTATTTTTTAGAGGGCATTTTTTGTTCCGATGAGGGTATTTCCAATTGTTCAGCATCTCAAAAGTACAAATACAATTAAACAATGTTTTCCATACCCCCTTTTATGTGGATTTGTGTTATACATTAACAATTACGCCTACAAAGCACTACTTTCACCACCTTCCAGCAGTGACAGTCTAAAAAAATGGTGAGAACGCGATATGTTAAATGGGCCTGGATAAGCCTTGAGACCCGGTCAGTGTTTTGGAAATGTGAGGGGGCAAAAGCCTGCTGTTTTAAAAAAAAATCTAATCTTTATTATATTATAGAAAATTATAACCAATAACTGATGAGATGATGTGAAATCACTCTGAATTTGTGCAAAGGTAGCATGTCTTTAAGAAATTTCAAACACAGCCTTGAAAAGCATTTGTGGCAGAGGAGAGTGAAAATAGGTAGAATCAGGATTAAAATGCAGTTTTCTAAAGTGTCAAACATTTAGCTCTAAAGTTTTCACACCAGTTACACTGAAATAAAACTAAAATCATTCTAAAAATGATTTTACAGGAAATGTTTATTCTTAACAGATGCTTCATATGTTAAGCTGGTGTGATGTATCCCAGAAGAGTATTGCAGAGAGACAAGTACAGAAACAGCAATTGCAAAATTTCTTTTAAACTTAATACCTGTTAACGATTAACATTCCTGTGGGTTGTGGTTGTTTTTATCTATGTTTAAAGCAGTTACACATTCAAACTATTATTTTCTATGGAGGATTTTCACATATTTTCCAAAGACAGGTGAAAGCACGTGATTTTAAATTAATCACATTATTAATAGCACTCTCCCTTGACAAGACCCTAACCCATTGGTTCCGAGCAGTCAAAAATGTCAGGTTCTACATGGGTAATGTGTTTTTACCCTGATCGGTAAATCACAAAGAAGAGCGCTTGTGAGACGCAGAACAAATGAAAAGATTATGGAAGAATGCCTGACGCCATCTGTTAAGCATGGTGGAGGTAATGTGATGGTCTGGGGTTGCTTTGGTGCTGGTAAGGTGGGAGATTTGTACAGGGTAAAAGGGATTCTGAATAAGGAAGGCTATCACTCCATTTTGAAACGCCATGCCATACCCAGTGGACAGCACTTGATTGGAGCCAATTTCATCCTACAACAGGACAATGACCCTAAACCCACCTCCAAATTGTGCAAGAACTATTTAGAGCAGAAGCAGGCAGCTGGTATTCTATCGGTAATGGAGTGGCCAGCGCAGTCACCTGATCTGAACCCCATTGAGCTGTTGTGGGAGCAGCTTGACCGTATGGTACGCAAGAAGTGCCCATCCAACCAATCCAACTTGTGGGAGCTGCTTATGGAAGCGTGGGGTGCAATTTCTCCAGATTACCTCAACAAATTAACAGCTAGAATGCCAAAGGTCTGCCATGCTGTAATTGCTGCAAATGGAGGATTCTTTGACGAAAGCAAAGTTTGATGTAAAAAAAAATCTTATTTCAAATACAAATCATTATTTCTAACCTTGTCAATGTCTTGACTCTATTTTCTATTCATTTCACAATGTATGGTGGTGAATAAGTGTGACTTTTCATGGAAAACACAAAATTGTTTGGGTGACCCCAAACTTTTGAACGGTAGTGTGTGTGAAGAAGCCAATGTTAAAGATTATGAATTGTTCCTACATACATTTAAAACCGTATATAACAAACATTGTCCAATAAAACAATATTGCTACAGAAATAAGTATTCCAGATGTCCCTGAATGTCCAAAGGTTTACAGAATGCTTGTAAAAAAGAAAACACTTTATAAGCAATTTATGAATTGCAGAACTAAACACAATGAACATCAGCAAAAGTAATTTTTTTGAAATTCTTTATTTTCAAAGTTGTTGTTAGTGCAAAAAAGACATACACATAACATATAACCCAAGGGGTGTGCTACTGATGTACATCAGTGAAAATAGACATAAATGAAAATACAATACACCCCGCCTCTCGCCCATTGAACACTGGAGATAGGCACCAGCACCCCTCGCGACCCCATGAGGGATAAGCGAGTCAGAAAATGGATGGATGGAAAATACAATACAATCACCATTTACATCGGATTTGAATAAAATCTTCCCTTATAGTTGTGATAAAGTCAATCCACCTACTCCATTTTTGCTCAAATTTGTCTTGTTGTGCGCTGATATTAAATGTTATTCTCTCTAGCTTGAAGAAATATATGATATCAAACAACTCATTTAGCGCTGGTATCTGGGGTCTGAGCCATTTTCTAGTAATGGCTTTCCTGGCTGCCGCACTCGTAATTTGAAACAAATATTTAATTTTATATGTCACGTTATCACCAAGTAGAAAACCTAGATACACTGATTTCAGCTGAAATTGTATGTTTATACATCTTTTTTAAGATTTTATCGACTTCATTCCAAAATACTACAATCATCCGAAGCCAAGAAGAGGAATGGCGCTCCATCTTTGTAAATCTTCTTTAATGGTTTTATTTAATGGTAGGTAGTTATCAGGGTACAGATTTTTTTTTAAATCTTTAGGTATTGCAACTCCAAGGTATTTCATCTTGGTAGCTCCCCAATTTAATGGGTATCTATCAGACATGTGTTTAGAGGGATTATATCCAAAGCATATAACTTGTGTTCTTGACAGGTTTATATTCAGAAAATATCCGTAATTTTCTAGTAGTGAAGTTAAGTGTAGAAAAGAGGTCTCTGGATCAGACAAATAGAGTAATATATCGTCCACAAACAAATATTTTGATATCACCCTTTTATATCAATACCTTTGGTATTTTGATTCTATGTGATGTCAATAAACAAGAGCAAGGGGATCATGGGGCATCCTTTTCTAGTGCCTCTCTCCAGCCTTATAGGTTGGGATACTGCTCCATTCACCTTAATTCTTGCCTTCGGGTCACACACAATCAAACACTTTTTCTGCATCTAAACCAACTAAAATTGCAGGTGTATTATTAATTATTGTATGATTTACTACATGTAACGCACGCTAAATATTATCAGTTTGCTGATCCGGATAAATCCTGTCTGATCTAGGCTAATGATCTGTGGGAGAACCATATCCATTCTTTTGTCTAGTACATGGGTGAACATTTTGTAGTCCAGATTTTGTGGTCTAAAACCACAATAATCAAGTTTATCTTTGCCTTCCTTTGGTATTAATGATATTAAAGCTTGACTCCATGAGAGGGCGTCTTGTTTTCCTGCCTGTGGTAATTTGTGTTCAGTCAATTTGGTTTCAGAATTATATAAGTATAAATTCCTGTGACAGTCACAGGGGAGGCGCGAGAAGACAGAGAAGAAGACAGAAGAAGACAGAAGAAGACAAGAAGACAGCGCTGCCGCTCAACTCTGTGAAACTTTGTAGGGATATTCGTGCCTTCTGTTTGAGCTCAAACCGATCTGGCGCGCGCTCAACTCTGAAAAACTCTTCTCCACCCACTGTCCTTGCGCTGAGTTCCATCTCTGCATGCGCGCTACTTTGCTCGCGCGCTACTTTGCTCAATCCACGCTCAACACCAGCTGTGCGCTCGCTCCACTCCATCTCTGCCTTCGCGACTTGAAAAACTGTCCACTCCAGCAGCCAATCGCAGACAGTTTTTTTCCTATCCAATCAGAGTATGGCTTGCAAATACTGCATTCAGACGGATTAAATCAAAATGCTGCAGCCTTTGACAGAAATTACTAAACATCACCCTGGGTTTGAAGAAAAACAAAAAGTTTAATATTTTAGCCTAAAATATTAAGGCTAAAATATTTAGACTAAAATATTAGAGTTACTAAGTGAGGTGTGAATTTTTTTTGTCTCTTTTCTTTCCAGCTTCTGGGAGGTGATGCAAAAGTTTATTCTGATCATAATCATCATCATTGTCATCATTATTTAAAGAGCACTTTAACAAAAGGTAAAACAAAGTGCCAAACATCAGAAATACATCAGATAAGAGATAACATCTAATAATAATAATAATAATAATAATAATAATAATTTAACTTTATTGATCTCACAATGGACAAATTCACTTCTGCATCTTAACCCATCCCCTTGGGGAGCAGTGGGCTGCCACTGTGCGGCGCCTGGGGAGCAATTGGGGGTTAAGGGTCTTGCTCAGGGACCCAGAGTGCAGGCAGTGGGGATCGAACCGGGTACTTGCAACCTTCTCAGATCGCAAGCGCACTGCTCTAACCACTAGGCCAGCACTCCCCTCTTTAACAACCAAAATGCTTGGTTGTTAAAATAGCAATAGGTTTAAATTGTGTATAATTAGCCTAAAAAGTAAATCGGAATATGGAAAGTGTTGACGTCTGTTAAATTCAGGTTATCTTTTTTTATTATTATTATTTCAGTTGACGTGAATTCAGTTTGACATTGCTGTCTGTTTAGTTCAGTTTGTCTGCTGTTGAAAACAATCGTTTATGAATTTGCTCTAATGACTAAAACTAAGCCCTCTGTCCGTGATGTTTCAGTAAAAGTAGCATGTAACATGAAAATATTTGGATGGATATTTTATGAATAGGCCTTTTTTATCAATGTACTGTGTTAAAAGAAATACAATAAAAAAACATGTGTTGGGCTATCAGTTGTTTTTGAAACAGTATTCCAGGAACACAAAAGAAAGATGCATTTACTGCAGGGACCTGTGTGCGGTAGGTTTGTGGTTGTGGTGGTGGTGGGCGGTCCTGCACTATACCGCGGTGAAGTTGGTTTGACATGGACATTCAAGCTCCGCGGACTCAGCGGAGCACTCTTGAGAAACAAAAATCAAATCAGATTTGTTGACGGTCCCACCGCGTATGGGAGAAGGGAGCAGCTGAGAGACGCTGACCGAAATCGGAGTCCTTAAACCGGATCAACCGTGAGCTAGATCCCGCTGACTTCGCGGAGCTTGAATGTCCAATGTCAAGCCAACTTCACTACAGCCACTAACTACGGCGATTTTTTTTTAATATACGTACATGTACAATGTATGCAAACCCTCTGGCATGAGTCTGTGAAAAGGATTAATAGGACAAAAACACCGAAATAATCCTTAGTGAACAATGTTTGTTTTAACCTACCGGGCGGGTCGTCCTCTCTGCTGAAGCGCTGTGTCCGCTGTGTCTCCGCTTTCTGATGTTAAACAAACATGTCTGAACGTCCATCCATCC
Source organism: Fundulus diaphanus (assembly GCA_037039145.1). Taxonomy (NCBI): domain Eukaryota; kingdom Metazoa; phylum Chordata; class Actinopteri; order Cyprinodontiformes; family Fundulidae; genus Fundulus; species Fundulus diaphanus. The sequence goes on along the minus strand of CM073121.1, from coordinate 5,681,159 downwards.
ATTTTCTGACCCGCTTAATCCCTCATGGGGTCGCGGGGGTTGCTGGTGTCTGTCCCGATATAAAATAATTCTTAGCCGTCCAGTGGTTTCATGCTTGCTGCCTGCCGTGTTTATAAGGCAGCTGTACGGAACCCTTGGCCAGCATTTCACAGACTCGCTCCTTCCCTTCAGGCTTTTGCTGTATAAATCTGGCAATATGATACCATCAACCATCAACTTACTCTTAAAACGATCTTGTGATACGTTATCTAAAGAAGAAAAATATGCCGAGAACTCGTCAGTTTCCTTCCAGTCCGGCGCGCATGCGCAAAAAACCTGGATGAAAACAATAGCAGTGAACTGGTCTATAAGCGACACTAGAAGGCGTTTTATTGTGGACTTAGTTCGGCAATTTTTTTTTAAAAGCGCTTGCTCAAAGTAGACGTGGATCAGCAGATTTGGTGTGTGAAAGAAGATACTGGAAAACATCCATATATCCTTGTTCGCCGTACCGGTTGTACAACGTAAACGCCTGTGTGTTTCTAAGCAAGTTCGCTGCGCGCATTCTCTGTGTTCTTGAACTGATGTCACATGTCGGAAATGGCCGATCGTAAACGAAGACAGAACCAAATTCGGAATGCCAAAATTGGTGTATAAAATGCGCAATATTTCATATTTAAACTTAATTTGAACACTTTTGACACATGAATATTCAAAGTTTACCTTGTTCTGGAAGTTATTCAACGGTTTTCAGGATTTTTTTTCAGTCCAAGAGTTAGACTTTAAGGGAAAATGTAATTTAAAATAACCCACAGCACTCTTAAAAGCATGTGCATATCAGTTTGTGGAGTGATTTTGTGGAATCAAATTGCTGTATTGTCCCCCGTGGGGGAAATTACAGTTTCAGTACAACCCATCAAGAGAAAGACATAACATGGGTAGACAGGTCACTGGGGCCTTGCTGACTTTTTCAAGGAGCTGCCTTTTGCGGAATACAGATAACAATAGATTGGGATGGCTGAGTGGGAAAAAAGTGCATTTGTCACACGATCTCTTAGGAGACAGTATGAGGATGCAGGGGAAAACCCTCAGCAAAAAAAAAAGTAACATACAGATGGCATCATAAGCATAACGTAACGCGTGGGTGAGTGATTGGTTCATGGGTGGGAGGGCATCCAACCTAGGGTTCTTGTCCAAGGGGGTTAAAACAAACGGGCACAACGGAGGCGGTGAGTCAGAGGGGGGCACGTTCATGTGTGTGTATGTGTGCATCAGTGTAGGCCCATGACTGTGCATAGTCTTAGATGGTATGTTTATCAGCAGTTCAGTAGAGCACTGTTCCAGGTCACAAGTGTCATGGTGGGGCGGGGGGGGGGGGGGGGGGGTAGAGCAACTTGTTTGCATAACATCCACGAGAGTTTCAGATAATCAGCCTCCAAGGCCAGCATTGGGAAGCCAATTCAGAAAACAAGGAACTTGTTTTGTCTTAGGCTGACTGTGAAATTTCCATCTGCCTTCACGTCTTTTCTGGTCCGTCTTCATGGCAAGTCCCAAACAGCCAAATTTGCTGGTCTTTCCACTGTAAATCGAGCTTAGACTTCACCAAGGTCTATTTCATCTCACCACTGAGTTTAAACCATAGCTGGAGTGCGATACTGTGCCAGGATCGCATCCAGCTTGCGGTTTTGCTCACAAAACTGGATTTAACCCATCATAAATTTCCGACAGTCTTACCATGGCCAGAACAGCCGCCAAGATCTTCCGAATTTGCCGATATGCCAGGTAACTGCCAGCTCCTCTAAGCAGAAATCCTTTTATCATAAATCCACTTATGTACGCATCTTCCACGTCCTCGATGGACAAAAGAGATAGAGACACACTCTTCCACTTCCCCCTGGAATTGACAGTGTATCCAGCTGCATGTGTCCCCTATGGACAGCTGGGCTCCCCTGCGCCCGTTCTTCTCATTGAAAAAATTTGATCAATTGTGTTGAGCGACCAGCTGCCCAGATCCGTGGTTTGCAATTCGGATGATTTGAGGTTTGGGGCAGGAGAAAAAGTGTCCGCCTTCACCAAGAGCCGGAAGAGAATGGCTTAGATGATGAAATTAAGCAAAGTAAACATATTGCACAGTAGAAATATATGGAGCACATAAATAATGTGTATAAAAATTAATAATTAAATAAGTACATTTATCTGCAGGTGCATATCTGTATGTGAAGGTGTGTCGCTATACATGCAAATGTATGAGTATAAAACTACAGTATATATGCGTATATGTGTATTTATGTATATATGAAATCACCATTTTAATTTAGGATGTGTATGGAAATTAAGGGACAGGACTTGATAAGCCATTGCTTTCCTATTCCCATTTCAAACGCAATTTGTTTTGTGTTACAGAATATTTTGCTGGGTATTTTATGTTGTATGCGTTTTTTTCTTTTTTTTGTTGAAAAATTATTTTTTATGGTTCAAAATAAATAAAAAAATTTACAGACACCACTTAAAATTGATAGTTTTACTCACGCTGTGTGCACAATGTTCTTTCGAAATAGTGCCTTCTTTATGAAATATGCCTTTGCATGAAGCCTTATTTACTGCACTGGATTTGGTCTGTGGAAAAATCAAAACCTAATGCAAACTCAACATCTTAAATCAAGATTACAGAATCAAACAATTTATACAAAAGTGATGCAAAATATTTGATAAAGAACAGTTAGAAGTTAATACATTAAAGCAGGAGATTAAGATCACTTCCTCAATCAGTGGCCGTTGCTCACTGGCCTAAGATCTAATGAAATGATTTGTGAGTAACGCAGACTTTGCTGATGGTGAATGAAGACCACAGAAAAATGGAGAAATGGTAAAGGCTCTTAGGAAGGCAATAACATGTAATTGCTCTTCCCTGTAAGATGGAATAAAATGTTGGTAAAAGTCTGAATTCATAAAAGAAAAAGACTACAAACAAGGGCAATTCTGGGAAGATGTCTGGGTAGTATGAGCCACTAGATGGCAATATTTCACAAAACCAGTGCTTTTTGAACTTCTGCTTTTCCATCCAATCATTTTAGCTGAGTTGACAGTTGCACGTAGGAAAGTCACCAAACTGTATGGAAAAGCAACTTCTGAATTTCAGTTTAATTTTGAAGGAAATACCTAATAAAGAACAGGAAATGCAGACAAGGTCATGGAAGATATTGAGGGACAAAAAATGGAATGGCAGGAAAAAGGGCAAAAAATTAACCTAGTGTTTTTAAGTGGACTGCAGGCAACAGCCAGAGGATGTCTTCTAAGGATGGAATCCTTGTGCACTTCACAATTTTGTTAAGATCCAGGAGCAAATTAGAATGTCACTATACATTGGTTTTAACAAAGTCATTTGTCCTATTTGTTGCTGGTATTATGTGTTCACCATATGTGTGCATGCCACATTTTTGCATGAGAGTTTCAGAAATTAGGCTCCCTAAATACAAGTTAAAAATTTGTATCTATATAATAGGAGTTTCAGAATCACCCATGTCTGCATCTTATTGCATCAAAAAACTGATTTCCTCCCAAAAGGCTTCAGCATGCAGAAGAGGCAAAACATCAGCAGCAGCCAATCTCAAGATAAATTCAGTTATTGTTTGGTGTTTTTTATTCTCAATGAAATGGCTCAATTTATTGTAATTTTGTAAGTTTTGAGATGGGAGAAAAACCCTCTTTGAAACAAGGTGGTAAGATTTCTAACAACCACAACATTTTCATACTGGAGTACTACACAAAAAGGGCATTGCATGCAAAACTATAAGTGTTCAGATTATTTGCTGGTTGCAACAATGTGAACAATCAATTTTATAGAAAGACGTGAAGTGCATTGTTTGCTGATGTTCATACTTGCTGAAGAGGCAGCCTGAAAGATAAAAAAATGTTTTAAACCAGAACAGGGCCAATTTCAAATTGGGCCCTAAATCAGATATATATATGATGCTTTTAAAAGCAACCTCAGCCTGAAAGGTCATGTTCTATTTATCTGGCTTTTGTGTGTTTTTAATTGTGACAGATGCGTGATTCTGCGCTGCAGGGAGCAGTGAGATCTAATGTGAACAATGGAAAATAAGCATAGCAGCAGCTGCTCGATCTAGTAACTGATTGCTTGTGTAATGTCCATACTTTACCAAACACTGTGCTACTTGTGATGCTACCTCGTTTTCCAAGCATGCTGATGGACATTGACTGACTTAATTGTGGTTGAACTGCGTAATTTCATTGCAAGTCTCCAATTAAAAACAGAAGCCAAAAGAGAAACATTAAACATAAGTATTTGTCATTTGTCAGGAATATAGCAGCAAACAAAAAAGAATTCTATGTGCAGAAAAGTTCTGTTTAAGACCATATGAGTAGAACAAGTAATATAACAACAGGATGTGTTGCAACAGTGAACGGACCATATGGCAATGCAAATAGTACAGTTAGTGCGATAGAGTAGGGCATTCCTTAAATTACATCAAATTACTAAATTTAGATGCCGGCATCGCGACCATATTGTGGTCATACAAGCAGCGCGGTAACGCTTGAATAGTTTACTTGTTTGAGTCAAACAGTGAACAAATCTGTCCTGAACATCGCCTCAACAGACAATAATATGGCAACAACAAAACACCGCTGCTGCGTTGGTAACCCCGCGACACCAATTTTACGAGCAGTAAAAGTTCTGGTTTGTAATACCAACTAATTACATGCATTTGTGATGATTAGAAGAGGCCTGTGGTGGTTTTCTTGCTGGTCTTCCACTTCTTTTCATGGATCAAGTAGATTTTTTCTCTAACAGTGATCTTGTTTGTGTGTGCCTTCAGAGGGGTTTGTGTGTGAAGAGGAGACAGGATCAGAGTGTCTGATTACAGCGGGATGATTGACTGTTTTTAAGTCTATTGACTGCAATGAGCTCTATAATAAATTAAAAGATAGGCCTGTAATAATACATGTATTTTTTCTTAGTATTAGCTACAATTCTACGTGGATTCAGCAGGTTTCTTCCTCGAATTTAATCCGTTGTGCGAGAGGAGAGGACAACCTCTGCAACCTTTCTACTAATACTGCCTTCTTTCTGCTCACTTTGAGGCCTCAATAGTTCAACCACAATTAAGCTGTTCTACGCTGGGTTTCTTGATTGAAGCAGGTTGAAATGAAGCTCCTGGGACGTCGTCATCTACCAAAATGACTAGTATTGCGGTTGTTGCCCATGTAATTTGCACTCTTCCTGTCCGACCAGCAGGGAAACCGGCTGCCTCGGGAAAAAGGTGACATCTTTTGAGAACTGCCCCATAGAGCTCAGTGTCTTTGTAAAGTGACTAGTTTTGTATGTATGGGAGAGGGGAGTATTGGGAGTTCTCTTGTCAGGGGGCAGCAGGAAAAACTGCCCATGGTCATGCATCGTCTGTGAACAGTGTCATGGATGGAGGAAAACAATGTCCCAAATAAATCTCTCCACTGTCCTCCTCACTCTGTGCACATTTCTAGTCTGAGGCGTTGTAAGCCTCAAACCAGACAGGGATACAGCTGGTCAGAACACTATTCTCCCTCTGTAGAAAGTAGTGAGGATGGGAGAAGGGAAGTTTGATCTTATCCAACACAGAAAGTGCAGATGCTGCTGCGTTCTCTTCACAACAGCATCTGCACTTTCACAAGGTGTGGAGGGACCATGTCAATGTGTCTGAGATCTGCACCCCCAAGAATTTGATGCTTCAGACTCACTCAACTCGCTCATTGTTTTAGAGGAGGGGGGTGTGACTTTGCTGATTTTCCCTGAAGTTAACCACAATCTCTTTTGTTATTCAAGATCAGATTGTTTTTGTCACACGAGTCCACCAGGTGCTTCACCTCCTCTCTGTAGGCCAGTTGAGACCCACCACTGTCTTGTAATCGGCATTCTTAATGATGTGGTTCGTACTGAACCTGGCACAGCAGTCCTGGGTCATCACTTCAGCATAAGAAATTGTTCACATTGGGGACATCCGGTGCAATGCTACTTTGAGATGGATGCACAGTGGCGAGTTCCTACTGGTGGGTTCAGTAAAACTACCTCCAAACAATATCAATTGCGTTGTAGACATTTCAAATTTGTATCAAAGGAGGGAAATTGTTTACGAGTCAAAAGAGTAATGGGAAAATTAGTAAAGTACAGAAAAAGAAGACTAAATCTGCTGAGCAGGTCACAGAGGACAACAATAACAAAACCATGCCTAGTCAAGCTAGTACTGTATGTAACGTTAGCCAAAATGCTCTGCTTCAAGGTTTGACATCACTCTCAAATGAGTTAAAAGACTTAAATAAGATGCGAGACGTGATCTGGGTTATTTTAAAAATGATCTAAAGAGACCTTTGAAAGATGACCTCACTGAATTTAAAGAAAGTTTTGCGAGAGCTACAGAGCCAAAATATTAGCCTCGCAAAGGCACAAACCCGGATAGCTGCACTGTAGTCGCCATCCTTGCAGATGGAAGAAACAGTACTGTAAGTGGTGAACGAGAACTCCGGGATGCAGGCTAAAGTTATCAGTCTGGAGAGCCGCTCGCGAAGAAAAAATATCAGGAACTACAGAGTGCCTGAAGGAAAAGAGGGAACATCCGTCATTGAGTTTGTTTAAACGTCACCTCAGCTTGTAAGATGGAGTGGAGCTTCAAATCCATCGAGCCCACAGAGAAGTGACTCCAAAACCAACCGCTACGGCATCACTGAGATCAATAATAGTCAAATTCCAACAGTTTCATTTTAAAGAACTGATCCTTAGGAAGGCATGGCAGCAGAAGATTGAGACTGATGGCAAATGACTTTATCTCAACAATTAGTACGTGACCAATGTCATGGAGAGGTGCAAAGCATATGGCCCCATTAAAGTGGCACAGTGGGAAAAAGGGATCTGGTTCCAGACACCCTTTACGAAGATGCGAATCCACTGGGACTCAAGATTGCAGATTTACAGGACCTGAATCAACGCGATATCAAGGTGACTTTGATGACCAGGGTGACCGCTGCAACAACCACAGAGGAGCGCTTAAATGCAGTGCCCCGTGGAAATGCGCCAACACTTCAAGCAGAGCAGCTGATGGGAAATCAGACAAAGCAGAGTTAAGAGTTAAAATTAAGGTGGATGAAAAAATACATGATGCCCAGGTGAAATCAAACCTATTATCTATTTTTTAGAATTATTATTCTTATGTTATTATATCAGAGGACGTAATTAGAGGGACTGTTTTTGTATAGTACTAAATGTTGGACAACTCTAGTAAATTGGGTATTCCCACACTACTAGGGAGGGCTCTCATAATGATGAGGCACTTTACCCTCCTCCCACGAGCAGGGACATTAAGGGATGGCTAATTACATCTCCCTTCTTGGAAGTCCCATTGTTCTGTGTTCTGTTGATGTTCTATTGTTATACATGTTATGTTCAGAGTTGGATTGCCACACAAACTAAAAACAGTAATGGTTGATATTTAGATACTGTCACTGAATACTAATGTTTCAATAACGCTGTTATGCGTCAGAATGTAATGACTAAATTAAAGAAGGATAAGTCACAGATTATTTACTTGTCTATACAAGAAAAACCCACTTGTCTAGACAAGAAAACAAGCCTAGATAGCATATTGAAATCATTTCGTCATGCGTGTAGGAGGGGTGTGGCTATACTCATTTCCAACACCGTAAATTTTGAATGTATCAAGGAGATGAATGACAAAGAAGGGAGATTTGTCCTTGTGAAAGCAAAGCTGGAAAACAAATTTGTGACAATGGTTAATGTATATCCCCCAACAACAGTGGAAACAGTTCTTTAAAAATCTGCTTGATATAATTATCCTAGAAATGGAATGTTAATATGTGGTGGTGATTTTAACATTCTGATGAATAAACTGGACACAACAAGCAAGAATAAAAATACCAACCCTATTACTAAATTAATTAAAGGTTAACTCATCCCCAAATCAACTATTTCTTTGCCAATAAACTGCTAACATGGTTGTCTTATAGTACCATGCTGGTCAAGATTCTCAGTCATCCAGGTCATCAGACACGCCTCAGAATAGAATGGGGAGAAGAACAAGCATAGAAACATTGTCATCCCATATGTTGCCGGAGTCTCTGAAATGTACTGAGATCTTGAGTTTAGAGAAAATCCTGTTTTTCAAACCCAACAGGATCCTCAGACAAAGGGTAGTCCATCCTAAGGACAAAATCCGCAAACCTAACATGAGCAGAGTAGTATATGCAGTTCAGTGCTGTGAGGAATGTTCTGATCTTTATATTGGAGAAACCAAACAACCTCTCCACAGAAGCATGGCTAAACAAAGGAGAGCTACCTCCTCAGGACAAGACTCAGCCTCAAGAATAAAGGACACTCTTTTCAGGACCAAAATGTTCACATTTTGGACAGAGAAGACAGATGGCTTGAGAGAAGGGTGAAGGAAGCCATTTACGTAAAGAGAAAAAAAAACAACCTTAAACAGAGGAGGATGGCTCAGGTTTCCACTTTCAAAAACTTACAACACAGCAATAGGTTTGATTCCTGCTAAATTTCATCCCAATTCATCCCTCCATGCATGTGATCACAACATTTTTCCTGTGAACCAAGTAAACAAAGAGCCTAACGACCCACCATTGTGAGGGGTGGTAAATGTCATGATAATCTTCATGCGAATCTAAGCTCTAACGAGGCCTCGCTGGACGGTTTATAAAGCTTGGAATGCCACACTACTGCAGACATTTTGAATAGAGAAAGCTTCCTTTGGTTGTTTTTTTACACCTTGTTTTGGATGGCTCTTATAGTGCTGTCTACATATCCTGCTCATAGGGGCGTAGCACCAAATTCTGGGCCCTCTACACTCTCAATGTCAGTGTGCCTCTATCCTTGCCAGCTGCCGCTGCGCAGGGACTTGCTCTCGCAGGGGGCGGGGACAGTGTTCCACCCGCACCCGGAGCGACTGCAGCTGTGGGCCTGGCCCGTGAGTGGCTCAATTTGACCACTGCTGGGCTCCCTCAGAGTGTAGTTAATACTATCCAAAATGCCAGGGCTCCCTCCACTAGGACTCTATATGGCTCCAAGTGTGGACTGTTTGAGCGGTGGTGTCTTGAACGGGACTACGTTCCTTTTCAGTGTACTGTACCAGCGATTCTGTCGTTTTTACAGGAACTGATTGATAAAGGAAAAGCCTTTTCCACAGTTAAGGTCTATCTGGCTGCTATAGCGGCGTGCCATATAGGATTTGGGGACAAAACGGCGAGCCAACACCCTTTGGTGTGCCGGTTTATGAAGGGCGCGCGCAGGCTTCTCCCTGTCTCCAAACCTTTGCTGCCCCCGTGGGATTTGATGGTGGTTCTGGAAGGGCTCAAAGGGCCCCCTTTTGAGCCATTGTTGGGGACCAGTCTTAAACATCTGTCTCTTAAGACAGTGCTGTTACTGGCTCTGGCCTCTGCGAAACGAGTCAGCGACATTCAGGCACTCTCTGTGAACCCCGCATGTACTCGGTTCGACCCGGGGTACACGCGTATGGTTCTGAAACCCAACCCAGCTTTTGTTCCTAAAGTAGTTGGTTCTTGTTCACCGATCGAGCTGGCGGCGTTCTCCGCTTCCCCCGGTGAACAGCGAGCGCACATGTTGTGCCCTGTTCGGGCCGTACGCTCTTATATGGACAGGACACAGAACATCAGGAGGAGTGATCAGCTCTTTGTCTCCTGGGCGGAGCCCCGTAAGGGACAGCCGATCACAAAGCAGCGCCTCGCCCACTGGGTGGTAGAGGCTATAGCTTTGGCGTATGAAAGCAGGGGTCTGCAGCCCCCGGCGGGTTTACGTGCACACTCTACCCGCGGGATGGCCGCGTCCTGGGCTTTATTCAGGGGAGTGTCCGTTCAGGACATTTGTTCGGCAGCGAGTTGGTCCTCGCCTCTGACTTTTGTGCGGTTCTACATGCTTGACGTGTCCAGACCGTGCGTGGCCAGTGCGGTCCTGGAGTCATAACGGAACTTATGGACCTTCCCCATACGGCCGGTTCTTGTTCGATAAGCTGTCTGGCAATACGGGAGCTACCATATCCCATAGCGAGACACCGAGTGAATATTATGAAAAAGAACGTTTGGTTATCTAACATAACCCCAGTTCTTAGAATAATATGAGCGAGGTGTCTCGCCAGACAACCCTTCTTGCTGGGCGGTGAGAAGAGGTTTGCTTGTTGAATTGAAGTGACGTGATCTGCGCACGCTTTAGTAGTCGGGGCTACTGGGCGTGGCGTAAGACGAGCACTTTCACCGGCCAATCAGGATTGGCAGATTGAGATAAATGCTTCTATCAGGGCTGTAGGAGGCTGCATCCCATAGCGAGACACCTCGCTCATATTATTCTAAGAACTGGGGTTATGTTAGATAACCAAACGGTATCTATTTAAAATACAAAAGCATAAATGATATTTAAGATACAATCAGATCAGACTATATTGATGAAGGGTTCTTTCATTCACCAGCTAAAGTGATGCATTTGGCATACCTTGCCTTGAGCATCCAATGCAAAACTCTCTAAATCATAATTTTTAACTGTCTTGGTAAATGTATCTGCGTTTTGTAAAAGGGACCAGTTTTTGAGAATAGCTGCACTAAAAACTTCCACCGAGTTGGGAGTACTGAGTGTGTACTAGCCAACAAGATGTCTGCGGAGTCTGTTCTGATTGGGGAACATGGAGCATTCATTAAAGATAAATGCTTAAATGACCAAGAATTATCCCCGACAAAATTAGTATCGCTTGTGTCGGGAAAAGGGCGATCCAGTGGGATAAATGCGTCCTTTGTCAGTTTTTTTCAGTTGTGTTACAACTGAAAAAGGACGCATTTGTTTATTTCATGTGGTGCCCTGATTATTTAAACTGAGAACATTTGCCTGATACAAATATGAGAACGATCACATATGTTTAAACTCGATTATTATAAGCATTAATGCTCAAGAAGTTCTCAAGAAGTAAATGGCTCCATGGTCATTTTCAGATGTCCTACTAAAATACCATTTGGTTTGATTGTCACAAATCACCAAATGTCGGTCTGTCGGACACAAAAATCCACCTTTCTGAGTCCATTAATTAAATAAGATGGCTGCTTTATACAAAACTCATTTTTGTTGTTAGATAGACCTCATGAATAGATCAGAAGCAGATCCCAAAGGTGATAAAATTAGATTCAAAGGCAAATCTAGATTTTAAAGAGATTTTCATTCAATCAAGAAGTAGGAAGGAATAATGACAGGTAGCCTTCAAAATTTAACCATTTATGAACTTACCTGACAGAAACATAAAAAGAGACAAAAAGATGGATAAAAAAGAGAAAGGTTAAGAGAGACAGAAGCTGGCTGCTCCCCAAGACAGAATTTATAGGGGAAACACTGTTTTTCCCCTAAAAATATGACATCATATTTTCCTAAAAATTTATAATTATCATGCACCCCTACTTTGAGCAGCCCAATTCCATAGGCTATTGTATTAAAGAGGTGATTGAGCAGTAGGATTTTCAAGCTTCAGATTAATTTATGTTATTAGGCGCCCGCCTATGCATTGAAAATGCATGGCGGAGGCCTTATACTATGCACCTAATAAGGGTTTCTTTAATATTATTATTCCATTTTAATCTTCCGTCACCGTTAATACAGCCCGAACCGTAGGCTGTACCCCCAGAAACTATATATCAAAACGTGCGTCTCGACGCCGCGAAGTGTGCTATTTGTACTTGACGCCATTTAAAGTTACCGTGGTGACAAAATTAACCAAAAACCACTTCTCAAAACCACTTCCTAGACACAGTTGACCTCTCCATAATGCAGAGCTCAGCATGACACTTTTTTTTGGTACAGTGGTTTAGGTGTTGGGCTGGTGCACCAAAGGTCGCAGGTTCGCAACCCGCTGGGGGTACCCAATATTTTTTTTTTTTTACAAGTAACAAATAAATAATTTGAACAACTGATATAAATGAATGCTATTTGTACTTCACGCCATTTCCAGTTACCATGGCAACGAAATTAGCAAAAAACCACCCCAAAAAACCCCATAGGAATGAATGGAGTCGGATAGAAAGAAAGAAAGAAAGAAAAAACCTCCAAATGACCATTTTCAACGCTGTACTGTATCGTCATGCTTTCACCTACGAACACCATTTAACTTCCAGTTTGTAGATATATCTTTGAACTACTCAGAAGTGAAAACGGGATGTGGATATCTTTTATGGTTTTCTTACAGTTACTCGTCAAAGCTCATGTCCAAAAAACAGCAGAATCATCGTTTCTAATGGAAGTCTATGGAGGGAATTCTCAGACTCTCAGAGTGGGCCACTCTGGCGTTTTCAAAGATTTCAAACTCCAAACAACTTCAGCTTACTCGCTCAAGTTTCCCTCTACATACACAAATCATACATCAAAACGTAGGTATTTTTGTCTGGATTCAGGAAATGTAATCCTCATTGGCGTAGCATTTATAGATTTTTCACAAATCACCTCAGAGCGACACCAAGTCAAAACCCTCCTCATTCATTTCCTATGGAGCCGTTTTGAAAAATCACACCTGAACATCCCAAACAAAACACATGTTTTCGCATCGCCTCCTAAACCGTTTGATGTAGACACATGAGACTTTCACATATGCATGTCCAGACCCTTCTGGCACTCACAAAAAAGGACTTTTGTGGATAACTGTTACAGTCTTGCCGCAGGAACAATTTGTTCGGGAGTAGCAAATGTGTCAAATCCTCAAAGAGCATCAGACTTGCTTCCCCCAAAATTATGCACTTTTTTACATCGGCGCTTTGCGTACACCGATTTTGGTACAAACATAAAAATGAGCACCATAGTCCTTAAAAGCCTGCCTGATATTCACAGTGAAAGAATTATTTTGATATCTCTTATACTTTTTCAGCTACAGCCATTTGTTCGGGACAATGTTTCTGAGATTTTTCAATTTTCCTCAAAATTACCTTTTTTGCATGATTTTTTGTGCCTAAATTCAAATATTTCCAGCAAAAACCCATAGCTTGTCCGGTTCCCCTATCCGTTATAAAATAAACGCTGAAAAAATTACGTCTCTAACCTTTATCGTTCCGGAGAAACAAAGTGCTGCTCGCGGGGTAAATCGCAGCTCAAACAGGATTAGAACTCCATGCCCCCAAATGATGCACTTTTTTACATCTTCGCTGTGCCTACACCGATTTTTGTACAAACATAAAAATAGGCTGCATAGTCCTCAAAAGCCTGCTGATACTCACGGTGAATGAATTATTTTGATATCTCTTACACTTTTTCAGGTACAGCCATTTGTTCGGGACAATATTTCTGAGATTTTTCAGTTTTCCTCAAAATTACCTTTTTTCATGATTTTTTTGTGCCTACATTAAAATATTTCCAGCAAAAACCCATAGATTGCCTTGTTCCTCGATCGGTTACGAAATAAACGCAGAAAAAATTACGTCTCTACCATTTACGGTTCGCGAAAGATCGAGCGCTGTTCGAGTCAAAGTGTTCCATTCTAATCCAATGGCGTACCGCGAGCGAGCTATTTTTAGAAACGTAACGTCACGATGACGTCACATCACGTGGTACGCGGTAGGACAAACTTGCATAGTCCGCCGCTGTTTCGCTGTAAAAGAGACGTGCGTTAGCCTAGGTTTTACTCGTTTAAACGACTGCTTTTTCCAAAATCTAAGACCATGGTTATTAAACATTGTTGCTATGGAACGTGCAACAGCGACTCGAGGTACGCTGATCGGCCGCATATGAAGGATGTTTTCTTCATTACTTTCCCGAAATTCAAGGAGTGCCAAGGAGAAAAGTCCTCTGGGACGCTTCAAAAATGCGCTACAGGGCGCTGGGTGGAACCGCTCTGACTGATGAAGAGTTGCAGCGACCAGCTGTGAAGACACGCTGCCGCTGCACCGCGGCGCTCCCGCAACACTTCCGCGATACTTCCACGTTTCACGAGAAGTGCATATTTACAGATAATTTCTTGTCTCAGTGTACCTAATAGGGCTAAATAAACCACAGAGTTATCCCCTTTTAATCCTCTGGCCTCTCCACCGACTTTTTTGGCAGTGTGGGTTCCTAAAGCTCTGCAGGCCTTTGGCTCCTCTCTCTTCATCTGCTCTTCTGTGCAGCCTCACATACTGATGGCGCACAAACAGAGAAATCTCTTAAGGGAAAGATTCTGAGATGTAAACAGTTGTTTTGTAGCTACCAATTGGCAACATATACCGATTCCTGGACGGTGATTATTACAAACAAAAAAAACGGCCGACGACACAATGAACGCCGCGCAGGAAAAAAAAAAACAAAGCTTACCGTTCGATCAACTCGGCCCGTTTTCCGGTCTTTTTAAGCCCTCGACACTCAAGCCATCGTTTGAGCTGAAGGTTGGTGTGTTCTTCAACTGTGCGACCAGTAAACCGTGCGCCTGGGACATCGTCTTGGGAAAGTTTAATGGCTGCAAAGTCGGTCATATCGCTGGTTCTGTTTCTGGTTGCTACATGCGTTCTCTATCTGTTTGTCCTACCTAAGCGGCAAAAGGGGCGTTGCTCTTGAGACGGTGACGTCACGTGCGCGGTACGCTATTACATACACTCTCCCTCATGTCTCTGCATGCTGCAGAGGGCCAGCAGTGCAATGGGGGGGGGGGGGGGGGGGGGGGGGCAAATTTTCCTTTTTTTTAATTTTTTTTTTTTTTTACAAGTAACAATTAATTAACCTGACTCATGCCAGACGTATGTTGCTCCGCCTAGCTCCACTCACATACATCTGGGACATCGCTCATAGAAAGTGATTTCTCCAACCAATTTTATTGTCTGGCCAATCAGGACGCAGGGCTGGAATTTCATAGATGTGACGTAGTGGAGATGCAACCATGACGTGGGACTGTTTTGATAACAATGGCGGCTCGTCGAGGAAGCAAGCGTTAACATTGATGCTGCCATTTCTTCCGTGTTGTCCAATCTATCTAATATTGTTTCTATAAAAGAACATCAGAGAACGGCTCTGAAGGCTTTTTGTTGGTGGAAACCATGTTTTTGCCCTTCTCCCGACCAGCAGGCGCGTCCGCTTATCCAATCATATGCAAGGATTTTTGATAAGGCCCAGCCTTCAATAAAGGCAATTCCTATGGCAGTGTCCCAGATGTATGTGAGTGGAGCTAGGCGGAACGACATTCAGCTGGTTTGAGTCAGGTTAACAATTAATAACTTCAGTTATACGCACCACCAGGCGGGCGCCTTCTTCAACTTCTTCAGAAGTTGAACGATTCTAATTTCTTTATTACTCTCCACAATGAATGCTTGCGTTATGTAGGTTTTGTGTTTTTCTTTGATTTTGCCGACATGTTAAGTTTTTCCAGTAGCAGCATCCGCTGACCAGCATTTGATAGGTAATCTTATGTTTTGAGAGACTTTTGGTCCTTTTATGGGGAGACAGTGGTGCAGGAGTTAGGGAGTTTGTCCTGTAACCAGCAAGGTACCGGTTGGATCCCCATGCTAGATTAACACTTTTCAATGAGATCTTTTGAGTCAGCCATAATAGTAGCGAGAAGAACACGTCAATAAAAATATTTTAACTGCAGTGAAATTATTTTTTAAATTATTTTTGTTTTATTTCACGCTGAAGGAAACCACTGCGTCGCCGGGGGATTTCAGAAATGTAAAGGTTGATATTGGATCTTTTGCAAGGAGAACAGGTTAATAGCTTAAAAGATTTTTAACCACAGTCAAATTATTTTTATCGGTTTCCTTTCATGATTACTCCCAAATTGTGGGCTGTTCTGTCAGCAGAGAGAGAGTGAGGCTTTGACTGTGCCTGAGCTATTTTCAGTCGGGCCCCTCTGCGAGACCGTCCCGTTGCTCCCTCGGATGCTCTGAGTCTTCATACAGGAAGAAGGCCGGCAGCAAGAGAAAGCCTTGTACCGCAAGAGCTGGATGTAAGACACCTCAGACAAAATCTTTCTGTGTAAAATGAGAGAAAGCCTTGATAAATCCATGGATCTGATTACATTCTGGGTATAGAAATTTGAAGTGCCTTTTTCTTTTCTTTTTCCCGGTTTGACCCACTCTGTTCATTGTGGTCCTTAATATTAATGTCGTCACTCTTCAATTTTTCTGGGCTTCCTTGGAGAAAACCTTATCATTTCTCCTCGCCCTTCAGCCAATCACTGAAAAGAGGTGTGTTCACTCAAAACTCCTCTTGAATCCGCTCGGTCTTCAGCAGCATATGTTTAGTGACAGTTCACAAAAACATATCTCCCCAATGTATCAACAACACTTTCTCCAATTGTTATGGGGGTGTTCTTATTTTTCAAGATGGCCACTCATCTGGCTTTAGAGCAGGGGTTAAAGCAAAAATAATCAGTTTGACTGAAATTTTTCTTGAGTCAGCCCATGCATTCCCAGGGCCATGGACATCATGCCACATTAGTTCCCTAATGGTAGTTTTACAATATGCAATGACCATTCCTATATCTCTGCCACCTTTCAGCTACAGAGCCTTGGTGTCATCCTGGACAGCCTCCCATCCTCTCCTTCACTTTCCACATCCAGAACATCACCTGGTTAACTTTCATATTTGCAGCATCAAGTTCTTCCTTCAAACTTTTGCCAAACTGGTCCACAGTCCACTTTACAGTTTCAGCTCCCTTCCCTCCCTGTCCTCCAGAAACCCTCCATAAACTACAAATAGTACAAAAGACAGCAGCTTGCATCATTACATCATCTACTTCACACCTGTACAGTAATGGCCAAAAGTATTGAGAATGATTCAAATGTTAATATTTACAAAGTCTACTGATTCAATTTTTATAACGGCAATTTGCATATACTCCAGAATGTTATAAAGAGTGATCAGCGTAACAGCAATTAATTGCAAAGTCAATATTTGCCTAGAAAATTAACTTTATCCCCCAAAACACATTTCAACGTCATTGCAGTCCTGCCTTAAAAGGACCAGCTAACATCGTTTCAGTGATTGCTCCATTAACACAGGTGTGGGTGGTGATGAGGACATGGCTGGAGATCAATCTGTCATGATTAAGAATGACACCACTGGACACTTTAAAAAGAGGCTGGTGCTTGGCATCATTGTTTCTCTTCTGTGAACCATGGTTATCTCTAAAGAAACACGTGCACTCATCATTGCACTGCACAAAAATGGCCTAACAGGAAAGAGAATCGCAGCTAGAAAGATTGCACCTCAGTCAACAATCGCATCATCAAGAACTTCAAAGAGAGAGGTTCCATTGTTGCCAAAAAGGCTCCAGGGCGCTCAAGAAAGACCAGCAAGCGCCAGGACCGTCTCTTAAAAGTGTTTCAGCTGCGGGATCGGGCTACCAGCAGTGCAGAGCTTCCTCAGGAATGGCAGCAGGCAGGTGTGAGTGCATCTGCACGCACTGTGAGGCGGAGACTCTTGGAGCAAGGCCTGGTCTCAAGGAGGGCAGCAAAGAAGCCACTTCTCTCCAGGAAAAACATCAGGGACAGACTGATATTCTGCAAAAGGTACAGGGAGTGGACTGCTGAGGACTGGGGTAAAGTCATTTTCTCTGATGAATCCCCTTTCCGATTGTTTGGGACATCCGGAAAACAGCTTGTTCTGAGAAGACGAGGTGAGCGCTACCACCAGTCTTGTCTCATGCCAACTGTAAAGCATCCTGAAACCATTCATGTGTGGGGTTGCTTCTCAGCCAAGTGAGTCGGCTCTCTCACAGTCTTACCTAAAAACACAGCCATGAATAAAGAATGGTACCAGAATGTCCTCCGAGAGCAACTTCTCCCAACCGTCCAAGAGCAGTTTGGTGATGAACAATGCCTTTTCCAGCATGATGGAGCACCTTGCCATAAAGCAAAGATGATATCTAACTGGCTCAGGGAACAAAACAGATATTTTGGGTCCATGGCCTGGAAACTCCCCTGATCTTAATCCCATTGAAGACTTGTGGTCAATCATCAAGAGACGGGTGGAAAAACGAGGAAAAAAGCATTAATTGTGCAAGAACGGACTGCTATCAGTCAGGATTTGGTCCAGAAGTTGATTGAGAGCATGCCAGGGAGAATTGCAGAGGTCCTGAAGAAGAGGGGTCAACACTGCAAATATTGACTTGCTGCATTAACTCATTCATTAAAAGCTTTTGTTACTCATAATATGATTGCAATTGTATTTCTGTACGTATGTGATGACAACATCTGACATACACACATGAAAACCAGAGGGCAGCAGATCATGTGAAAATATAATATTTGTGTCATTCTCAATACTTTTGGCCATGACTGTACATTAACTCCACTGGCTCCCTGTCACATTCAGTATAAATTAATCCTATGAACATACAAGGCCAACCACAATCTGGACAATGCATAACCAACATAACCAACACTATGATCACGTGATCCATTTTAATTTAACACAGATCTCACATTACAATAATGAGTCTCTATTTGCCCGTTATTGCAGAGCAATTAATTATCACAACTCCTGAGTTTATAAAAAGGCATCACTTAACTATTTTAAAGTGTAATAAAACTGCTAACTTTTAGCCCTATGACTGGAAACCTGTCCAGGATGGACCCTGTGTCCCCGCCTCTCGCTCACTGACTGCTGGAGAGTCAACAGCCCCCCACGACCCTGTGTGACGTCGAGCTGGTTTCCTCTACTGATTTCTATTTATTCACTGGATTGCTGATTTGCTCGAAAAACTGAAGTTACTGCCCGCCATCTTGCTACTCCCTACTCTCACAGAACCCCACAGGATTTGGTTGCAACAACAAGCAGTTTTCTGGCTGTGTGAAAACGTTAGTACATCAGTGGATGTACTAACACTATCAACTACTAGGAAATTATGTGCTGAAATATTTTACATGATATATATATATATATATATATAGATAGATATAGATAACATGCAAAATATTTCAGTACTTGATAGTTTTAGTGGGCCAGTGGGTAGCGCTGTTGCCTTGCAGCAAGAAGGTCCTGGGTTCAAGTACACCCCTGGCTCTTTCTACATGGAGTTTGCATGTTCTCCCTGTGCATGCGTGGGTTCTCTCCGGGTACTCCGGCTTCCTCCCACAGTCCAAAAACATGACTGTTAGGTTAATTGGCTTCTCCAAATTGTCCTTAGGTGTGAATGGTTGTTTGTCCTGTTTGTCTCTCTGTGTTGCCCTGCGACAGACTGGCGACCTGTCCAGGGTGTACCCCGCCTCTCGCCCAGTGAACGCTGGAGATAGGCACCAGCACCCCCCGCGACCCCATGAGGGATTAAGCGGTTTGGAAAATGGATGGATGGATGGATGGATGGATGATAGTTTTAGTACATAACATAAAAGTATATGGTATTTGACATTTTAAAAGTCTTAAGTCCCCCCTGAACATGAGAAAAATCTTCGTTATTCGATGCTATCATATTCCCTAGTTACTGGGGGAAAATAGGGAGTACCAATATGGCAGCTGGTGGCTTCACAGCAACCTGTATTATATACGGCCAATGCGCACTCCAGTGAATAAATAGAGATTAGTGGTTTCCCCATCAGATACGGCTTGACGTCACACCTGTACAGAAAAGTGGGTATAGAAAATCTATGAAGGATGGTATGTTAAATTTTTAAAAATTTTAATAAAATTGCTCAATGTTTATCAGAAAAAACATAACTTGCTTTTAAATATGAAAATTTTTAATTAGCAAAATGTTATTAAAGTATTGCGTGAAGTTAAATATTGTTGAAGGTAATCTTGGCTGCTGCAGCTTGTCTGTTTGGCAGATGTTTTTGGGTTGGAGTAAAATGAGTCCATAGATCCACAGACAGGAGGCTTTCTCAGGTGTTTCTAATACGACTTGCTTCTACAATGTTGCTTCACATCGCGCTCCACTCCGTGTTATAAAAAAATAACTTAATTAAAGCTCTCTCAGAATCGCCATTGGTCTCCCTCAGTTAGAACCCGTTCTCCAGTCCATATTGTAGCTGCAGTTTTTTATTTTTTTATCTTTTTGACGTAGTTTCCTTAATAATCTGTATGCATCTAAATCCTCATCATTTAAGGAGTGCCCTGGTGCGCAGCGGCTCATGAGGTGAAGCTGCTGCTTATTGACTGACAGCTCTGCCTTTTTTTGTTCAGAAAAGCGCAGGTGGAATTTATTTTATTTTTTTTACTTTTTCCAAATCGGAACCAGTCAAATGCGGAACACTGTTGCACATTCCAACCCGTCTTCAACCCCCCCCCCCCCCCCCCCAAAAAAACGCGTCATGCTGAATTAGCCTGAGCTAGTGCGTTACTCTGAGTTTTAAATAAAACATAACAGTGAATCATAGGGAGATCCCTGGTTGGTCACCGCGTTTATCAGCTAAATTACTGGAAGGAGGGAATAAACGCTGACAGGTGACATGGCCACAGCTGGAAATAATTCATTAATTAACTGCAGGAGCAGCGACAAACACGCTTACCGAGGGAAGTTGTTGACAGCTCTTCAATCCGCTGAACTTTCTGACCTGCTGGTTCATAAATCCAAAGAAAACCTTTGACCACCGATACTTTAATTTATGTCATCTGTGACCAGTTTGAGATGCTCTTCCAAAATTTAGAATGATTGAACACCGATAAACCCACTGATCTCTATTCAGTGGATAAACCTCAGACTGGCAAATGTCCGCTTTGCAAAGACCCGCCCTACTCTCTTTCTGATTGGCTAATGTCCCGGCTCTGTCAGGTTTCATTGGTTGAGAGCAGCTTCAGTTTAAAACCTTGAAAAAAAAAATGCTAGACGGAACAATTTGCGCTCATTTTCCAAATGACGGAATTCCGTCACAGCTACGGAGAACTTTAACCCCTGCTTTAGAGTCAAAGGATGACGGTATTACATGTCCTATCCAGTCCCTTATCAATTTTCTATGCTCCAGGAGTGTCAGATGGGTTTCCTGTAAAACAGCAATGCCTATTTTCAGGTTTTTCAAACATGTTAGGACTCTCTTCCGTTTAATAGGCTCGATTAGATAGATTTTTTAAAAAGAGAAAAAAAAACAAGCTAATCTGATCTAAGTTATTGGTAAAGCAAAAAAGAATAAGCTTAATCAAACATGCTAAGGCTAAAAGTAAAGAATAAATACCAGAATACAGTACATATTGCACAATTATTGATAATATGACATACTCCAGTAAAAAGATGAAACATTCTAATTAAATTGTGGAAAAACTCCAGCCTATTTACACAAGTTGAGATAGCATCCAATATCCATGATAGTACAGCAGTGTCGCGAAGTAGCTAAGGCGTGTGCAAGTGTACCTTAGCATCTGAGAGAGACGTAAATGATTCATGATCAGATCACATTATTGTTATTATTCTGTGCACAATGTTAGATTTTGAATAGATACAGGATAAAGTTTATGAGCAAAGGCTTTGCCATTAGCAGAAGGAGTCCTACAATGAAAATCAGCACTTTTATTTGACAAGATTCTCTTGTATGAGGTGAAAAACACATTTTGCAGTGTTGTAACATTTGGCTAAAGTGTGCCAAAATCACTGGTCCGCCTGATACACGACCTATTAAAACCTTTGTTGAACAAGTATACTTCAACTGATTCCATCTAGATTTGCTACAGTTATAGTTAATATATGGATCTATATTTTCAGAAGGGTTTTTATGATGTTTTGCAATGTTTATTTTTAAATAATTTTAGGTGAGGCTTTGTTTAATAACCCATAAATCAGGCATAGTGACATTTGCAATAGTGGTTCCACTGGAAAAATATTCTTTAATGCCCTACCTTCACACAGATAAAGGTTTGCATTTATACTTTATAACTGTGGAGTTGTACTTGATTTATATCAGGTATGTAATTTCAGACAGAAATTGCTCCTAAACATTTCTGGGGTTAACAAGTTCAATCAGAATTAATAAAACACTGAGAAAAAGATACATACAAGTCAAATTCTTACCTATAAGGCCATACGAAAGAAACTTGTTTACAGAGGTAAGAGCAAGGCCAGTGATTGGTCCAGTGGTGTCTTCAGAGCGCACAACTTCAAGGAAAGGCCTCAGGAAAAGGTTGGGTTCCACATCTGATAGATCTAAAAGGACATACAGAGTCAATCCCACTAGCTAATTTTAAAATATCAAGAATGTAGCAATTTGATGTTTTTTTGAATGCACAGGTTACTATTTTGAACGTCATAAATACCTGTATAAAATACAAGTATTACCTTGACAGTATATATAGGTTTCCTAAAGATTTATCACATATAACCTCCAGACCCTTCCAGATTTAATATTCTATTCCATTGACCCCTCAGTCTGTAACAGCTCTACAGAGGATTAATGTGAGCCTAACTGGGAAATTGAATCTTACTTTATTTGAGCTTCTTGGACTTTTAAGTCCAATCTACATAAAGTGGAAACATTTACAGCTTGGAGAACACACAGAGACAGCTGTTACAGTAATACTAACAAACGTTGTTAGAACACCTTAAAAATGTGTTAACTTTGCTTTGGAAATTAGTAAAACCCTACTTTATTGAGCTGTTAGGTTTGACACATACATATACAGGACTGTCTCAGAAAATTAGAATATCGTGAAAAAGTACTGTATACTAGTAGGCTATTCAACTAATCACTTGAATCGTCTAATTAACTCGAAACACCTGCAAGGGTTTCCTGAGCCTTGAAAAACACTCAGCTTGGTTCAGTAAACTAAATCACAAGTATGGGGAAGACTGCTGATCTGACTGCTGTCCAGAAGACCATCATTGACACCCTCCATCAGGAGGGTAAGACACAAAAAGAAATTTCTCAAAGAGCAGGCTGTTCACAGAGTGCAGTTTCAAAGCACATTCACAAAAAGTGTGTTGGAAGGGGGAAATGTGGCAGGAAACGCTGCACAACCAAGATCTGGCACCTGCCCACAGTGCCAAAACCACCAGTAACTGGTGTACTGCCCATGGCATTACTGTCCTTGATTGGCCTGCCAATTCCCCTGACCTGAACCCCATTGAGAATTTGTGGGGTATTGTGAAGAAGAAGCTGAAAGACACCAGACCCAACAATACAAATGAGCTAAAGGCCGCTATTGAAGCATCCTGGGCATCCATAACACCTCAGCAATGCCACAGGCTGATTGCCTCCATGCCACGCCGCATTGATGCAGTAATCTGTGCAAAAGGATTCCCAACCAAGTACTGAGTGCATTAATGGACATTTTCAAATGTTTGATTTTGTTTTGCTGTTATAATTTTTTTTTACTTGGTCTGAGGAAATATTCTAATATTTTGAGATACAATTTTTGAGTTTTCTTCAGCTGTACGCCATAATCAGCGATATTAAAACAATAAAAGGCTTGCGATATTTCAGTTGATTTGTAATGAATCCAGAATGTATGACATTTCATGTTTTTTAATTGCATTACAGAAAATAAAGAACTTATTCTAATTTTCTGAGACAGTCCTGTATATATATATATATATATATATATATATATATATATATATATATATATATATATATATATATATATATATATATACAAGTGGCTCAGGTAATGCAGCTCATCCAGGATGGCACATCAATGCGAGCTGTGGAAAGACGGTTTGCTGTGACTGTCACCATAGTCTCCAGAGCATGGAGGTGCTACCGGGAGACGTGTAGTAGGCCGAAGGAGGGCAACAGGACCGCTACCTCTGCCTTTGTGCAAGGAGGAACAGGAGGAACACAAATCTCGGCATAAAACACAACCAGTGCTTTCGCACCAACTTTTAATGAAACAGTAATCTCACAATTTCGCAAAACAGGCAAAGATGCGTCAGCTCCCTCCAATTTTAGACCTATCAATCTGCTTAATCTAGATTGTAAGATTCTTACAAAATTTCACCTTCACCCTAATCAGGTTGGTTTGATGAAAAATAGTTCAACTGATATTAGACTCCTGTTACACTTAATGTGGCTGAGACAATCCCAAAATGATTCTATAACTGCCATTTCTCTGGACGTAGAGAAGGCCTTTGATAGGGTAGAGTGGCAATTTCTATTCTCCACCCTATCTCATTTTGGCCTGAACCCTAACTTCATTAAATGGATAGAAATGCTGCATAGAGAACCTACGGCAGCAATGATGACAGATGGAATAATCTCCCAATTCTGTAATCTGACTCAGAGTCCATTAATGTTCATCATATTCTTAGAGCAGTGTCTGGACGATGTAATAAATATTTTTCTCTGGGAGGGTAAAAGACCACAAATAAAACTAGGAAAGTTGCGTGCACATAAAGAGAAAGGAGGGATGGGCTTGTACTGTTTTGTTTTTGAGATGGCCAAAATAGCAAGGCATTGGAAAACTAAAACAGCTTGGATGGTGATAGAACAGGAGATAAAATCGCCTTAATAATGAAGCTATTATCACAAAACAGGCCTAATATTAAAAACCCAATATTTTTACATTCAAAGGATGTCTGGAGCAGAGTTCATAAACTGTTTAATCACACACTTTACAAAGTTACTTATCATTGTGGTATAATTCTCATGTCTGTTTTGGAAAGAACCATGTGTAATGGAAACTGTGGCGCATGCTGACGTGTGATTGCTATGCAATACATATCAAGGCTTTGTAAAGTTCAACAAAAACTTGAATTCTAAAGAAAATATTACTCAACAGTAAGGCTGTAAATTTACTGTTGTAGAAAACAGTTAATGGTAATTAATTAATTATAATTAATAGCTTCTTGCATTTATTGCCCTTAGACATCAGACTATTTACAAAATCAATAAAGACTCAACTTTGAATCATCTTTAATTAGTAACAACTCCCCAAAAACATATTATGAATGAGAATTAACCTCTGTTATTAAGGGTTCCTTTACTGGAGGGAAAAGTTATTTCTACATTTTTAGGGTTTTCTTTAATCTAGTAAGGCTATAAACCTAAAATAACTGTCAATAATAAATTAATTTTAATCTTTCTTGTTACAATGTTATTGTCCACTGTGTTGTTTATTTTCACTGCACAGTTGAAGTGAGCCTCTGTCAGTGGTCTATTGTGTGAACAAAGTCAGGTTGATCTGTACAGTGTATGGTTTCTAAAATCCCCTCCACCCCTGGGGAGTGCCATTAGTGGAGAGCTGAAGGAGTACAGCAGGTGAAACAAATAGGGAAGATGGAAAGCACACACACACACTCCAGACCAGACCCTTTCACCACAGTTTCTTCTTAGTTTTGGGTTGTGTACTTTCTTCTATCAAGACAACTTATTTTTTGCTTTGTTTGTCATATAAATTTTTTCAGTGCCATTTGGGATCCTCATTAATATAATTCTCCAAGTTTTGAATAAGATACTCACCAGTCCAATATAGTATTAGTATTAGTTTGTTCAAAGCTAAGATTTTTGTGTTTTGTTTTACAAGAATACCCATATCATTACTGGCCTTTGCAATGAAGTAAACTATATAATGTTATGACAATGCACAGCTGCTTATGTGTTACAGTAGAGTTGTATAATGCTCGGTCTTAAAACGCTGCCTTTGGCTACCATTTATTGAATATTTTAGAAAGCTCTTTAGATTGGGTCTGCTGCAGTTGTTCACAGCCCTAAAGAGAACAGCAAAGACAAAAAAACTATCCAAAGAAAACAACTCATAATAACGTTTTCACAGGATTCTTGTTGCATAGTCATTAATATTTCAGCCAGTGGTGAAATATTAATATAACATATTAACTCAGTGATGTCTGAGTTCTCAGCTGTCCCTTGTGGCTCACCCTGAGGGTCTTTGCCGTCCATACATTTGAGACAGGTCTGTGATGTTTTCATCTGACCACTCTCTTTTCTGTTCTTCGTTACAGAATCCTCTCTTTGCCTTATCGCTGGTTGGTCACTTTATCATTCAGTTGTACAAATGCAACCTGTAATTTTCTTTCAAAAGATGTAATTGCATAGGAAGTCACTTCTAACAGAAAAAGTCGCTAGATTTGTCACTAGTCGCTTTTTTGAAAAAAGGTCGCTACAGGGTCTGAAAAGTCGGTAAATAAAAGTTGCTAGATTGGCAGCAGTGACCAGGTGCTTCCTCATAATAGAAGTATTCCCGCCACTGGCCTTGCAATTTGGAGGAGATGAAGCATTTTCAGTCATTGCATTAGAGTTAGGAACAGGTTGTCTTTAAATGTCAGTGCTTGCAGTTTTTAGATGAATTAAATATTTTTCCAATAGCTTTAAGCACATAAGCTATTATATTTTATTTTCCTAAGCCCTAATGTCTTAATTTTATTTTAGACTTTCTAGTTTGTCTATGTTTTGTTTTTTAAATGTTAAGTAGAGCACTTGGGTTAACTTGATGTTGTTTTGACTGTGCTTTATAAGTAAATGGAACTTGAACATTAGCCTTAAACTTTTTAACCTTAAATAGTATATAAAAAATTTATATTTGTTTTCTACCTGGATGTTATTTTAAAATTTGATTTTAAATATATATTGTATATTGATTGATCAATTTGACAACCATAGTTCAAATTGATCAATCAGTAGGAATACTAGAGTATCTGATTTTATTGGATTTCAATTTGCACTTTTCATCTATCTTGTTACCTCAACAACTGAATCACACTGTTTCTGTAAATACAAATGCAAAATGTATTCTATTAGACTCATAAGGCAATGTTTTGCTACATAGGAAATTACAGCAGGCTTGCCAAACAATTTTAAAGTTTTAATTTCTCCAGGGCTTTTCAAATTGCCTGCTAAGGTTGCACTGAAACATTTGTTCAAGGCATCTGATAAATACCAGTGTGGTCCCATGAAATGACCATTTGGAGCTCAACAGCATTGTTTCTTCCTAATTGCCCCCTTCACCATGTGTCAGTTCCAGTCAGAAGAACATGGGGACCAAAAACTGAAAATATGGAAGATTGATACAAGGGTAGGGAAAGGGGGCTATACTGAACTTACATGTATCAAACCTCTCCCAACAGATGGATGAAAATATAAGTCTTCTACATTTTTCTTCAGCAGATGAACAACAGAACTCTGCCTGGATTTCATTTAGTGGTGCTGGTCTTGATAAACCGCTGGTTTTCTCTCAAGCTTAAGAAGCCATCGTACTGCAAGTCAAGGACCCTGACGTCTAATTTAACAGACAAAGAGGTCACGATCAATAACTATCAGTGTTTTGTTTTGTGCTGCTGCGTTACTCAAAGAATGGGATTTGGCCTTTCATTATATCCCGTGCTTCTTAACTCTACCTCAATTTTACATTGTGGAAAGTGTCATGCAACTACTGTATATCCATATGGTCAGGAAGGCCCACCAGCATCTCTTCTTTCTCAGAAAGCTGTGGAAGGCTGGATTTGGGAACTCCATCCTGAGAAGCTTCTATCACCGTGTGGTAGAGAGCGTTCTCTGCACCTGCATCTCCGTGTGGCATGGCAGCTCCACTGTTGCTGAAAGGATAGCTCTGCAGAGGGTGGTTGAGGCTACACAGAGGACTGTGGGGAGCAGCCTTCCCTCCACCTCGGCTCTCTACACATCACAATGCAGGAAGAGGGCGCTCTGCATCATGAAGGACTCCACCCATCCTGCACACAGACTGTTTCAGCCCCTCCCCTCTGGCAGACGCCTGATAATCATTCACAGCAAGACAACCAGGCTTAGAAACAGTTTCCACCCTGCAGCTGTTAGACTAGAACTTAAATTGCACTCAGTGGACTACATACAGCTCTCAATTTTAACTTAATTATTCAGATATTTTTATTTATTTATTTCGACTTCTTGAATTGGGATCTGGGTTCTAATTTTGTGAAATTAACATGAAAATGTAAATTAGTATGACAATAAAAAATCCTTGAAGATGGATTGAGCTAGGCTGCAGAGTTTGGATAAGGTTTTACTCCTGCCCAAACAAAGAGGTCTATCCAAGGAAAAACTTTGGTCCATTTAAAGCAAATCAAACAGCTATAATCTTATATCAACCCAATACATTTAAAATGTCAGATGCCTTTATTGGTTGTGCTCTTGAGCACTTACTTTTAACATATTTTAAGATGTGGCCAGGTTTAACTTATCTCGACACTTAAATCAACCACTTCGCATCTAAAATATATTTCTCTATTCCTTTTTTATATACCCTCTAAATGCTTCATAAAGGCCTACAGAGAGTCTAGAGATGATCAAAATTTAAAAGAGGACTTGCATAAAAACTAAAAGAAAAAATGTTGATGTTATATACATAAGCTAATCATAACAAATGGTGACTTCAGAACAACAGAAGATTACAGGGGGCACTTCTCGTAAATGTTGCCCCACAAAATCCATGGTAGGGTAACATGCCTATCAAGTTTTACCCCATAGGGACACTGAAGTGCTCTGTTCGGAGTGGTAGGAGATGGCCTGGGGTTGGCCAAACAAACAAAGCCGACAACTGTCATAAATTATTCCCCTGTGGGTCTGCATGTCAGCCATACTACTAACATGGGGTTTACAGCAATGGCTTTCAGAGACCATAGGGCCAAGAGGGCAGTCACAAAAACAGGCAGTTTTCGGTGTTTATACACACCATCGAGAATTTTATTAAATTTAATTTTGATTATTTGTATCTTGTAAAATTTTTATATTTTTCGTTTTTTGTGAAAAGACGTAATAACTAAATAATTTAAGAATGTGGTGCTAAGTCACTTTATGAGAATCAGAATCAGCTTTATATTCCAGGTATGTGTACCTGGCAAATTAGAGGAAGTTGACTCTGGACTGTACATTGCTCATGATGTGCTTACTTACACATTGATACAATTATCAAAGCTTATAAACTTATCAGTACTATTTTATACCTAAATCAAGTTTAAGCTTTCTTGTTTTTCTCAGTGTTAACTCAAGGGGAGTATCTGAAGCTAAAAAAAAACTGAGAACCTTCACAACTGTTCATATACCACTTAATTTCCACTGATGCATAAAGTACACCTCTTTAGGGAATCTTTGTGTCAAATAATCTCATCACACTCAAGAAAACTGGAGGGGGCAGAGAGGTTTATTATAGTTTGTTGGAGTTGTATATTGAAACCGTTTGCCACAGTGAGGTATTTAAACACCAACTATAAAATATGTTTTGCAACAGAGTGAAACAAATAAAATATATAATCTGCTATAGGCTTAGGCTACTGCAGGACATCAGGGTCTATTTTTCTCACTCTGAGTTCTACTGTTCTCCAATTTGCATTGCTTGTCGTCATTTCAGCTTTTAACTTTTTGTTCTCTCTCTTTTTTCCTTCATAGTAGGTACACCTGGTCTGGCGTTCTGTTAGCTGTGACATCATCCAGGGAAGACAGATCACCCGCTATTACCATCTAATGTAGAACAGATTATTGGATCAATGTGTGCTTCTTTATCTCTCTTGTTGTGTCTCTGCTCTGTCTTCTCTAATCCCCAGTCGGTTGAGGCAGATGACCGTTCATACTGAGCCTGGTTCTGCTACAGGTTTTCCTTCCCGTTAAAGGGGAGTTTTTCTTTCCACTGTCACTTCATGCTTGCTCGGTATGAGGGACTGCTGCAAAGCCATGGACAATGCAGACTGCCCCCTGTGGCTCTACGTTTCTTCAGGAGGAGTGAATGAACCCCAAGCTCATGACCATATAGTGGGGCAAAAAAGTATTTAGTCAGCCACCAATTGTGAAGTTCTCCCACTTAAAAAGATGAGCGAGGCCTGTAATTTTCATCATAGATATACCTCAACTATGAGAGACAAAAGGAGAAAAAAAAAATCAAGAAAATCACATTGTCTGATTTTTAAAGAATTTATTTGCAAAATATGGTGGAAAATAAGTATTTCTCCCAGTCATCTTCTGGATCATCCAAATGCTCTCTAGCAAACTTGAGACAGGCCTTGACATGTACTGGCTTAAGCAGGGGGACACGTCTGGCACTGCAGGATTTGAGTCCCTGGCGGCGTAGTGTGTTACTGATGGTAGCCTTTATTACTTTGGTCCCAGCTCTCTGCAGGTCATTCACTAGGTTCCCCCGTGTGGTTCTGGGATTTTTGCTCACCGTTCTTGTGATCATTTTGACCCCACGGAGTGAGATCTTGCGTGGAGCCCCAGATGGAGGGAGATTATCAGTGGTCTTGTATGTGTTCCATTTTCTAATAATTGATCCCACAGTTGATTTCTTCACACCAAGCTGTTTACCTATTGCAGATTCAGTCTTCCCAGCCTGGTGCAGGTCTATAATTTTGTTTCGGGTGTCCTTTGACAGCTCTCTAGTTTTGGCCATGGTGGAGTTTAGAGTGTGACTGTTTGAGGTTGTGGACAGGTGTCTTTTATACTGATAACGGGTTCAAACAAGTGCCATTAATACAGGTAACGAGTGGAGGACAGAGGAGCCTCTTACAGAAGAAGTTACAGGTCTGTGAGAGCCAGAAATCTTGCTTGTTTGTAGCTGACCAAGTACTTATTTTCCACCATATTTTGCAAATAAATTCTTTAAAAATCAGACAATGTGATTTTCTGCATTTTTTTTCTCCTTCTGTCTCTCATAGTTGAGGTATATCTATGATGAAAATTACAGGCCTGTCTCATCTTTTTAAGTGGGAGAACTTGCACAATTGGTGGCTGACTAAATACTTTATTGCCCCACTGTAGATGAGGGTAGGAATGTAGATTAACCGGTAAATCGAGAACTTTGCCTTTTGGCTCAGCTCTCTCTTCACCATAACGGACTTGTACAGCGCCAGCTTCACAGCAGACGCAGCACTAATCCACCTGTCAATCCCGCTCCATCTTCCCCTCATTCGTGAGCAAGACCCCAAGATACTTAAACTCCTCCACTAGGGGCAGTACATCCTCCCCAACCTGGAGAAGGCACTCTACGCTTATCCGGCTCAAGACCATGGTCTAGGATTTGGAGGCACTGATCCTCATCCCAGCCGCTTCACACTCGGCTGAGAACCGCTCAAGTGGGAGCTGTAGGTCACGACCTGATGAAGCCAGTAGAACCACATCATCCGCAAATAGCAGAGAAAGCGATCCTAAGGCAACCCAAACGGATCCCCTTCGGTCTTCGAAGTATTCCGCCCACCGACACACAACATCCCGAGTAGAGGTCAGCAACATGGCACCCCCACTATAAAAAGTGTTGGTACTGCACTTCTTCCCCCTCCTGTGACGCCGGATAGTGGACCACAATCGCCTTAAAGCCGTACCCAAGTCTTTCTCCATGACCTCTTCGAACTCTTCCCACGCCCAAGTTTTTGCCTCAGCGGCCAGCAGAGCCGCCTGCCGGTACATATCAGGTGCCCATATGGACACCCTTATGCATGAACATGGTGTTTGTTATGGACAATCCATTATGAGCACAGAAGTCCAACAACAGAACACCATTCAAGTTCAGATCAGGTGTGCCGTTCCAACCACGCCCCTCCAGGTCTCACTGTCATTGCCCACATGAGTGCTGAAGTCCCCTGCAGCACAAGGGAGTCCCCAGGAGGGGCGCTCTCCAGTACCCCCTCCAAGGACTCTAAAAAGGGTGGGTAATCTGAA
Organism: Fundulus diaphanus; assembly: GCA_037039145.1. Classification (NCBI taxonomy): domain Eukaryota; kingdom Metazoa; phylum Chordata; class Actinopteri; order Cyprinodontiformes; family Fundulidae; genus Fundulus; species Fundulus diaphanus. Next base: position 5,649,671 of record CM073121.1, on the reverse strand, counting down.
CTGCTGTTTGGCGCATAAGCACAAACAACAGTCAAAACCTGTCCCCCCACACGTATGCGGAGGGAGGCCACCCTCTGGTTCACCGGGGTAAACCCCAACGTACAGGTACCAAGATTAGGGGCAACAAGTATGCCCACTCCTGCTCGGCGCCTCTCACCAGGGGCAACACCAGAATGGAAAAATGTCCAACCCCTCCCAAGGAGACTGGTTCCAGAGCCGAGGTCGACGTTGAGGTACGTCCAACTAGCCAGAACCTCTCAACCTTGCGCACTAGCTCAGGCTCCTTCCTCACCAGAGAGGTGACATTCCACGTCCCAAGAGCCAGCTTCTTCAGCCGAGGATCAGGACGCCAAGATCCCCGCCCTCGACTGGCACCCATTACACAACGCACCCGACCCCTTTGGCCCCTCCTACAGGTGGTGAGCCCATTGGAAGGAGGACCCATGTCTCCTCTTCGGGCTGTGTCTGGCTGGGCTCTATGGGTAAAAGCCTGGCAACCAGGCGCTCGCCAGCATGCCCCACCTCCAGGCTTGGCTCCAGAGTGGGGCCCCAGTGACCCACGTCCGGGCGAGGGAACATTTTGTCCATTTATGTAACTCATCATAAGGGGGCTTTGGGCTGCTCTTTGTCTGGTCCGTCACCTAGCACCTTTCCGTAGGTGAAGTTGCTGTTTACAAATGTTCTCAGGATGTAAATTTGCACTACAAAGCTCCTGCTGCTACATGAAGTGCACGAACATTTAATAATAATAATAATAATCTTTATTGTCATTGCAACATGCATTTCTTCTCTGCATTTAACCCATCCCCTTGGGGAGCAGTGGGCTGCCACTGTGCGCCACCCGGGGAGCAATCTGGAGTTAAGGGTCTTGCTCAGGGACCCAGAGTGGCAGTTTGTGGGAGTTGAACCCAGTACCTCCAGGACACTAGCACGATGCTTGCTATCCACTGTTTCTATATTATGGATTTTTTTAAAGGAGCTTTGCACAAGTTTTAATTTTTTCATTTTTTGCCTCAATAGTCAGTTCATGAGTGATCAGGGTCGTGTTCTTTGGGAATGGGTGTGACACTGTGCGCTCTCGCTCACCTGGCTACTTTATGGAGTCTCCGTTGTCATTTGATGCATTAGTGAGTGAACTTGGCCTAACTTCAATATTTTTAGCCCTCTTACCTCAGAAGACATGACGCCTCTAAACAAAAGAGCTCTGCAGGCTCTACAGATGCTTTTCCTCTTCTCCTATGAGCAACATTGGTGTCATTTCAACTTCTGGCCAGAGGGGGGAAAATTTCTGCAAAAACTCTGCAATGTGTGCTCCTTTAATAAATATTTTTTTTGTTTAAATTGACACTTGTGTTGCATCTGTCATCATTGCATCATTTTTATCTCATAAATGGAAGAAGAAAAAGCAATATTGGCTTCAAGATGTCGAAATAATCGGTATCGGCCTTAAAAAACCTGTATGGGTCGATGTCTACTAGGAAATACTAATTAACTTTAAAGATTATAATAAAAATAAAATAATTCTACCATGGTATTTTACAACTGTAGAAAGTGGGGATACATGTTTAATACAATGTTAATGTTGGAACTTGATCGCCTATTAGAACACTACAAGCATGCTTCAGACTTGTTGATCTGTGAACACTGCCAGTATTTGTAACTGCTATTGCTGCTTTGGTGAAAAAGAAAAAAAAAAAAAGGGTGCGCGTGTGGCGCAGTGGGTAGCGCGACCCATATACAGAGAGAGGCCTTAGTCCTCGACGCGGTCGACCCGGGTTCGAATCCGACCCGCGGTCCTTTGCCGAATGTCTCTCCCCCTCTTCTACCCCCCTTCCTGTCAGCCTACTTTCGGAAACAGCGAGCCACTAGAGCCGCAAAAATTCCCGAAAAAAAACAAAAAAAGAGCTATAGGTTGGTGTGGAATGATTACCAGCCAGTTTACAATGCAATAGTTTATGAATTATGTTTAAGTCTTTGCTTTGTAAGCTTATCAATGTGAAAAACCCTAAACAAAAAAGTCCTTAGATAAAATTCCAAAAAGGTTGCACAGAAAAAGGCTTGCATAGCTTAAAATTATCCTTATTTTTATTTTGTATAGACTTTTCTTATCCACAAAGTTGCTTTCTGCATAGTGTCAACCTCATTCCAGTCCTGTTAGCCACATGCAAGGGTGAGCCTATCCAGTTGGACTGGCATCACTGCTATGGAATGCTGAAGTCCACATTTTTCCCATTCAGCAAGGAAAAACGGTCTTTCAAAGCCAATCAGCTAGAAATTTTGCTTTGTTTTTATTTTCAACTGAACTTCCTGGAATCTATTATGGAGCTGTCCGGGATGTATATTTAGCTATGGCAACACAGGGCCTCCTCGCCCATTTGCGCCACTGGTCATGTCACCTCTGATAAACAGACAAACAATTGGCTATCCCTTTTGTCACCTTAAAGAAAACGAGGCGCTGTGTTTTTGAGTGTAAATAACATAACATGTCTGCAAAGAACATATACATCTATAGGCATTACTTTTCAGTCACTGAAATTGTAATTTTATACAGAAAAGTACTCGAGTAATGTAGAATATTTAGACAAAGAGAAGTATTGCAGGTGACAAATTATACGATGGGAAAAGGATTATAAGATTGATCAAGCTGTAGCAATAATAGCAATATTATCAATCATTAGGAAACCTTATCAGACAGGTCTTTGAGAGCTAGAGCAGAGTAACATTTATTTTTTTGTAGATTTGTGTTCATATACTTTGGCAACGCTGCATTACAGTCATGTCAACAAGAAAACCTTAAACTTTTTAACGTGAGTCTGGATGCGGGACACTTTCAGGGGAAGTCCAACAACAGAACATCTCTCTAGAAATTGAGTAACCACTGTGGGAACAAGGTGCTCACTGTTTATCTTTCAGAGAAATTAAAAAATTGGTGAAATTTTATAGATACTCAAAAGTCCCATTCTCCTAATGACAACATGGAGCTGTGCCCCAAGGAGCTGACAAAAACACTGAAGAGTTAGGATCGATACAGTTGTAGTGCCATGCACTGTTCCCTCGAAGCATCTGGATCCAGTGCACACAGCAAATAAATCCAGCGCAGAAAATGAAATCCAAGCTGAATGGTAAACAAAATAATAAGCTATTTTGTACCATTTTGCAATTCTGGTGAGATGGTGTTCCGTGGTTCAGCTCTGTGTGCACCAGGTGCTGATCACAGCGCGCCACAGACTGATGGGAGGGGCAGATGCCTTTATTGTATCTTAGGTGTCACTTTTCAACCAATTGGGTTGGTCTTCAAGCGCTATCTGCTGTTTGTTTCTGTCCAGTCTGCTTGTTCCACCTCTGTTTATGTTTCTTATTTTATGAGTGCTTGCCTGAAGATAATTCATTAGACTATTAACGGCGATATTTACTTTATCGCGCATTAACGCATGTTGCTCACATGCTTTTATTTTGTGAAGGTCTGTTGCTGCGGTGTAGGGGTTTGAATCAGAACAGTAGGTGGCGATAATGCGCCAATAACCTCGCTGTCAGCCCAGCCTCGGATTCAAACAGGAAGAAAGGAGCTGGCTGGAAAAAGGAAAACGCGGAAAAAAACAAAGCCGACCTGGGGAAGGCGGTGTTTCCCGTAGGAATTTGCTTAGGCGAGGCGGTGAATTGGCGGCTGGAACAAGTTTTGTGCGGATGACTGGCGGAGCGGAGGGGTGGGGGGGAGGGGGGGGCGTCTGCATCGACGCCGTCGGTGAAGTCGCTTCTCGCTTCAAAGTATCCATGTATTTTTACCTGTTTTTTTCCCTGCCATTCACTATATGCACACGAGAAAGCAACAACAAAAAAACGCGTGTTAACGTCAAATAAACATGCAAGCATATCGAGTTAGCAAGCATTTCAGTTTAAAGTTCTTCCAGCAACGAATATGACAGAAACAAGTTAGTTGTAACCACTGCCAAGTTAAACTTTCTTATCACCGGAGCACCTTGAGCTTAAAGTCTAACTCTTGGACTGAATGTATTTTTTGCCAGATGCATTCAAATAGTCACCAGAGTAAAGAAATGTATATTATATGTGAATTATGTGCGCCGTTTGGAAGTAATTTCGATAAAACTTGCTGTATAAGCGAAAGTGCCCGAACATTCTGCATTCGGGCAGTTCCGGAATGTGACGTCACAAACAGAACTAGTACCGTGCATCAGGCTGCTAATACTACGTCTTTCGCTACCGATTTGTTAAATTTTATTAATAACTCGTACTCTACGTACAAAAAAATTATTTAAAAAAATGTCTGATACATCTTCAAACTCCCCTCAAGCATCGGCGACTCCGATACCGAATATATATACGAAGAAACGGAGTTTGGACATGGTGAACCTGAGGAGACTATATCTAACCTGCCCATACATTGTAGGTACCCCTCACAATCCTCGCTCGTGAAGTGTGAATTGCATAAAACACTTTTGTCACTGTCGGCAATCCAGTCCTTTCGCGTTTCTTTTACAAATTTATCCCATTTCTTTCGGACCTTTTGATCCACCGGCCAAGTATGTAGCGCTACTTTCTGTCCTGCACTATACCGCGGTGAAGTTGGTTTGACATGGACATTCAAGCTCCGCGGCGTCAGCGGGGCACTCTTGAGAAACAAAAATCAAATCAGATTTGTTGACGGTCCCACCGCGTATGGGAGAAGGGAGCAGCTGAGAGACGCTGGCCGAAATCGGAGTCCTTCAACCTGATCAACCGTGAGCTAGATCCCGCTGACTCAGCGGAGGTTGAATGTCCAATGTCAAGCCAACTTCACCGCGGTCTGCACTACAGCCACTAACTACGGCGATTTTTTTTTAATATACGTACATGTACAATGTATGCAAACCCTCTGGCATGAGTCTGTGAAAAGGATTGAAACACCGAAATAATCCTTAGTGAACAATGTTTGTTTAACCTACCAGGCGGTCGTCCTCTCTGCTGAAGCGCTGTGTGTCCGCTGTGTCTCCGCTTTCTGATGTTAAACAAACATGCCTGAACGTCCATCCATCCATTTTCTGACCCGCTTAATCCTTCATTAAGTCGCGGGGGTTGCTGGTGTCTGTCCCGATGTACAATAATTCTTAGCCGTCCAGTGGTTTCATGGCTTCCATGCTCTCTCGTGTGTGCTGCCTGCTGTGTTTATAAGGCAGCTGTGTATGTCGCCGCACAGAACCCTTGGCCAGCATTTCACAGACTTGCTCCGTCCCTTCAGGCTTTTGCTGTATAAATCTGGCAATATGATACCATCAACCATCAACTTACTCTTAAAATGATCTTGTGATACGTTATCTAAAGAAGAAAAATACGCCGAGAACTCGTCAGTTTCCTTCCAGTCTGGTGCGCATGCGCGAAAACCCGGATGAAAACAATAGCAGTGAACTGGTCTATAAGCGACACTAGAAGGCATTTTATTGTGGACTTAGTTCGGCGATTTTTTTTAAAAGCGCTTGCTCAAAGTAGACGTGGATCAGCAGATTTGGTGTGTGAAAGAAGATACTGGAAAACATCCATATATCCTTGTTCGCCGTACCGGTTGTACAACGTAAACGCCTGTGTGTTTCTATGCAAGTTCGCTGCGCGCATTCTCGGTGTTCTTGAACTGACGTCACACGTCGGAAATGGCCGATCGTAAACGAAGACAGCACCAAATTCGGAATACCAAAATCGGTGTATAAAATGCACAATATTTCATATTTAAACTTAATTTGAACACTTTTGACACATGAATATTCAAAGTTTACCTTGTTCTGGAAGTTATTCAACGGTTTTCAGGATTTTTTTTCAGTCCAAGAGTTAGACTTTAACATATCACTTAAATGCCAAAAACACTGTAGACATCACCAAACAATTCAATGACTCAGAGAAGCTAACCAATGTAATGGCGAAGTGGATAGCTACTGTAGACCTTTTTTTGTGCTTCACACTTTGGTATTGAACATAAAATGGTAATGCTGCTCCCTGCTGTTACCTCAGAAATTGCCTGTTTTTGGTAGATTTTTTCCCCATAAAGAGAATTTCCTGTCAGTTGCAATAAGCTTTAATTTATTATTATTGCTATTTTTTGTTTTACATGTTTAAGTTGAGCTTTACACTAAATATGTGTTACTGATAAGTGCTACAAATGTTACAACACTTTTGTTCATATGGCAGCAGAACATTAAAATAAAAGTGCTCTTCACACTACTTTTGAATTCATTCTTGGAGATTGTGCATACAATGCGATTAATCATGATTAATCAGGCAAATTATGCGATTAAAGATTTTAATCGTTCCCCAGCCCTAATGTGTATATATATATATATATATATATATATATATATATATATATATATATATATATATATATATATATATATATATAATGGATATATATAGAAAATGGATGGCTGGATGGATATATATATATACATACATCCAGCCATCCATTTTCTGACCCGCTTAATCCCTCATGGAGTCGCGGGGGTTGCTGGTGCCTATCTCCAGCGTTCACTGGCACTCCATGCAGAAAGGCCCAGGGTTGGATTTGAACCCAGAACCTTCTTGCTGCAAGGCAACAGTGCTACCCACTGCGCCAACCTTTAAATCTTACCGTTTAAAATACAGCCAGGGTTGATTAGAAAAACTCTGGTAAAACCAACAGAAATGATTAAAAATAGGTGAAAGGAGTATTCAATTAGAAGTCCTTTGGTTTGATACAGGTCAAGCTGAAACTGATTCACAGAACTACTTCCTGTCTCCTCCCTAGGCTACGCCTACTTCCTGAATATCAACCAATTATGACTTATGTTACAGAGAACTTTCAACTGTCAGACACTGAAAGATGAGACACACATGGGAGAAATTTGGTTAAGAATTATGGAGAAAAACTGCTGCAGAATGCTCATTGCCCAAGCCAGAACTGAACACTCACTGCCATCCGGCTCAATCGTTTTGTTCAAGCGGAGGAACAAGAAAAGGACTTAAGAAGTTTGGGAGGAACAAGCGAGAGAACTATGATGTTTTTTCTTTTTCCTTTTTTCTCCTTTTTGCAACGAAAGAACAGTTAAGATTCACGTCTGCCACGTGCTCTGAATGGCCTGAGGGCTTTTTTACTTGTGGTATTGACGTACAACTCTTTATATAATGTTACTGTTTTTTTTCCTCTCTCAGCTTTTCTATTCTGCTGACTTCCATGATCATGTTTGAGTTAATGTGTCATGACGTCTATACTGTGATGTTGCATTATGTTGATCGTTATGGTTTTGTGACTGAGAATGGAAACTGTCTGCTACGGACCCACACACCAAGACCTACTGTTCTTGCAATCTTTTTGCTTTGATTTAAAGAGAACCAGGATCTGATTAGTCTCACAGATCCTTAAATTACTTGGTAAGGATCATTTTTAGATTCAATATGGGGTCTTCTTGCTCAGATTGGCCGAGAGCGGGATTCCCCTGACTGGGTTTCATGAGTTTTTACCATTTCTTAGACGAGATGCCGTTTTCTGGTGGGGAATGGCCATGCCTGCCCTGTGATGCCCCCTACTGGTACTCTGGGATTTGTAAGGTATGAAAGTGATGGATGTTTGTCCATGGAGTGAAGAATGGAGGACCAAGTAGGAGGTTTTTCAGGGTGGAGGTAGAGTAGACAGATTCGACCTTGGTTGCTGAACAGTTTTAGCTTACCTAGTCTAATGTAAAATTAAAATAATGTGCGCATAGGAACCTAAAACAGGCCTAGCTCAATTATTTGAACCCTAAATTGTAGATAAAATGCTGAGACAGTGGTCTTGAGTGATAAATGCTGAATTATGAATTATTCAAGCTGATTGGTGCTAAAATGTTTCCATTGATGTTTGTCTGGCCCATTTGTTAGAACTGTTTTCATTGTGATATGCCTTTGGGGCAACCCGACAGGGGGGGCTAACGGACATTTGGACTGTTTTTTTTATGATGTGCCTTTCAGGCACACCAGCAGAGATTATGTGACCCCAGAGACCTGGGCTGCACTATCGGTTGCCATGGAGATAGCAGATGGACAGACTCCGGAAACCAGAAGCTGACGTGCTTGAAATTGGACGGAATGACTGACTGTTCTTAGAGAGGGACAGCCTGGGAGCTGGCGTTCCACTGGTCCAGGTCTGGTTGATTATCTTTGGTGATGTGCCATTTAGGCACATCACCAAAGGGTATGGACATTAACATCTCATTAACATCTCATGGCAGATGCTATCCCCTTCAGGGGTTGCATTCAGCCAGTGGGGAAAGGGGAGGGAGGGGGAGCGAACCCAGCCTGGGTGTCTATTGTCGTTTGGGAGTTGTTTGAATGTTAGTGTTTGGGTGGGATTATATTAGCCCCATTTACACTACCCTTGTTAAACCGATCCATGCCGAGCTCGGTCCGAGCTTGGATCAGTTAACCAAGCCGAGTTTACACATCACGCTATCTCGGTTCCTTGGTTTCCTCGCCTCCTAGTGACGATCTGCGGTACTACTACTCTCTAGGATGGAAGGAGGAAATCAAGCAAATAAAAATGGAGGCGCCCATAACATTCAGAAAGTTATGTTTGGTTATATTTTGTTGTTTGCGGAGAGTCAGGCGCAGACTTTTGGTGAATTTACTTGACAGAGTCGGCTTTTGGGAAGTGGATAAGACAAACGAACGTCTAATAAGGATTTACAGACACAGGAAACAACGACAGACGCTGAGGTTCATCACACTGCTAAGCAGAATCATCACTGGAAATCGTGTGTCACGTAGGGAAGCTAGTATTTTTATGAATGTCTGAAATGTCAGCTGGCTGTAAGGAGATGACGCGGTCGGCTCCCTCCTGGCGGCTGCTTCGTGGGGGCCTGACACCCCGTGGCTTGGTCGGGGTCCCGGGGCTTTGGGTCCCTGGGGCCCATGGCCGGCAGAATCCACGGGCTCGTCAGAGCGGCTGCTGGTGCTTTGGCATTGTGGCTCTTGGCAGGTTTCCTTGGGATAGTCTCTCCTCTTCCCTTGGTTGGGGAAGGCAGATTTCCTGGGTTGGCCCCTCTTGGGCACCTTTGCTGTGGGATCCCTTAGGGATTCTGGGGTTTTGGTTCCCCTGACATCTGCCTCGATGCGGGTCTTTGGCTCCTTACAACCACTACTGAACATTTTTCTGATGGATAAACCTTTCATACACAAGCGCACTCTCACAAACACCTACAGGTGGTTGGATTCAGGTACTTACAGACTCACTTCCATACAGAAAGCCCCTATTATTATTTTCTCCTGTCACTTTATACATATTGTATTGCTTAATACTGTATATTCTTCAGTGATGGTATCAAGGCTTTGGTTGATTGTATCTTTAAAACTTCTCACAACAACCAAATAAAAAGAAATACAGTAAGAAGCTTATCACCTAAATTCAGTCACAGCATGTTTTACATGCTCACAGTCCAATAACTACTACTGGAGTAAAAACATCGGCACTAAACCCATTTCTGACTAAATCTTCTCAGCCAAATACTGGTTTCTATATAAGAAATAGAAAGGGGCCTTTCCTGGTGTTGCTCCTGTGGAAAAGGGAGAAATCAGGTTGTAGTGGCTCTTTACTACATCTTGCCTTCTCCGGTGGTTAGGAAGCTGCGTCGGCTCCAATCTGCGCAGAGGACGGGTCTCAGCGGTTTTTGTGAACAGCTTGGCCAAAAACAGTAAAAAAGAAGTCGCCTCATTTGTCGACCAAAATGGGTAAACATACTCCTCGTTTCTCCTGGTTGTGCGCTCCAACTTAATTAAAGTCCCGGACCTCTCTTGTCAAACCCACGACAAGACGGAAAGATGTTTGCGGCTATGTACAGCAAGGCATCGATCCTTACCATTTCCAAAACGTGTCCAAATGTAAGGGATCTCAGCTGATGATGGGTTCTCTCTGTTATAGTGCAAACTGCGGGAAGAAACATGCCTTTGTTTGCACGGTTGTTTTTATGACCTCTGAGGTGTGGTGCGCTGGGTTTGGTTATGGTTTCCTAAACCATGTTGCATGTTGGGAGCCATAGTCCGATTGGTCATTTTATAGCATAGAAGGGTGACAGTGGCACAGGATTTAGGGAGTTCGTCCTGCAATTGGCAGGTTGCCGGTTTGATGCCCTGCTCCAACCGTCTCGGTCGGGTCCTTGGGCAAGACACTTCACCTGAATTGCCTGCTGGCGGTGGTCAGAGGACCCGGTGGCGCCGATGTACAACAGCCTGGCCTCTGTCAGTCTGCCCCAGGGAAGCTGTGTCTACTAACATAGCTCACGACTGTCAGGGTGTGAATGTGTGTGTGTGAATGGGTGAATTGCTGATTGTACTGTAAAGTGCTTTGGGGGTCATTGGACCAGTTACAACACTGTACAAGTACAAGCCATTTACCATAACATTATATATTTTAATATTAAGTAAAGGGGTATTTAAGTGAAGAAATGTGATGTAGTCCTAACAGTGTTAGAAAACCCCCTCAAAAACATGCTAATGAAGTGGTTCACTTGTCTCCTAACAGCATCTAGGGGTGATGTGATGTGTTGGGTTTGCACAAGACATGGGGTTTTTCTTGGTGGTCAGAAAGTCCCATTTTAGTCTTATCTGACCAGCGCACCTTCCTTAATCAACCTTTGGGGAGTCGCCCACATGCCTTTTGGTAAACTCAATACATGCCTTCTGCCATTTGTTTACATGGACTAGGGGAGGTGAATAGCTGATAGCCCTCACTATGAACATGGACAGCTTCCATTTGGTCAGGGCTGACAAAGTCCTCAAAAGATAGGGAGCACTTTGCACTCCACAAAACTAAAAATGAACATGCAAGCTTTGCAAAAATTATTTGACATGGCACAAAAGCACCACGGTGATGATACAGTACTTGAAACAACATGGAGTCATCAATGAGGATGAAAGGAGCTCAACAACAGGATATTTCATTACAGCATCCAATGTTTGTTCTGTTTAAGTGAAGAAACGGCAACAGTACTGGACTCGCGTGCAGTTAGTGGAGTCCAGAGTGACACCCAAAAGCATGACTATATCTGAGCCTTAACATTTATTTTTCTGATAGCTCACCTGGTTCTGCGGTTTGGTTGTTAGCTGGTTAATGATAGTAGCTACGTTAATGGCGCAAAATTCCCTGACTGAATTGAAATGTATTTGGATTAAAAGGAAAAAGTATTACAAATGCACCATTTATATAGGCTCAAAATCAAATAATCTGAACATAACGTACATTTACTTGCACCAAGCATTATTCTGAATAGAAACTTTCGTTGCACAGTTGTCAAATTTCCCCAAAATAACCACAGATATTTACTACTTCTGCCAATGCAGGGGGAGGGGGGGAGGTTTGGGTGTTGACTTAGAAACAGCAAGACCATAAGTTGCTGAGCCACTCTATGGCTACGTTCATGCTGCAAATCTTGATGCTCAATTCCGATTTCTTTTTTGCTGAAATTGGATATTTTCGAGGTGGCCGTTCATACTACTATTAAATGTGACCGCCATCATACTGTTGTCTGAACGGTTCAAGACCGCAAAGTGATCCGCATGCGCAGATAACAGAAGGAGATGTCACAAAGCAGCGCACTGCTCACGGAAGTAACGGTGAATGTAACCGTTTCCAGAAGAGTCTCAAGTGTAATTTGAGAAAAAAAACGTGGAGACAAAAAAACCCTGGAGAAAATAAAAACCGTGGATACCGACTGGCGTCTCTCCTGGCTAGAAAGCTGTTGAGCAATGGGAGCCGACAATATTAAGACCACATCATAGCAGGACAAATTAAGGCAAGAAGAAAGCAGCACAGCTAGTAACAATGATCTTTTATGTTACTTCTGTGTGTGGATGTGTAGTGAGAGCCAGGAGAGTGACGTGAAAGACGAATAAAATGCAACATGATCGTTCAGACTGCGGACGCTTTGAAAAATATCCTATTTGAATTAGTACCACTTATGGGAGTGGCACAAATGTGATTTTTTGGTCGGGTGAAAAAGAAAAAAAAAAAAATCGGAATTGGGCCGTTCACACTGCCATGAAAAAGCGGATAAAGGTTGCATATGGGCAAAGAGATCGGATTTGGGCTGCATTTTCCTGCAGTGTCAATGTAGCCTAAATTACTGGATGAAGGAGCGGAAATTAACTTTTCAAGAATAAACAGTCCGTATTGTTATTATGTAACCGTAATGGCATTTTGGTGAGAAACCAGCTCTGAATTCACATAGAAGACACAGACAAATCAAAAACACTTTTAGAAAAATGAAAAATAACCATGCTTAGAGGACACACTCAAAGGATTTAAAACCCTCAGAAGAAAAACAAAGTATTAAATATCAAACACCCTTTTCGAAACACCTGGAGAAAAAAAATTACATGGTAGTAGTATGAAATGGCTTATTTGATTGTGTACAGGGTGTTTTTGCTCTGGTTGCTCTGGTTATGTCCAATTTGTTTCCCTAGGTGCACCAGCAGAAAGGTAAGCTGCACCCAAACCACATTTGACACTGCACTTTAACAGCTTTGCTTTTGTTTTGTTAATTTGCCGTTCATATAAACAATACTGACTATAAAATGATTGACTAACAATCTTTTCAACAAAAAGTTCTTTATTTGAAACAAAATTATTAATTATTTACTATTATTGTAACAGAATACCAAAGTAGCAACCTGTTTTTAGTGTGCTTACATGCTCTGTCAGTCCAAATGTTCTACTTTTGAGTAAAGAGGTGGAAATTAAAAATGATCATTGATTAATAATCAACCACGTAATCAATTATTAAAATTGTTAGTTTGAGCTCTAGAAAACTTTGCAATTTATTGTGATTGGTGACAGATTTTCTTTCTTCCCAGCTCAACAAAAATATTTTAATCTGTCACTTGGCCAGGTGAAGCACAGAAATAGGGCAGCCTTTCTTTTTAGACTTGGGTGTCTAAATTCCAATTTATGATAGGACCAACATAAGATATGCGGTGCACATTTAGTATCTCTGAGGAGCTAGGCTACAGATCAGGCATGGTGCAATGCTTTACTAATTGGATATGCGTATTACAATGTCTGTGGTCACAGTACCCTTATGGGGCATGAAATAACAAGCAGCTGTGTGTGCCAGGAGACTCTGTCTGTCTCTCTCTCTCTCTCTCTCTGTATGTGTTTGTGTGTATGTGTGTGTTTCTTTTGCTGGGAGGTTTATTAACCCAGTCTATCAGGGCTGAGTGGGATTCACACAGAGACACTGAAGGCTTAAGAATGTGAGTGGCACACAAGCAAGACAATTCCTCTTCGAAATACTAATATGGGGCCTTGTTCTCAACCACAACACCAGAACAGGGACCTTCAAAAAAGGATTGTCTGCTGGTGAGCTTATGCTTTCATTTGACCAGTTTTGCTGGAGGACAATTTAAAATACGCCTCAATTACTTTGAACTAACTTTCTACATACCCTCAGCAGGGTGTCTTCACACGCATCTCTGTTGAAGTCCTGATTTGTCCTTTGTTGACAAAACTGACTGTTCTTAAGTAGAGGATGAAACTGCATGTAAACCGTCACGTCCAGAGGTGATTTCTATGCATTTTTCAAAAAAGATTTGTAAAAACTATGCTGGTAGAGGATTATTTGGCTGAGAGATAAAGGACATATTCATAATCTGAATTTTACTACACTGATATTTTTTTTGTTTACTTCCTAGTTTATTCAACTCAACTAGAAGGCATAACCCCATCTCTAGATCATTAGTGTTGTATCATTATATGTGAAGATCTGGAGCTTGTAGCAGCCTGCGGTTCTTCTAACAGAATCAGAATCAGAAATACTTTAATAATCCGAGAGGGAAATTACAGTTTAGGAATTACTTTCCCTGTATTAAGATATGTTTAGTTCTATAGCCAGCTATAGCTTAAGCAGGGTGCGATATATTATTTTTCCATACCTGTGGGTTGCAGCAGTGCTTAAAATTCAAGATTTTCCATCATCTTAACTTTCCATTAATATCCCAGAATACAGCTTCATACGTGCAGCCAGCTTCTATCTCTCGATTTTTCTGCCTCTGTTTTGTATTTCTTTCTCTATCATTATCTTTATACATGGTTATATTTTGAAAGATACCTGCCTTTCTTCCTTCTTACTTCTTGATTGAATGAAAATCTATTTACAACTAGAGCTGTCAGAGTTTAGAATAATTTTGAGCAAACCTTTATTCAGTATTTATTTTATTAATTTTGGATCTGTGTCATATGATACATTTTTGGGTCTATTTCGTTTCACACTCAACACCAGCTGTGCACTCGCTCGGCTGTTAAAGCCAATCACAGACAGTTTTTTTCCCATTCAATCAGAGTATGGCTTGCAAATACTGCATTCAGATGAATTAAATCAAAATGCTGCAGCCTTTGGCAGAAATTACTAAACATCATCGAGGGATTGAAGAAAAACAAATAAAAAGTGTAATATTTTAGCCTAAAATATTTAGGCTAAAGTATTTAGACTAAAATATTAGAGTTACTAAGTGAGCTGTGAAAAATGTTTTTGTCTCTTTTCTTTCCAGCTTCTGGGAGGTTATGCAAAAGTTTATTCTGATCATAATCATCATGAATGTCATTATTATTTAAAGAGCACTTTAACACGAGGTAAAACAAAGTGCCAAACATCAGAAATACATCAGATAAGAGATAACAACTAATAAAATGCTTGTTTGTTAAAATAGCACTAGGTCTAAATGATGTATAATTAGCCTAAAAAGTAGATTGGAATATGGAATATGTTGACGTCTGTTAAATTCAGGTTATCTTTTTTATTATCATTTCAGTTGACGTTTCCTGTTGACGTGAGTTCAGTTTGACATTGGCATCTGTTTAGTTCAGTTTGGAGTACTTGTTGATGGCTGTGTTCAGACACCAGAGCATCTCCGCATGCAGTGTTGCATTGGATCCAAATGTTGTTCGAAGACCGTCTGATTTCCCTACGTTAGTGGCGGTAGAGCTTGCTCCAGCTGCTGCTGTGCTGTTTGCGGTAGCTAATGCGGACGTGACTGCGTTGGTTACAGAAAAGTAACTTGACATTGTTAGCCGTTGTCTGCCCCTTGCAGCTGATCTGTGGCTGTCCGCAGTGGTGTAGTGGTCCCTGGAGAAGTGGGTATACTCTCAATGTTTGCCCTTTTAGACGCAGCTCAGAAAAATGCTGTTTTAGAAACAATGACATGTAACACTGCTCTATTTAGTTTACCCAAAAATCCATCACTAGGGTTTACTCATTTTAGCCTAAAATATTTAGCCTAAAACATTTAGATTACAATATTTCCTTGAGCTACTACGTGAGGTGTGAAAATACTGTTGTCTCTTTTTCAAAGATTTTATCCAGCTTCTGGCAGGTAATGTAAAATTTTCTTTGGTTTATATTGAAGGAATTCCTACACTACATCCAGAATCAACATTTCATTACTTTACTGTAGGTTTTTCAATATAGACCTAGATGATAAGGCATATGGAAAGTCCTAAATTGAATGAGAAAGAGAATCTATAGAAAGAGATAAAGTTAATAACGAGGAGAACATCAAGACTCAAATCTCTTTGTCTTTGCAAATGAGGAATTGTCAAATATACCAGTTGAAACACCCAAACAACTGTTGATCCTGTTGATTTAGACACCCTGACAATGAATGTTTAGCCCTTCGATTTTAAAATGGACAGTGATTTTAAACTTGACAGTCAAAAAGGGACCTCAGTTAAGTCATTTTTATCATTTAAGGAACAAAGCAAAGGTAAAACCTATTCTTTCAAGGCAGAAATATGGAAACACTACTCTAAGCCTTCATTTCATCATGGCTGGATTTGTATAATTCTCTTTATCTCTGAATCGGTCAGTCCTCACTCAAATGTCTGCAGCTGGTTCAAATGCTGCTGCACACCTTTTAATGGAAAAACATAAAAGAAAGCACATTAGCCCATCCTGGCCTCCCTTCACTGGTTGCCTGTTTATCTTAGAGTTCAGTTTAAAGAACTTCTGTTTGTTTTTAAGGATTTAAACAGCTTATTATTATTGTTGTTGTTGTTTTAAACTGTTGATTCTTTACTCAAGTCATTTTATTAGATGTTATTTTGTTGTACCTCGTGTTAAAGTGCTCTTTAAATAATGATGACGATGATGATTATGATCACTAAGAAACGTTTGCATCATCACCCAGAAGCTGGAAAGAAAAGAGACAAAAAGATTTTTCACACCTCACTTAGTAACTCAAGGAATTATTTTAAACTAAATATTTTAGGCTAAAATATTAAACTGTTTATTGGTTGTTGTTTTTTCTTCAATCCCACCGTTATGTTTAGTAATTTCTGCCAAAAGCTGCAGCCTTTTGATTTAATCCATCTGAATGCAGTATTTGCATTCAGATGGATTAAATTCAGCCCTACTCTAATTGGATGGAAAGAAACATGTCTTTGATTGGCTGGTGAGGTGGACAGTTTTTGAAGTAAAGAGAGCGCACAGACAGAATCCCGCGAGCCGCGCACAGCTGGTGTTGAGCGTGAAAGTAGCAGGTCACGGGCAGACACGGAAGCGAGTGCGAGCATAGTGGGTTGAGAAGAGTTTATCAGTTTTGAGCGCGCGGCAAACAGGTCTTGAGCGAGCGCACATGATGTTTAAGCGCTGAATACCTGTCTCACTGCGTGCTCAAACAAAAGACACAAATATCGCTCCAGAAGTTTGTATACTTAATGCTGACTGAAACATAAGTGGGTATACGGCGTATACCCGCGTACACCCTGGACTACACCACTGCCTGTCCGACTTCATGTGAGACCGTAAAGCATTGTGCAAAGCTTAATTTTTTTACAAACACGGCAAATTCTTCGTCATCTTTACCGTCGACAGGCTGCAGCCATGTCCCGAATTCCTCGTTTTCCATCCGCTTTTGTTGAAATTAGCATTTTCCCATTCTCTAGCTCTTTCTCCGCCCTCGGGTCCCTTTTCCAAACATTGTAAAAACATTCGGCTTTACGATCAACCGGAAGCAGTTCCGCGCACAACGCGGAATCAGTTATATCTGATATAATATATCTGACGAAACTGTTTTTATGACTGTATTTTTTTTAGAAAAAAATAAGGCATTTTTAATGCCACAGATAATCACATTTAATGACTTTTAATGCCAATTAAGGCCTTCATTTGAAAACATTTCATTTAATGACTTTTAATGGCCCGCGGAAACCCTGTGTATAGAACTGAATCTGTAAGTACCTGAATCCAAACATCTGTAGGTGTTTTTGAGAGTGCGCTTGTGCATGTAAGTTTTTCCATAAGAAAAATGCTTGTGAGGAGCCAAAGACCCGCCCCCCGGACCACTGAGGCAGACGCCAGGGGAACCAGAACCCCAGATGCCCGAAGGGAGCCCCCAAGCAAAGGTGCTCAAGTGGGGCCAACACAGGGAAAGCTGCCGCCCCCATCCCAGGGAAGAGCAGAGATGACCCCCAGGAAATGGGCTCCACACTTAGTGGAGATCTGAAATGTCCCAGGAGAGGAGCAGTTCAAACCCAACCTCACAAAAAGACAAACAGAAAACCATACACACAGTCACATTCACATGTTCCCACCCTAGTGTCCCCACATGCAAACACTCGGGGGGGGGGGGGGGGGGAAGGGGGTACACAGTACACACACTCACAACACACATCATAATAAATCATCTTTCAGTCTGATTCATTAATTAGTCCCAGGCCAATTAATAACTACAGTTCTTTTGAGCATTTAACCCTCAGTTTCCCTCATCCAAACTGCAAAGCAATAAAACCTCTTCTGTTTGTTGTTTTGTATCATCCACCAGGCCCTTACACTCAGTTTTTGGATCAGCTGTCAGACTTCTTATCTGATTTGGTGATAAACACTGACAAGGTTATTATAGTGGGGGATTTTAACATTCATGTTGACACTGAATGTGATAACCTTAGTGTAGCCTTTAAAACTATCCTAGATTCAATTGGTTTTGCTCAAAATGTGCATAAACCGACGCACTCTTGGCTCCATACTTTAGACCTTGTGCTGACATATGGCATTGATTGTGAGGTATTAACATTATTTCCTCACAACCCTGTCCTATCTGATCATTTTTTAATAACATTTGAGTTTAATCTAACTGAGTTCTCCACCCCCAAAAGAGGGTTCCATTATAGTAGATCTCTATCGGACAATGCTGCATCAAACTTTAAAGAGTCTGTCCCCCTTTTAATATCGTCAGTATTGCAGAAATACCCTGCAGATAGCAGCAATGTTGTTTCTTCCCATTCACAAATAGATGTCTTTGTTAACGGTATGACTTCGTCATTGCGTTCTGCATTGGACAATGTAGCTCCCTTGAAAAAGAAGGTGATTATTAACAGGAAGCTGGCTCCCTGGTTTAATTCAGAGCTGCGTTCCTTGAAGCACAATGTTAGGAAATTGGAGAGAAAATGGCGCTCTACACACCAAGAGGAATCCTACCTAATCTGGAGGGACGGTCTATTGTTGTATAACAAGACCCTTCGCAGAGTTAGAGCAGCATATTTTTCATCATTAATTGAAGAGAATAAAAATAATCCTAGATTTCTCTTTAGTACAGTTGCCAAACTGAGTCATAGCTCCGTTGATCCATCCATTCCCTTAGCTCTTAGCAGTAATGATTTTATGGGATTCTTCATAAATAAAATTGATTCCATTAAAAATAAAATAATTGGCATCCTCCCAAACATGATTACCTCGTCCTCAGTAAGTGAGGCAGCGTTGGAGGAATCTTTAGAAACTGCGCTGTGTCTGAACTGTGTAGAAGCAGTAGAGCTTTCTGAGCTTTCTAAAATCTTAGCTTCATCTAAACCTTCTACCTGTATGTTAGACCCAATCCCAACCAAATTGTTTAAGGAGGTATTCCCTTTGATCAGTGGTACTATTTTAGACATGATTAATCTATCCTTAGTAAATGGATATGAACCACAGGCTTTTAAAGTAGCTGTTATTAAACCTTTACTTAGGAAACCATCTCTTGATCAAGATGAGTTAGTAAATTACAGACATATATCTAATCTTCTTTTCTTATCTAAAATTCTTGAGAAAGTAGTTGCTAATCAACTTTGTGAACATTTACAAAGTAATGACCTACTTGAGGAGTTTCAGTCAGGCTTCAGAGCTCATCATAGCACTGAAACGGCTCTGGTGAAGGTCACTAATGATATTCTCATGGCCTCAGATAATGGACTTGTGTCTGTACTTGTCCTGTTAGATCTCAGTGCTGCATTTGATACAGTTGATCACAATATTCTCCTACAAAGACTTGAGCATACTGTAGGGATTAAGGGGAAAGCATTAGGCTGGTTTAAATCTTATCTGTCAAACAGATTCCAGTTTGTTCATGTTAATAATAAATCTTCTTCAAGCTCTAGGGTCACTTGTGGAGTACCACAGGGTTCAGTCCTTGGACCAATTCTCTTTACTATATATATGCTTCCGATTGGCAAAATTATCAGACAGCATGGGATTAATTTCCACTGTTGTGCTGATGACACTCAGCTATATTTATCCATAAATCCTGATGAATCCAATCAATTACTTCGACTGCAGTCATGTCTTGATGACATCAAAAGCTGGATGACTTTAAATTTCCTGCACTTAAATTCTGACAAGACAGAAGTTATAATCTTTGGACCAGAGTCCTCAAAAAATAAACTTCTTAATCAATCACTGAATCTGGATGGCATTAACTTGGCCTCTGGTAGTAAAGTAAAAAATCTTGGTGTTATTTTAGACCAAGACATGTCATTTAAATCCCATATTAAACAGGTTTCCAGAGTTTCCTTTTTTCACCTCAGGAATATCGCCAAAATTAGAAACATTCTGTCCAGGGGTGATGCTGAAAAACTAGTCCATGCATTTGTTACTTCAAGGCTGGACTATTGTAATTCTTTACTATCAGGAAGTCCACAAAATGCAGTTCAAAGTCTTCAGCTGATCCAAAATGCTGCAGCGAGAGTTCTGATGAAAATCAACAAGAGGGATCATATTTCTCCAATTTTAGCTTCCCTTCACTGGCTTCCTGTTAAATCAAGAATAGAATTTAAAATTCTTCTTCTAACGTATAAAGCCCTTAATAATCAAGCTCCATCATATATCAGAACTCTGATTACCCCGTATGTTCCTAACAGGGCACTTCGCTCTCAGACTGCAGGTCTGCTGGTGGTTCCTAGAGTCTCTAAAAGTAGAATGGGAGGCAGATCCTTTAGCTATCAGGCTCCTCTCCTATGGAACCAACTCCCAGTTTTGGTCCGTGAGGCAGACACCCTGTCTACTTTTAAGACTAATCTTAAAACTTTCCTTTTTGACAAAGCTTATAGTTAGAGTGGCTCATGTTACCCTGAGCTACCTCTATAGTTATGCTGCTATAGGCTTAGGCTACTGGAGGACATCAGGGCCTATTTTTCTCACTCTACTGATTTCTACTTTTCTCCAGTCTACTGTTCTCCAGATTTACATTGCATTACATTGAAATGACTGTTGTGATTTCAGCTTTTAACTTTTTGTTCTCTCTCTTTTTTCTTCATAGTAGGTACACCTGGTCTGACGTTCTGTTGACTGTGAAATCATCCAGGAAGGACAGATCACCGACTATTACCATCTAATGTAGAACAGATTACTGGATCAATGTGTGCTTCTGTGCTTTTTGTCTGTCTTGTTGTGTCTCTGCTCTGTCTTCTGTAACCCCCAGTCAGTCGAGGCAGATGACCGTTCATACTGAGCCCGGTTCTGCTAGAGGTTTTTCCTTCCCGCTAACGGGTGTTTTTTCTTTCCACTGTCGCTTCATGCTTGCTCAGTATGAGGGATTGCAGCAAAGCCATGTACAATGCAGACGACTCTCCCTGTGGCTCTATGCTTCTCCAGGAGTGAATGCTGCTTGTCGGGACTTTGATGCAATCAACTGGTTTCCTTATATAGGAACATTTTTGATCAATCTGTATAATCTGACCCAATCTGTATAATATGATTGAACTTAACTTTGTAAAGTGCCTTGAGATGACATGTTTCATGAATTGGCGCTATATAAATAAAATTGAATTGAATTGAATTGAATATACTCCCAGGCCCGGGCACCTGCACCCCAGAGCGGCATCCAGCCCCGGGAGGATTTTCGTTTCCAATACAGAATTTTGGCAATGTGTGACAATCAAAGCAAATGGTATTTTTGTAGGACTCTAGGAAATGACCATAGAGCCGTTTACTTGTTGAGAACGAGCTATATTGACAATCAATGTTTATGAATCCAGGTTAGCAGACGTGATTATCCTCATATTTGTATTAGGCAGACATTCTCAGGATGTTGAAATAATCGTGCAAGATACCACATGAAATCTATAAGTATCCTTTACTGTTGTAACACACAACAACAGAAAAGGACACATTTGTGACATGCATCAGAAGGGGACCACTGTCCATGCCCATGGCCTCTGCCCGACGTTCATGTCCACGACAGATCTTCCTCGCTGAGATCCACCAGAAAAAAGGGTTAGAGCAGCCTTGTGCAGATCAGTGTCTCTTTTGTCAACCTTCTTTTTCTTTCCTTAACCGATGACATCACCACTATGCAGAGCATGGCTGTTTAAATCAGCCAGCAGCACGCCATGCCTCGAGCCCACATACAAAGTTTAAATTCTGCAGCAAACATTTTCACGTCCGCTCTGGGATTTGGGAGGAGGGCAGTGCTGGCCTGGATATCAGCTGCAGTCCATGGTCTAAACACCAGCTGGGGTTCATTTTCTCCAGCAACCTCCAGCATGGGAAATTGAAGAATCTGTCCTTCCTCCGTTTTCTCGCCGTTTCCCATTTCTTAGCCATGTGAAACCCTGAGCTCCCACATACTTGGGCGTACTGTGTGCATACTGTGAGCCGCACAGACTCCACGCTGACTCTCCACACTGGCGAACCTTTTACCCTTCGTAGTCGTGCATACCTATTGCCTACATTTCTTGTGACAAATTCCTACTGTTCCCACACTGTCAGTGGGACGAAGCGGGGGAAGGGATAGTAAAATGTTTGATTAGCTAGTTGAACACCTAGAGCTGTTTCTTTTCCAGCAGGTACCCACCGCACACCTGTCAGTGCGCACAGAGAGAGGGACTGTGATACCACGTGTCCTTGCTGCATCAAAAAATGACTGGCTGATGCAAGCAGCCAAGCCTAATTTTTTCACTTTATAAGCTCTCTTAAGCCTAAAATGCTTCTTAACGAGGTAAAATTCTAAGAAAAATCTTAGAATTCAGAAAATTCTAATAAGTTCCTGAGCAACTTTGGTCTTGGCCACAGACCTTTCCCTGTTCCTCTCTTCAGCAAAAATTAAAATAAGCTTTTCTTACGTTGCATTTATGCTTTTGTTTAACATTTCATTGTCAATCGTGTAAAATTGTTCCACATGAATTGAAACTAAGCAAAGTAAATCCATAAGGAAGAAAAGACATCATGACTTAATGGTGAGCAGAAGTTTGCAATATGTCATGAATACTTTTAGTGGGTTAGCCATTCATGATAAAACACCAAAAATATAGAGCAACATATATTCCGGATCATGTCAACTAAACTCAAATGGCAAAGTCCACCCTGTGTGTTAAATTTAGAGGCACCCACATTTACACAATGAAAACCTACACCTGTCACCTTTAGAAATTGTCAATACCAACTGGATGGTCAATCTTGAAAATGCTTTTTAGCCTGTCAACATGTCACCACATGTCAACCATGAGCCTGTTTTAGAGCTGACCACAATGGACGACTTGCTACAGCATCCAAGGGTGTTGACACATTCCAAACTCACCAAAAGCCTACTGTTTTATTGATGATCCATACTCCACAGGGAATAATTAAAGCAACACTACACTGAAAGACCAAAAGTACGGTAAGGAGAAAGTTTATCTATACAACACTTTTCTAACAACAAAAGCAAGGAAGCAAGCGAGAAAGAAGAAACAAGTGAAAAAAATTAACAAAAGCTTCAAAACAAACAGCAGTCTGATTATGAGTGGGAGGGTGCATATCGAAAATGTATGGATTATGATGTGAATATTGTGGTTATACCTTTATTGAACTGTAGAAATCCAAATACAATGCATTCAAACAGTCTTACGGCTATTAAACCAGCAGCTTTCCACTTCATACTTTTTGAAATTATGGAACTGTTGGGTAAAAAGTTAAATACGTCTGTATTTTATAGAATAGCATTTCTGACATTAAACTTTTTACTCACAAGTGTCCAACCTTGGTGTCAAATCTGTGTTAAATCTGCTACATGTGGTGTATTTTATATAGCACCTCAGTACCAGTCTGAACCAAAAGGTAATAAAATAAAACCAGAAAAACATTCCAAAAACATGCTGGCATAGTACAACACAACACATGTTCAGCTCTTTGTTATGTTGTGCAATCAAGCCATGAGGAATAAAATTAGACTGAGTTGGAAACAAAATGAAATATGAGACTTTTACAGGGGACTGTTCTCACAGCAGGGTGGCACTGTATAAAACTCCCTGTCCATGGATAAAAACTCTCTTCGCACACTGTTCCTCAACAGCAGCATTAGAGGGACATTCACATGGGAGAGACCAGCAAACATGCAGGGTCGGCCAAGCTGAGTACATCCCTGTCCATTTCCAACATCGCAACTGAACAGACAATTGCCTTAAAACAGGCTGTTTATAATCTTTCCAAGCTGTACAGGAGAAAAGCTGACCTGGGAGCGAGCTACACCTCTGCCGCGCAGAGATCCACATGCAAGTTGGGTAAAATCCGTCAAATAAAATTAGAATTAAACCATTATATTGAAAAGCAAGATAAATTTCTAATACAAAAACTTCGAATAGAAAATTTTGAACATGGCAATAAGTCAGGAAGCTTCTTAGCTAATCAGCTAAAAATAAATAAAGAGAAAACGACTATATTTGCAGTTACAGGCTCAACTGGTAATACATTACATGATCTGGAATGTATAAACAACACCTTCCAAGATTTCTACAAATCTTTATACACATCAAAGATAAATCCATCAGATAATGACATCAAGCAATTTCTGGATAAAATTACACTTCCTAAGCTATCAGATAGCCAAAGAACGACACTGGACTCACCGCTGACAACAGTTGAAGTTCAGGAAGCTTTAACAAGCATGCCCAATAAAAAGGCTCCAGGCCCAGATGGATTCCCTACTGAGTTTTATAAGGAGTTCTGGAATATTCTGGCACCAACGTTTCACAGAATGTTGCAAGAAATTCAGGAAAATGGCAGATTTCCAGCTAATATGAACTCTGCCACCATCAGTCTTCTTCTTAAGCCAGGCAAAGATCCTATGTTTCCCACCAGTTATCGTCCCATATCCTTAATCAACGTAGATATTAAAATACTCTGTAAAGCTTTTGCAAAAAGATTAGACAAAGTCACTCCTTTCATAATCCACCCAGACCAAACTGGTTTTATCAGAGGAAGACAGTCATCCACAACCACACGCAGATTACTTAATTTAATAGATTATTCCTACAGTACAAATATTAAAACTATTATAATGTCTTTAGATGCAGAAAAAGCATTTGATAGAGTAAATTTGAATTTTTTATTCGCTACTCTACATAAATTTGGTTTTGGCAATTTTTTTTATAAATTGGTTAGAAATTTTATACAGCTCTCCTACAGCCCGTGTCAGGACAAACAATCAAACATCTTCCAGCTTTTGTCTCCAGAGGGACACTAGGCAAGGATGCCCGCTTTCCCCCTCACTTTTTGCCATTTTTTATTGAACCTCTAGCAGCAACAATTAGACAAAGGTAATTAAAGGTATAAAATGCATGAATATAGATTAGTCTTTATGCTGATGATGTATTACTCTATCTTCAGCACTCAAACTCTTCCCTTTCTCAAGTAATTAGATTACTAGAATCCTTCTCAAAGGTTTCAGATTACTCTATAAACTGGTCTAAATCTACGGTACTGCCAATTAATTGCTCTTTCCAAAACCCGCTAGATTTACATTTGCGATCAGGAAATATTACATATTTGGGTATTACTGTGTCGTCTAAACTTGCGGATTTAGTAAAATCTAACCACATCCCACTTTTAAAAAACATAGAAGAAGACCTGGATAGATGGAAATCGCTTCCAATTTAACTCATGGGTAGGGTAGCTTCGATTAAAATGATGGTATTACCTAGGATTAATTACTTATTTTCAATGATCCCAAATAAACCATCATCTTAAATCTCTAGACTCTTCAATCTCTAAATCTCTTTGGAAAGATAAACCACCCCGTATCATCTTAAAGACGCTACAGAAAACTAAAGACAGAGGTGGACTAGATCTGCCTAACTTCCATAATTACTACTTAACAAATAGACTACAATATATCACTAAATGGATAAAACATAATCCTTTAGACGAGCCCTGGATAGATATAGAACAGAACCTGTTGAGCTGGTAGGGGGGCATGGACATTAACATCTCAGGGCAGATGCTCTTCCCCTTCATTGGATCGGCATTCTGCTAGTGGAGGGAGGGGGAGTAGGGACTAACCCAGCCTGGATGTCTACTGTCGAATGTATGGTGAGTTGTTTGAATGTTAGTGTTAGGGAGGGGTTAAATCTACGGGTGGGGGGGGGGGGGGGGGGGGACGTTCTGGTGGGCCTGTGTCCGGCCCCCCTGTCCCGGTCCTGGTCCGTGTAGTCTCCCGGTACGGGTTTTGCCTGGGGGGTGGGGTTTGGGATGGCTCGTGCGGGCTGGCTGGCCAGGGTCCCCCATCTTATTAATTTATTTGTTCATCTATTTTTATTTATTTATTTGGGGGGGGGTAAAGCCAGTAGGCTTGGTGGGTGGGCTGGGGGGGTGGAGGTGTTGGTCCTGGTGGGTGGTTGGCTGGCGGGCCCTGCGGCCTCTCCCTGGCCCCCGGGCTATGGTGGTGCCGCTGGAGGGGCCCCTTTCTCCGGGTGGGGCTTTCGGGGAGCAGGGGTGCCTATTGGAGTCAGTAGGGGAGCTGGCTCCCTGGGTTGGCTCCTCAGTCCTTTGCTCCCCATCCCCGGACTCCTCCCTCTGCCTGCTCCATCACGCCGCCACACATGTAGGTCCTTGGGGAGGGGGGCGTTACTGGAGGTTGCAACTTTCTGATGACGTCCCTCTCCCCAATTTTATCATGCATTTTAGACACTTTCACTCCAAAAATTTTCACAACTCACATTGATGTAGGCCACGGTATGGGGGGGTGGGGGTGAAGACGTCTGGGGGGGGGGCTTATGTTGTGTGAGCCTCGCCTCGGACGCCTCCCTTCACCCCCTCTCGCATTTAGACATTGAGGGTTCTGGGTAGTTGCTTGGAGGGGAGGCGCTGGCACCAGCTTCCTTCCGGAGAAGGGGTGGGCTATGCCGTGCACCCTCTTCGGCGCTCCCAGTTTTAAAAACACTTGAGAACAACATGCAACAACACAACATCTGAGCAGGCGTAGGGAGGATCAGGGTCTTTTGCACATCCCCGATCTCGGCACGGAGTCTGGGGCCTGGAGGAGGTGCGGGCCACTGGGTCCGGGGTCTTGGCGGGGGGCTGCTGTGGGTAGCCAGCGGCTTGCCGGGTCTGGGGCTGACGGCTCTGCTCTCCCCAGAAAGGGGTGGGGGGCAGGGGTGGCTAGGGTAAGGTCGGGGAGGGAGGGGTTTATTAGGTATTTAGTGGTCGGTATTTTTTAAATGATTTTTGTTTTGATTTTGTTTCTGACTTTTTACCCTTCTGTACGGTGACCTTGAGTGTCTAGAAAGGCGCCTTTTAAATAAAATGTATTATTAGTGGGTGAGGGGGGGTTCTGGTTGGGTGGCCCGTACGGGTCGTGTTGGCCCCCCATCTTTGGGGGGCCTGGTCCGAGGGGTGTCTGGCCCGGGGCCGGGGCCGGGGGTCGGGCACAGGCAGTATAGTTGAATTGTGGTGACCCCCCCCCCCCCACACACACTTTTTTGGATGCGAGTGTTATGTGGGAATGTGTGTACAGCGTCCTTTTTTTGTAAGTCTGTGTGTGGTGAGTGGGGCATTAGGGAGGGATGGTGTGAATGGGTTTTTTTTTTTTTTTTTTTTCCCCAGGTTCGGGTCCGGTCCACTCCCTATCCCAAGAACATCTCAAGTCTCCGCTAGGTGCGGAGCCCATCCCCCCACGTCCTGCCCTCCTCCGCTGCGCTGGCAGGCGCCTCGGCCCGCTGGCGCATTGACGGTCCTCGGCTTCTGGGGGCGTCGGCCTTGCGGTGGCTGGGGGATTTCCTCGGGGTCGTCACTCCTCTTTCCTCGGGGGGGGGGGGGAGTGCCCCCAAAGCAGGGCGCCCTTCTTGGGCGCCCTGTTTGGGGGCCCCTTTGGGAGTCCGGGGTTATGGGTCCCCTGACCCCTGCCTCTGTGCTTGGGGAAGGTGCACAGAGGTTTTCAACCATTTTATTTATCTTTGTTTCTTTTGCGTGTGGATCTTTGGTTCTCCACAACCACTATCGAGCTATTTCCTTCTGGATAACTTTCACCTAAACTAGTGCACTCTCACAAACTCCCACAGGTGCAGGGTTCCAGGTATTAAGTGTTCACTTATATACAGAAAGCCTGTAATTTATTTATTTATTTATTTTCTTTCACTTTCTTTTTTCAGGTATCACATTACACATGTCAGCTTAAATAATAATACATATGATTTAGCAATGGCATCAAGGTGTTACTCCATTGTATGTGTTGCTTTATGTCTGTTGGTTGTGCTGTTCTTTTTGCGTCTCTTTCCAGGTGATGGAGCAGACGGAGGACGTTTTATCATTCTCTACCTTTTATCTCTTTCTTTCACCTCTTCTCTTTCTTTTTTTTCTCTTCTTGTTCTTCCTTTACTCTCCTACTTTCCCATTGTAGTGTCCATATAATTTGAAATTCTCCCTGCAGGAATCACAATAAAGCTATTTACATGCACAAATCAAGCGGAGCACTATGGCGAAAGCTGTTTGCTCCACTTGTGAAAGCAAAATCTGTCGAGCTCTATTTGGCATTAAGACATCAATTCTTATTGCCACATTGCTAGACAGGACACTGGGAAAATAAATAAATAAAATAATGTTTAACTCAGGATTTGCATTGTGAATGTGTTGAAACTAGGGCTGTGCATAATAATCGATACAAAGATTAATATTGATTTAAAAAAAAAAGATTTAATATCGATATTCTGGCATTCAATATCAATATACCTCCCAACCCCTAGGGGGCGCTATTATCGCGTATCATTACTCTTCACATCGAGGAAGTGCAAGTGAGACGAATTTGCGGAATGGCAGACAGGATTTTAGAAGCGCCTTCGTCCCTAAAAATCAGACGTTTGGGCACATTTTTGGTTTCTGTGACACGTTAAATGCATTGAACAAAATGCACTTTATTTTCCTGTTAATATATAGTGTTCAATAAATTTAACATAAATATAATATTTGGCTGGTTTTGTTGATTGAATGACTGAGCATTAATTTGAAAGTAATAAATATCGATATTGGAGTCAAATCAAATCAAGCTGAGCTATATCGAGAATCGTATTGTATCGTGAGCTATGTATCGAAAATCGTATCTAATCGGCTCATCCTAGATGATACCCAGCCCTAGTTGAAACATACCAAATGTTTTATATTTAACCTCATTCCACATTCTTTAAGATGAACTTTGGTTCTATGACTTAGATCTGCAGTGAACTAGGATTCACTGAATCATTCCGATGATGATCAACCATGTTATTTTTGTCCTTTTGTTTCTTTTGTGTGTACATAATTCCATAGCTTCTTTTTATCTTAATTTTGCTTAGTAGTTTTAGTTAAGCTTCACTAGCCTAGTAGAGAGGATTTGCTGATTGAAATATAGTGTTAATTCAAACAGCATTTTATAGTGATGTTCTCTGGATGTTCATTTTATTTCTGTTAATAAATGCTTAAACTTAAAGAGAAGTTGTCACTCATTTATTCTATACGTGTGCAGAGTTTGCTGTTAAAAACGCCAGTGCTCGAATCATGCCTTTCAACTATTGTCCTAATATCATCAGCTCTCAGGCTGATATTCACCGGACAATACCTAACAGACAGAGAGTTATTTATTAAACTTTAAATAACTTTAACTGTGTGTAATAGCACAACATTTGATGGTAATATTTGTTGATTAAGATTTAAGTTTTAATTTGATGACAAAGTATGAGTTAATGTACTGTATTGGAGAGGGGAGCGGGGCTCTGAACTAAGAACCAAGAGTCATTATTGTTAACGATAATGACATTTTGGGGAGACACAGAATGATAAGAGGCAGACCCAAATTAAAAACATTTACATAAAAAGAAAACATAAGCATTCCTAAAGGACACCCTCAAAAATGTAAAACCCTCAGAAGATATACAAAGTATTAAATATCTAACATCCTGTTTGACTCTTCAAAGAAAAATTTGAAAATAGAATAAACGTTCTTGGAAAAATATGTAGAAGGACAAATGTAGCATATAGTATTTACATAAAATACAGCTTGTGCTGAATCAGTCTATGAAATGGGCTGGTGGTTTTTTTGAATGTCAGAAGTGGTGTTTTTGCACTGGTTTCATTGTTATGGCCAACTTTTTCACCTAGGTGCACAAGGGTGATAATTCAACCAAACCGCATTTGACAACTGTTTTTCAGCTTCACTTTTGTTAAGTCGCTGTTCATATAGACAACATTGACTATTAAATGATTAGAATTTTTATTAGACTATTAGAATCTAGTCAACATAAACTTCTTTATTTGAAGCAAAATTATATATTACCTAATATTATTGTAACAGAACACCTAAGTAGAAACTTGTGTTTTGTGTGCTTATTGGTTCTTTCATTCCAAATGTTCAATTTTGGAAAAAGAAATGGAAATTAAACTTTTTTTTTCTTCGTTCGATTCATCGATTAATCGTAAAAATAATCGACCGATTAATCTATTATTAAAATAATTGTTAGTTGCAGCCCTAGTTATGATTAAACTCAAGCTAATGTAAACATTGCCCACAGGAAGTGCCCCAACATCATTTCCGGCCAATGTTATTAACCTGGTTGTTTAACCCTAAATTACCAATTCGAGCCTTAATCATTTCCTGGAGAAATAATTGCATTAATAAAATCAAATGTCCTAAGGGCATTGATTTTCACTAAGCATTTCATTCTTTAAAATGTTATTTTCTTAATGTTTTGTTTAACTCAGGATTCGCATTGAGAATTGGTTGAAACGCATACCAAATGTTATTCTAAATTAATTAAGCTAATTTGATCTCATTCCATGTTAATAAAGATAAACTTTGGTTCTCTAACTTGTTCTCTAATTAGCAGTGAACCAGGATTCACTGGATCATACTGATGATGGTTTTCAACCATTTTATTTATCTTTGTTTCTTTTGCGTGTGAATAGTTCCTTAGCTTCTTTTTATCTTAACTTTGCTTAGTAGTTTAGTTAAGCTTCACTAGCCAAGTAGAGAGGACTTGTTAATTGAAATATAATGTTAAATCAGAGAAACAGCATTCTATAATGGTGTTTTCAGGATGTTCATTTTTATTTCTGCTAATAAATTCTTGAACTTGAAGAAAAGTTGTCACTCATTTATTCTACATGTGTGCAGGGTTTGCTTTTAAAAGAATGTCAGTGCTCGTATCCTTCCTTTGAACTATTGTCCTAATATCAGCTGTTTGGGCTGATATTCACCGAATACCGACAGACAGACCGAGAATTATTTATTAATCATTAAATAACTTAAAACAGTGCGTAATGGCACAACAGTTAGGATGTTTAGATTTAGATTTTAAATGTCGGGCATCTGTGGTTATAATCTGAACCTTACTGTAGAAGCAGTATACCCAGCCATTACATAACAGGTTGCTTCCCTCAACTGTCTTCGCTTGCTCCCACCTACCGGCAAAGCAGGGAGAGAGACCTCTATGTAGCTCACAGATCATTACATGTTGCATTCACTTTAACTCTGACATTAGATATTTACTCATTTAAATACTAGTTAAGGGTTATAAGTAGAGCTATCAGTTTTAACGCGTTATTAATGAATTAACTTTGTTATACCATGACGGCAACTTTTTTCTGCACGTTAATCGTGTGTCAAAACACACACACACCGTTCCCTATGTTTTTTTCCCCCGCAGCGCTCTCTTTCTTTTACCCTCGGTGCTTTCCGTAGTTCCAAGAAGAAGTGCACGTTTTTTTAAAGTCACTTGTAAATCTGTGAGCGGCAGGTTGCGTTTTTTTGGGCTTGTTTCTGAAAAGGAAGTCGCTTATTTGGGCTCTAAAATAAGTGACGATAAACATGAATTATAAATAGACCCACTTGTGCTGCCGCACAACAGACACCGTGAGCATAACCAGCTGAGATATCCCTCCACCTCATTACGTACTGAAGAGCATCCTCCGTTGCCGGCATATTGGCTGGGTCTTTTCTATTCTAGATTGACATAGGAGCCGATGGGAGTAAAGGCAGAGGGAGCAACTCTGCCCATATTTTCTGCAGTTTACGGTTGCATTAACTGGTGATAACTACTGAAAGTAGATTACGCAGTGCAGATCACCATTTTGAGCAGAGCTTGGTACTGGAATTGCGCTGATAACTATGATTACAGCATTTGTCACTGACTGACTGGGTTTTATCCAATTTTATCCGTTTTATTTTTTAAAGCAAATATTTCTAAAATGTTATATTGGAGGAGTTTTATAAACATGGTAATATTGTCAAAAGTTTGTACATGCATCTGTTGTGGGCATTGTTTGCAGTCTTTCTGGGGCTTTTATTTTGTTTATATCGATATCGTAATTGTATCGTATTGACTGAAATTAAGAAATATATCGTGATACAAGACCGTCCTACATGGCCCCTCGCGGACCAACAAGCTTCCGCCTTATCGGTCCTCCTAACGGTATTTTTAAGTGCCAGTGAAAGTTATCCAGATCATTGCAACAGCAAACAGGTTTAAATTGGCGGCAACCAGACTTTTGAAAGTCCTGTTGCCTCAGATTTAAGCCTGTTTGAGGTATTTTTTAAGTCACACTAAATTTTTCAGGGAGACTCCAACCGAAACAACATTGTTTTGCCATCTTCTCCACCTTTAGAAACACACATGCTGAGGGGACTGGTGGGAGGCGCCAACATTGGCAGTGGTCAGAGGGCCCGGTGGCGCCGGGGTATGGCAACCTCGCCTCTGCCAGTCTGCCCCAGGGCAGCTGTAGCTACTAACATAGCTCACCACCGTCAGGGTGTGAATGTGTGTGTGAATGGGTGAATGACTAAACTGTAGTGTGAGGTCGTCAAGACTAGTTAAAGCACTATACAAGCATAAGCCATTTACCATTTAACGTTCTGCCCTCACATGTTCGCCTCGCTTACTTTCATCAACACTGACTGTTGCAACTTTTAGCAACTTTTCAGACCGCTCTAGTGACTTTTTTTATTCAAAAGCGACAATCAATGGAGCATTTTGTTTGAGACTTTGGCAACAAGTAAAACCACCAATTGCTCTGAGTTTCCTGTCGCTTCAGCAAACCATCAGCTGTGAGCCAACTCCCGCTTTGAAAGCTCTGGTCAGTCAGCAAGTTAGCGTCGCCATGCTGCGGCAGCAAACTCAGCTTAAAGTCTGTTTCCCATTGAAAATGAGTCACGCATGAGCAAAGCTTCCACTAGATTACAAACCAGGGTGTAAATATATTATAAATCTTTAACGGGTAATGTTTTTTTTTTACTCTAAAACTGCTGCACTTAAATGGATCCCTCACTGTAACTGATTCACACGAGCCTCTCATTCAGTTCAAATTTATCAAATTTGAACTGAATAAATTCAGTGGCGGAGCGTTCGCTCGCTCCGCCGGTCGTGCAAAGCTTGTCTCTTTCCCCCGCCCGCTCGCTCCGCCGGTCGCTCGCTCCGCCGGTCGCTCAAAGCTTGTCTCTTTCCCCCGCCCGCCGGTCGCGCAAAGCTCGTCTCTTTCCCCCGCCCGCCGGTCGCTCGCTCCGCCGGTCGCTCAAAGCTTGTCTCTTTCCCCCGCCCGCCGGTCGCTCGCTCCGCCGGTCGCGCAAAGCTTGTCTCTTTCCCCCGCCCGCCGGTCGCTCGCTCCGCCGGTCGCTCAAAGCTTGTCTCTTTCCCCCGCCCGCCGGTCGCTCGCTCCGCCGGTCTCGAAAAGCTTGTCTCTTTCCCCCGCCCACCGGTCGCTCGCTCCTCCGGTCGCGCAAAGCTTGTCTCTTTCCCCCGCCCGCCGGTCGCTCGCTCCGCCGGTCGCTCGCTCCGCCGGTCGCTCGCTCCGCCGGTCGCTCGCTCCGCCGGTCGCTCAAAGCTTGTCTCTTTCCCCTGCCCGCCGGTCGCTCGCTCCGCCGGTCGCGCAAAGCTCGTCTCTTTCCCCCGCCTACCCGCCGGCCGCTCGCTCCGCCGGTCGCGCAAAGCTCGTCTCTTTCCCCCGCCCGCCGGTCGCTCGCTCCGCCGGTCGCGCAAAGCTTGCCTCTGTCCCCCGCCCACCCGCCCGCCGGCCGCTCGCTCCTCCAGCCGCTCGCTCCTCCGGCCGCTCGCTCCGCCGGCCGCTCGCTCCGCCGGCCGCTCGCTCCGCCGGCCGCTCGCTCCGCCGGCCGCTCGCTCCGCCGGTCGCGCAAAGCTTGTCTCTACACAAAATAAAACAACAAATTAATAAGCATTAAAGTATGGTTTATGGGTTGGGTTTCTGCAATGTTATCAGCGTGTAAAACTCGTCTTCAGAACCAATCTCTGCTCAAAATGGTGATCTGCACCGCGTAATCTACTTTCAGCAGTTATCACCGGTTATTGTAGCCATAAACTGCAGAAAATTCGGGCAGAGATGCTCTTCCTGTCTTTACTCCCTCGGCTCCTATGTCAGTCTAGAGGAGGATGCGCTCCAGCGCGTTATGAGGCGGAGGGATATTTCAGCTGGTCATACTCACTGTGTCTGTTGTGCGGCAGCGTCAATTATTTTAGAGCCTGATTAAGCGACTTTACTTTCACAAACAAGCCCAAAAGAACTGCAACCCGCGACTCATGAAATTTACAAACGACTTTAGAAAAAAGAAGCTCAAAGTCACATGAAATAAGCGGACTTGGCAACAGTAAGCGCGGGTCTGTTTTGCTACAGTCTAGCAATCTTGGAACTAAGGAAAGCGCCGAGGGCAAAAAACACAGTCTGGAGAGCAGGGAAAAAAGCATTAACGCGATTAACGCGCGTTAAAGAAAATGTCGGCGTTATGGTTTAAAAAAAGTTAACGCGTTAATAACGCGTTAAAACTGACAGCCCTAATTTTTACCCTTTTGTTTGATTAAAAAAAAAGTATTCATAATGGTACCAATAAAATACCGGATTAAGAAGGAGTATCGTTAAGAGTAGTAGTATTGATAAATCCTTAACGATATCCATCCCTACTCCTGAAACGTTTACCTGATGGGAGAGGGGCAAACAGTGCATTACCTTGGTGGGTGGGAACTGTGGCGATGCATCTGGGCCTTTTCTGGACTCGTGCAGCATAAACCGAGTCCAGATCTTGCAGACGGCAACCCATAATTCCCTGTGCTGTCCTCACCACCTGAGCTAAGTCTTTCTTCTCCTTCAAATAGCTCTTATTTCACGTCACAGTGCAATGAGTTGATAAGGACCTGGGGTGGGAGGTGTTGCTGCAAGGTATGCAAAGTTCCACAAGTTTGACATCAATGGAAAACTTATATTCCACTCTTTCAGGATCTGTAAATAACACCAAACAACCCTGGGGAAACGTGTTCCTGGTTTTGTTGTGGCCTGCCACAGATGTGTTAATTCATAATTGTGATTTTCCCTCTGTAATTAATATATAGAAGATAATGTGTTAAACTCCAAGAACTACTTTATTCATCAAGTCCTAATTATAGTAATTTTACCAACATATTGCAGGCTTTTATAGTGTCCTCAGAACATACAAATAGTTTAATTGCATATTTCTACCACTGAAGGCCCTATTTATTTTCCTCCTAAAGATGCATGTTTCACATAACAAGGAACTACTCAACAATTCAGTTTATTAGGAGTTAATTTCCGTGAAGGAATCAAGTTCTGAGAAATTAAAAGCTGTGAGAAAACCCGATGTGTTGGTGTAAATGCAGAACATTTGTTTCACATACAGTGATTGCCCCAGGCTAACCTCCACCTATTCTCCTTTTGGTCTTAGGCTTATGAGGGTCAGTGTGTTGTGTTCATATTTATTCACGTTTCCTGTCAGCACATCTAAATCCCTGTGGGACATTCAAACCTCTCTTGCATCAAACGTCTAAGCTCTCTCAGCACCTGAAACCAACCCCATCCCACCCTGCCCCCATCTGAATACACACTCAGACCAGGATGATTAATAGCCCCCTGCTCAGACTCTCCATCCACTCAGCACATTGTCGAGAGCCTCTGAAACAGGACAACACTTGCATCCCCTCTTCACACTGGACTTAAGCCCTGCCTGTCAGTGCCCGGTTAAAGACCTGTTAACCGACTAGATTTATAGCTAACCAGCATTAGGTGGCATCCAGTCTGAAGTGGGGAACAACTGCTTGCTGTAAAATACTTGCAGCATGCATGCATCTTCCACTATCACTCACCAACTGATGCAGCTACGCATTTCTAAATCTGTGGCTATAATGTGAAAAGCTAGATGCGAAGTTTGTTGAGAGAGGGAGATCACTGCATAATTGGTTAAAAAAATTGCTTGAAAACAGTTTGGGCATGCTATGAAAACCTAAACATTGTTAAAAAAGAAGACCATTGTGGAATGAAAAAACACCTTGTCATATCTTTATAAAATACATTTATGTTTTATAGAACTGTTTCTTTAGTAAATGAAAGTTTATTTCTTATGGTGCGATATTACAGTCTTCTCAAATAAAAATTGTATAAGACATAGTTATGTGGCTACAGTTCAACTCCATCCAAGACCTATGTCCCCAACCACAGCTAAATATAGAAACCATAAAAAAATGTATATACTGTAAAAGTACATTCTGCATCTAGCACGAGTCCAGAGAAGGACAAGATGCATTGCCAGTAATCCCACACACCAGGACAATGCACTGTTTGCCCCTCTTTCATCAGGCAAACGTTTCAGGAACATCAAATCCAAAACGAACAGACTCAAAAACAGCTTCTTCGCAAAAGCTGTGAGGGCTATCGCCCCCTGCTGAGAAGACTAGGGTCTGTACACGTTACAATAACACTACTTTGAATGCATATTTGTACACTCTTAAATTAGGAATGTTATATTGCACAGATGTTCTGTATATGAAGGTTTAAGTTCACTGCACAGAATTTACTGAAGGCATGAATGTCTCATTAAAGAAGCTTTGAGTGATAAATTCACTCAAAAGCACTGCCTTTAGGAACTCTGTATGAGTCTTAGCAGACCATAAAGACTATTTTGACCGCCACACCAATATAAAAGCTGCCACTCCTTCAGAATGAATCCAAAAATATGCTAAAAAAACGTCAAGCAAATGATATAGCTTCACTACTGTATATTTGCACACTTATTCTAATCATAATCAGAGTTTAAAATGAATTTAAATACCAAGATAATGTTAAAACCAACACCTCCGGCTCCTGTCTGTCTCACTGCGTGGCTGGCACTGGATGATGCTACTGGGCACTGTGCTGCTCTCGGTTGTGAAGGAAAACTAGAGAGGACAGTCCAGTGTTGCCACCCTAGAGATTCCGGTGCTATATTTGAAGCTTTTCAGACCCCTCTAGTCACTTTAAAAGTGACTAGAAACAAATCTAGTGATTTTTTGCTGTATTTTTGCCAATTTAGCAGCTTCAGGTTAAAGCAGCATTTTGTCTACTGTCACCAGCCAGAGGTGCGTGAAGTGTCCTTATTCACTCAGTGCTGTCTCAGAGGTACAGGGTACAGGAAGCTGCATACAGCTATGTACACACACACACACACACACACACACACACACACATACATACACAGTAAAAAATGTGGTGTTAATATTTCAGTGTTAACCTAATTTAATCTAAATAGAGTATTTATAACTAAATGGAGTGTAAATCGGCTTTGACATTGGAGTTAAAAGTCAGAGTAAAATGCTACATTCACGCAGTGAAACTTTTGACTCTGTCAAGTGTCAATAACGCGCCACTGGAAAGATTTTTGGCAACCGCGAAGAGGAGGAGGAAGAAAAAAGACGAAGCACCAGTTTTCAGAAGTTCGTTGGGATATTTCCATTTAGGATTCTGAACGGAGTTGTGCTACAGAAAAGGTAAGTAACTTTTAACAATCCGGTGTTGGTAACTTATTTTAATAATAAATGTGAAGAAGAACGATATTATAGCTTCTGTTGTCATCCATTAAATATGTTAGCAACTATTATGCGTGAGTACTAGTGTAGCAAATGGTTTTGGCACCATGTTTTTTTTTTCCTGAAGGCTGTCAAGGTAAGAATACGTAACTGTTATAAATGGTAATAGTATTAATCACTGTGCCTTATGCCATAGGCCCAGATTCCGTGGGTACTTTGGGGTCGTAGCTCCCACCGAGTCATGTTAGCATGGTTAGCACCATGGATGTAGCAGCTAATAGGCGCATGGTTAGCATCATGGTTGTAGCAGCTAATCCGCGCCATACATACAGATTATGTTCAAGTGTATCGGGAATATGAACTCAGTTTTCAAATGGCGTTACCGTTGAAGCACATTTATTAACTATTAAAATATGTCAGTCATGGTTGTTTTCATTATTCCTTTTTTTTTTACAGACCATGCTACTGCGTGTTTTGTTTGGTGGGGAGCAGAAGTACGTGAAACTTTCTGATCTAACATTTGATGCATTCGTGAGAGAAGGTTAGTACGTTAGTAAAATATTTTCACTACTTTTTTCTTGCATAAGAAACCCATCTTGCATTAAGTAATTTTTTCTTCGCTTTAAAGGAAAAGTCTGGTCAACAAGGAAAAATTAGTGGGTCATTATCTATACCTAAAATTAATACTTTCGTGTTGATTTAATGAATTTAGCGTAAAAAAGTTAAGTAAAAAAAAAAATAAAAACATAAAGTGTCGTCTCGGTCACTGAGCCTGGAAGCGGATATTATTGCCCAAATATGGTACAGGGTTTCCGCGGGGCATTAAAAGTCATTAAATAAATTTTTTTCAAATTAAGGCCTTAATTGGCATTAAAAGTCATTAAATGTGATTATCTGTGGCATTAAAAATGCCTTATTTTATTTTAACCAGTTTCGTCAGATATATTATATCAGATATAACTGATTCCGCGTTGTGCGCGGAACTGCTTCCGGTTGATCGTTAAACCATATGTTTTTACAATGTTAGGAAAAGGGAACTCGAGGCGGAGAAAGAGCTAGAGAATGGGGAAAATGCCAATTTCAGAAAAAGCGGATGGAAAACGAGGGGACATGGCTGCAGCCTGTCGACGGTAAAGATGCCGAAGAATTTTGCCGTGTTTGTAAAAAAAAATTAAGCTTTGCACAATGGGTGTCAATGCTTCACGGTCTCACATGAAGTCGGACAGTGTAGTCCAGGGTGTACGCGGGTATACGGCACATACCCACTTATTTTTCAGTCAGTATTACGTATACCAACTTCTGGAGCGATATTTGTGTCTTTTGTTTGAGCGCGCAGTGAGACAGGTATTCAGCGTTTAAACATCACGCGCGCGCTCAAAACTGATAAACTCTTCTCAATCCACTATCCTATCCTCGCGCTCGGTTCCGTGTCTGCTACTTCCACGCTCAACACCAGCTGTGTGCGGCTCGCGGGATTCTGTCTGTGCAGTGTGCACTGTACGCTCTTGACTTGAAAAACTGTCCGCCTCACCAGCCAATCACAGATAGGTTTCTTTCCATCCAATCAGAGTAGGGCTTGCAAATACTGCATTCAGATGGATTAAATCAAAAGGCTGCAGCTTTTGGCAGAAATTACTAAACATGACGGTGGGATTGAAGAAAAAACAACAACCAATAAACAGTTTAATATTTTAGCCTAAAATATTTAGTTTAAAATAATTCCTTGAGTTACTAAGTGAGATGTGAAAAATCTTTTTGTCTCTTTTCTTACCAGCTTCTGGGTGATGATGCAAACGTTTCTTGTGATCATAATCATCATCATTGTCATCATTATTTAAAGAGCACTTTAACACGAGGTACAACAAAATAACATCTAATAAAATGACTTGAGTAAAGAATCAACAGTTTAAAACAACAACAACAATAATAATAATAATAAGCTGTTTAAATCCTTAAAAACAAACAGAAGTTCTTTAAACTGAACTCTAAGATAAACAGGCAACCAGTGAAGGGAGGCCAGGATGGGCTAATGTGCTTTATTTTATGTTTTTCCATTAAAAGGTGTGCAGCAGCATTTGAACCAGCTGCAGACGTTTGAGTGAGGACTGACCGATTCAGAGATAAAGAGAATTACACAAATCCAGCCATGATGAAATTAAGGCTTAGAGTGTTTCCATATTTCTGCCTTGAAAGAATAGGTTTTACCTTTGCTTTGTTCCTTACATGATAAAAATTAGTTAACTGAGGTCCCTTTTTGACTGTCAAGTTTAAAATCACCGTCCATTTTAAAATCGAGGGGCTAAACATTCATTGTCAGGGTGTCTAAATCAACAGGATCAACAGTTGTTTGGGTGTTTCAACTGGTATATTTGACAATTCCTCATTTGCAAAGACAAAGAGATTTGAGTTTTGATGTTCTCCTCGTTATTAACTTTATCTCTTTCTATAGATTCTCTTTCTCATTCAATTTAGGACTTTCCATATGCCTTATCATCTAGGTCTATATTGAAAAACCTACAGTAAAGTAATGAAATGTTGATTCTGGATGTAGTGTAGGAATTCCTTCAATATAAACCAAAGCAAATGTTACATTACCTGCCAGAAGCTGGATAAAATCTTTAAAAAAGAGACAACAGTATTTTCACAGCTCACGTAGTAGCTCAAGGAAATATTGTAATCTAAATGTTTTAGGCTAAATATTTTAGGCTAAAACGAGTAAACCCTAGTGATGGATTTTTGGGTAAACTAAATAGTGCAGTGTTACATGTCATTGTTTCTAAAACAGCATTTTTCTGAGCTGCGTCTAAAAGGGCAAACATTGAGAGTATACCCACTTCTCCAGGGACCACTACACCACTGCAGACAGCCACAGATCAGCTGCAAGGGGCAGACAGCAGCTAACAATGTCAAGTTACTTTTCTGTAACCAACGCAGTCACGTTGGCTACCGCAAACAGCACAGCAGCAGCTGGAGCAAACTTTACTGCCACTAACGTCGGGAAATCAGACGGTCTTCGAACAACATTTGGATCCAATGCAACACTAAATTTATTTCTACGAGCATTAAATTAGGGTTACTCATTCCTGTATAAACCCTGTGGTAACTCCTCACTCCTGACATCACATCCTGACGTTGCGTTGCGGTATGGCACTGCGCTTCACAAGCTAAGGAACTAGTCTACACAGCTGCGATCAAAAACAATTATTTCGGATTTCGAGAGGACTTCACCGTTGAAATTTGCGAGAGCTATTGTTAAATTAACCATGTCCACGTTCATGGCAGTTGGATGTAACAATACATCGGGTAAAAGTGAAAAAAACATTAGTTTTATTCACCTTTCCGATTCATGATCCACTTTCAGCAGTTTCAATTCTGATTATGACCAGACTTTTCCTTTAACATGTATTAAAATGTTGTACTGGATTGAACTCACTCGCATTTTGTAAAATTAGATGGGTTACTTATTTCACCCTTTGTTTATCAGCAGTAAATGTTTTTATTTTCACTTCTTTAATGTATATATTTTTTTGCTTTAGTGTGCCTGAAATTTAACATTCCAGAAGGCAGACAGCAAGATCTGAAGGTGTATGACCAGTCTGATACAGAAGTTGATGTAGATGTTTTTGAAGAAATAGTGAATCAGTCACCTGGAACCTTTCGAGTTATGTTGAGCAACAAAGAAGATCCTGGTAATCACTAACAATTCACCAATTTTAATTTAGGAGCTGGTTTGAGAGCATTAGAGTTCTCCTAAACAGGCTGTTGCTTTACTTTTTGCAGGTGCTGTTCTATCATCATCATCTTCATCTTCAGTTGCATCTGATGATACTATCATTCTGAATTTCACAACGTGTGACCCATCAGAAGAAGAAGCCACTGCTGAAGGAAGTCAACCTAAAAGGCCATGTCATATAAATTATGAGGCGAAAGCGGTAAGTTATTACATTTAATTTATCATTGTTTATGTACTTTCTATGTTTATTGGTTCAAGAGTTTTTAATTTTTTCTTCTTTGAAATTGAAGTTGATTGAAAAAATCTTGACAACAAAGCCTGGTGGTGAGCGTATCATGCAAGAGTATGCAAGAACTAAATGCTTGACAGATGCAACCAGAAGACAGATGATAAACATCCTTACAGCTGCAATGACAGAAGCACATGGGTAAGAATCATACACTTAGACTAGGGCTGGGCGATATAGAAAAAAAGCTTATCGATAAAAAAAATGCATATTGATCAATATCGATAATTATTGAAAATATTTAAAACCATATTTTATGTGCAGCTCTGCCTGGACATTTTATGATATTGCTAAATGATTTGATTTAAATAAAGAACACAAACACAGAATTCCAATTAAATCTTTATTTAACCAACTTTTTTAACCATAACAGAATTTTTTTTAAGAAAAATAACTTAACTTTATATCGCGGATCAAGAGTGGCAGGTTTTTCAGCTGCAGAGAACAGCAGACATATCTATCACTATGAAGCACGTTATTGCATGCGTTATGTCCTTATGCCGCTTGGACGCTTTGTCGTTTTATCACAAAGAAGGGAGCCCAGTTTAGCTGCTGTACCTGCTTTGTTTTGGAAGAAGTTCCAGAAAATTCCGACGACGACGCGGAGCGGCACAGCTCGCGGGACCGCGCACAGCTCGCGCTGCTGCGGGTGTGAGCGGCTTACGTGATGAAACAAGTGGCAAGTTTTATAAATCACTGTGGTTTATTTCTGCCAGACTGGCGAACTAGTAAAACCCCGTTTTGGGACCGTTTCCTCCGCCGCTCCTTGCTGCAACATATTCACATGCTCTGTGTTGTTGTTTGAGAGGGCGGAGCTTTGTGACGGCGTGCCGACTGTAGCAAGGAAGTAAAACTGTCTATCGAAGTTTTTATCGACCCTATTTTTTCCTATCGCGCCACACGTCTATCGATCGATATATATATTGTTATTGAATTATCGCCCAGCCCTAACTTAGACTATAAGGAAACATTTTGGTTTTGAATTGGTTTTTCATTATTTTTTTCAAACATCAGTTTAGTGACTCATTGTTTGATCATATATCAGATCATCCCCTCCTAAAAGCGTCAGAGTGATGTATGCTCAGGGGATCGTTGCCCTATTTCCCTATCTGGAGGACCCGTTTTCAAAACATGGATATGTAAGTAAAAGGGTCTTAGCATCATTAAGCATATATATTTACCTTCAAGGATGTTTATGGAATGGTAAGTCTGCTTGTATTTATTGACATAGGAGCATTACTATGATCCAGAGAGCGGTTCAGGATACCTTGCATGGCGTTTAAAGACCATTCAAAGAAAAACTGCAGAGGAAAGGGGTGCCTCAGGTAGCAAATCTCCTAAAAGTAAGTTTTCTCAATAGTGAGTATATGTAAAAAAATGTAAAATCTGTGGCATGGAGTAAGAATCTTTTTTTTTTTTTTTTTTTTTTTTTTTTTAAGGTGGTGGACCAGGCCATGGTCAATCCAGGGTTTTCACTGCTGTAAAAGTGCTGTCCGATGAGGAAGTGGAAGCAGCTATTGCTGTTTTGAAACACTCTGCTGATGATGACACTGTCCGTGAGAAGATGAAGGCTACCTTCCATTACCGTCATTCAATGGTCAATGATGAAAAGAAAGCAGCAAATGTCTTCTCTGTCTTTCCACGGTTTCTGGACACCCCAGGACTGGTAAGACAGCTTTATTCTGTGTTTGTGTTCTTAATTAAAATTAAATAATTTAGCAATATCATAAAATGTTCAGGCAGAGCTGCACATAAAATATGGTTTTAAATATTTTCAATAATTATCGATATCGATCAATATGCATTTTTTTTTATCGATAAGCTTTTTTTCTATATAGCCCAGCGCTAGTTTGAACCCCAACTCTTTCTAAATTTTTATGTCCTTGGGGAAGACACTTTACCCGCCTTGCCTGCTGGTGGTGCTCAGAAGGCCCGGTGGCACAAGCACATGGCAGCATTGCTTATGTCAGTCTTCCCTTGTGCAACTGTGGCTACAATGTAGCTCACCAGCATCAGCGTGTGAATGACTAAATGTGGTGTAAATCACTTTGGGGTCCTCTGGACTTCATAAAGCACTGTACAGATACAGGCCATTCACCGTCGTATCACTGTGTGAAATTCTTTTATTTATACATTTCAGATAGAACAAGATTTCAGACTCCTGTTTGGCGAAGGCACTGCCAACAAATTTTTGGAGAAGTGGCCCACCAGTCTCAAATCCAAGGTTATAAAGGAAAGCCATGGCCTGGTACCCACCAATGAGCTCTTGAATTTATTGCGGAATGCAGAGTTGGCTGCTGAAGCTGAGAATGGTATGTTGGTCCTCTACGTAATTGTGACAAATTCATATGTTAGTGGGATGATGGTAACCTGAAGCATTTGGCCTGTAGGTTGGGATAGTGACATGTCTGCTATTTTGCTTCTGCTGCATCTGCTACCACCATCTGCACAAGGACGAAAGAGGCCGGGTAAGATGTCTGCATCTCAAGCAGTGGATCACCTCATCAGATTTCTAAAGGTACTGCTAAACAGTTGTTTAATGATAAAAATGCATAATTCAGTCTCTTAATTTTTACAATTCAAAATTTTTTATTCTGTCTGATCTTCATTAAGAAATTTGTCACTAAATACTTTTGTCATGTTTTTATATATTTTTTTTTTTATGTAGGTTGGAACCAGTGTACAGCTGCATCTTGACAAGATCACGCAACGTACCCAACCCTACCTCCTTGCCCAGGGATCCATCCAAAGCAGTATTCACGCATTCTTCATTGTGATTGACAACTATGCTATTCCATGTAAGGCAACATGTTCAGTTGGAGCTCTTGATGAGCTCTTTAAGGCCCATTATGTGTTTGGTACGTCATACAGTGCTCCCTTGACCAACTTCTTCACCTTTCTCCAAACAACTGCTTACAACATAGATGTTGGAGAAACAAAGGAAACTCCCAGAGTTGCAGAGTTGAGGGCAAGAATGCTCCATTAGCGTGACATCAAACAATGCAGTGTTTCATCTGCAAATGTGACAGTGACACACCAAACAGCCTTGTTAAGCACCTTAAACTAATCCATGGCCTTTGTTCTGGCAGGACTCTCCATATTAAATGTGGTCAAGTAGGATGTTCACGTTCTTTTGGTAGCTTTTCTGGTTTTAGAAAGCATCTAAATAGATGTCATCTTAGTGGTTCATTTGAATCTGTAGAAGGTGGGGAGTTTTCACCTTACAAAAATGTTGTTGACACAAGATATGCCAGAGATGTTGAAATGGTGACTGAATCTTTAGAAGTTGACACAGATTTATCTT
Source organism: Fundulus diaphanus (assembly GCA_037039145.1). Taxonomy (NCBI): domain Eukaryota; kingdom Metazoa; phylum Chordata; class Actinopteri; order Cyprinodontiformes; family Fundulidae; genus Fundulus; species Fundulus diaphanus. Next base: position 5,605,051 of record CM073121.1, on the reverse strand, counting down.
CAACAAACATTGTAAATAATTGTGCATCGGTAATTTCAGATATGGAGGCTGCAGGTGTTGGCCAAAGTTTGGTGAATTCTGTTGTGATTTCCATGGAAGAGATTGTAAAAGACATCCAACATCACGCTAAAGAAACTGTAATAAAGAATGTATTTAGCAGTGAAAGAGACACTGTAATGTGCAAGAAAGTTGAAGCATGTTTTGAAGAACTTGAGAATCCTTTCACTATTCTTAACTCGGAATACAAAAGATCTAAATTTTTGTCAGGCAAGTGGGAAACTGTAAAACCAATTGAATATGTAATTGGATCAAGATTTGACACTAGACGAAATAAGAAGACGGGAACATATGATCAGGTTGTAGTTCAAGACAAGTTCATGTATGTTCCAATTCTATCTACTTTGGAGTCAATATTTAAAAGTCCATATTCTACCGAAATGTTGAAAAGCTCAACTTTTGATGACTCAACACTTAAAGATATTGATGATGGATCTTTTTTTAAGGGTCATTCTTTGTTTTCAACTGAAAAGCACTCAGTGCAAATCCAGATGTTTTATGATGATTTTGAGGTTGCAAACCCTCTTGGTTCCAAACGAGGTATTTACAAATTGGGTGCAATATATTTTACATTACGTAACTTCTCTCCAAAATGGAATTCTCTTTTGGCTAACATTCACCTTTGTGCCTTGTTTCATGCACAAGATGTTAAACGGTATGGCTTTAGTGAAATTCTTGCACCTATTGTTAAAGACATTAGAGTTTTGGAAACAAATGGAATTTTTATTCCACTGTATGGCTGCCATGTTCTTGGGAGTATTGTGCAGGTTACTGGGGATAATTTAGGCCTACATAGCTTGTTTGGTCTGGTTGAGTCTTTCAGTGCAAGGTATTGTTGCAGGTTCTGTTTGGCTGAAAAAGATGACTTCCAAACAGAATTTTCCGAAGATTCTTCCAAAATAGTGCTGCGCACCAAAGAAATGCACACTGCACACTGCCAAGAAATTTCTTACAATCCCTCTCTTCCTTATATTTTTGGTGTGAAGCGTTCATGTATTTTAAATTCACTTATGTTTTTTCACACAACTGAAAACTTCTCAGTTGATGTGATGCACGACATTTTTGAAGGTATTGGCCAGTACGAGTTGAAAATTTTGTTTGAGTATTTTAAAGAACACATTACATTGGAGGAACTGAATTTGAGAATACTAACTTTTGACTATGGATTCATGGAGAGGAGCAACAGGCCAGTGGCTGTGAATTTATGTGGAGAATCAAATGATCTGGGACTAAATGCAGTTTAGTCATGGTGCTTGCTGAAGAATGTTCCTCTCATGTTTGGAGATCTGGTAACATCTGATAATCCACACTGGGGCCTCCTCCTTTTACTACTACAAATTGTGAATATTGTTCTTTCTCCAATGTTAACCCAAGGTATGTGTGTATATTTAAAACATTTGATTGTGGATCATCACAAACTGTTTAAAAAAGTTGTATCCACAGAAAAAACTTTTACCAAAACACCATTTTCTCATCCATTATCCTAGGTGCATTCAGAAAATTGGCCCTGTACTTCATAGTTGGTGCATGCGCTATGAAGGTAAACACAATTTTTTTAAGAAGCAGTTAAAGTCATTTAAAAACATTACCAAAACACTCGCTAAAAAACATCAAAACTATATGGCACATGTTTGGCAAGCTTCATCAACTTTTAATCGATTGGACATTGGACCAGGGAAAATGGTATCTTTAAACATGGTAAAAGGAGGTTGTGACATTGCTGAGGCAGTGCAAGTGTCTCTAGAGGTTCAAGTTATGAAAGTGAACTGGGCAAAACACAGTGGATTTATTTACCGTCCTCATCTGGTTATTTGTGGCAAAGTTGAATTTGAAACGCCTGTCTTTTACCAGATCAAGTCTGTCTTCATAGTTAAAGACAAATTGTTGCTGCTTACATTGCCTTTATGTACAGTATCCTTTCATGAACATTTTCATGCTTATGAAGTTACTAAAATGATGCAAGGTTTTGTTGTGTTTGATGTCAACCATCTATGTTATCCGAAGCCCTTTGACATACAAATGTCATATAAAGCAAATGACACTACTCTTTTTGTTGTCCCATATTGCTATCTTTGGTGAACATTGTTTTGAAGATGGTTAAACTGACGCTATTACAGTAATGATGTCACTGGATCATAAAGTTGAATAAATGTCTCTGAACTTAAAACGTTGTGATCATTGTGATTGGTAGATTTTATTAAAGCCATATAATGCTAAATTTTAGCATTATATGGTATATGTGTAAAAAAAAAAAAACATTACATTTTTTAAGTAAATTTAGTGTAAAATTTACTCCATAAACATAACAGTATTACTCTGAAGAGTGTAAACAAACAATAGTGTTAAATAATTTGACTCACTGACTTGTTGATTTTGACACTAAAATGAGTAAAATTAACTCTGAAAATTTGACACTGGCTATAGAGTACATTTTACACTATTTTTGAGTGGGACCAAATATTATCTGAAACAGAGTTAAACTCAACTCTATAGGTGTTAAAGTGACACTTTGTTTTTTACTGTGTACATACACACATACATACGTACATACACACACACATACATACATACATACATACATACATACATACACACATACATACATACATACAGTGTCTACCTGTATATATTATGTGCATCCTGAGCCGGTGTCTGTCTCAAAAAAAAATGTCATCATGGTAACACGCCATGACAATAGAAGATTCTTGAAGTTAATGAAAAACTGATACTGTGACATCATAAAATGACTCAAATCAACTACACCTTACAATAATTGTTTTTCCGCTTGTGAAAGTAAAATCTGTCGAGCTCTATTTGGCATTAAGACAATAATTCTTATTGCCACATTGCTAGACAGGACACTGGGGGGGGAAAAAAACAATAATTGTTTTTATTCATACAATGAAACCATTTTTTTGGGGTGAATATGCCCACTAATTCATATTAGAAAATTACCTGCTCAGTCTTTTATGTCCTTTAAATAACACTGACAGCAGAACTGGGAATCTAACATGTGATCTCCTGCTCAAACCAGGGAGATACAGAGTCCTCAAAGCAGACATGCCAACCATTACAATGAGGCACATTCTCCCTTCTCAGAATGGCATCAGGAGTAAACAATTTTGAAGTCACTAAGCGACATAAATCATGGTTCTTTCTCCTCAGCATTGGCCAGCTGTCTCGTCCTGCTCCAATTGCGAGTGATATATGTGCAAAGATCAGGTGGCATGGGGAGGATGCAAGGGAATGACAGGGTAAAGGAATGAGTGGACATCTACAACCAGATACCAAGTATTAGGTCGAAACCCCCTGGGGTCTGCCAGTACCGGTCTGACCACAGCTGTGGATTGACACAATACAAAAATATACACACTTGACCTTGACATGAAACAAATATAAATAGCATGTGCAACCACTTTCTTCACGACTGCTGTGATGGTAAAATTATAGATTTTAATGGTCTCTAATATCTGGATTATATAATATGAAGCAAGTTTTTATCTGACAATAGTTAAAGCAAATAAATAAACCAATCTTATGCTTTGACACTGATCTCAATCTTTAAATATAGATAATTCTTAATCCAGTAATTCTTAGGTTCTCGGACAAAACAGATGTTCCCCGAGATCTGCTTTGGAGAAACTAGATAAAAATACAACAAAGGTCATCTCCAGGTAATGAAACAGACCTTTTCAAACCACACCACCAAACACTGATAGCCTTCAATGTTTGGAGTACAACTCTACTTCCAAACCTCTGTTATCTGCATCTGGTGTGGTGCTAGTGATTCAAGTTAATTAGAGGTGTACTTGTAAATTTTTGTTGGTTTCAGGTTGAAAAAAAGGAAGCTGTCAGTCAAGACACCACTCTGGGTATGTGTCTGGGGGGCTGCAAAGTCCTCTAAATCTCTATCTATGAATAAAAATGAAGGGATTTAGGAGGAGACTGTTTCTTCTCCAGACTTATCAAAATCTGACCTTCACAACAGCATAGGGGGTTGCCTAGAAAGGAAAACGAAAGAAACAGACTTGAAGATTTTAACTGATAAGGTTCAATGGCTTCTGCATAGAGATGAAACTGGGGGGAAAGGAAAGAAAAAGTAGAGGGATTCATGAAAAAACATGTCTACACAGCATTCTCTTATCTGAACTATAGTATAGGAAAAAATAAAGGAGGAAAGCATGGCATAGTGAAAGAGTAGGTACCATGTACAGAGGGCCATTAGACATAAATTGATGCAGCCATCTAATCCATCCAAAGGTACCTTTAATGAATGTCTTTCCCCTTCTTCCCAGTTGTTGTGTCTACAGTCATGGCCAAAAGTATTGAGAATGATTCAAATGTTAATATTTACAAAGTCTTCAGTTTTTATAACGGCAATTTGCATATACTCCAGAATGTTATAAAGAGTGATCAGCGTAACAGCAATTAATTGCAAAGTCAATATTTGCCTACAAAATTAACTTTATCCCCCAAAACACATTTCAACATCATTGCAGCCTGCCTTTAAAAGGACCAGCTAACATAGTTTCAGTGATTGCTCCATTAACACAGGTGTGGGTGGTGATGAGGACAGGGCTGGAGATCAATCTGTCATGATTAAGTAAGAATGACACCACTGGACACAAAGAGGCTGGTGCTTGGCATCATTGTTTCTCTTCTGTGAACCATGGTTATCTCTAAAGAAACACGTGCAGTCATCATTGCACTGCACAAAAATGGCCCAACAGGAAAGATAATCGCAGCTAGAAAGATTGCACCTCAGTCAACAATCTATTGCATCATCAAGAACTTCAAGGAGAAAGGTTCCATTGTTGCCAAAAAGGCTCCAGGGCGCCCAAGAAAGAACAGCAAGCGCCAGGACCGTCTCTTAAAAGTGTTTTAGCTGCGGAATCGGGCTACCAGCACTGCAGAGCTTGCTCAGGAATGGCAGCAGGCAGGTGTGAGTGCATCTGCACGCACTGTGAGGCGGAGACTCTTGGAGCAAGGCCTGGTCTCAAGGAGGGCAGCAAAGAAGCCACTTCTCTCCAGGAAAAACATCAGGGACAGACTGATATTCTGCAAAAGGTACAGGGACTGGACTGCTGAGGACTGGGGTAAAGTCATTTTCTCTGATGAATCCCCTTTCCGATTGTTTGGGACATCTGGAAAACAGCTTGTTCGGAGAAGACGAGGTTAGGGCTACCACCAGTCTTGTCTCACGCCAACTGTAAAGCATCCTGAAACCATTCATGTGTGGGGTTGCTTCTCAGCCAAAGGAGTCGGCTCTCTCACAGTCTTACCTAAAAACACAGCCATGAATAAAGAATGGTACCAGAATGTCCTCCGAGAGCAACTTCTCCCAACCGTCCAAGAGCAGTTTGGTGATGAACAATGACTTTTCCAGCATGATGGAGCACCTTGCCATAAAGCAAAGGTGATATCTAATTGGCTCAGGGAACAAAACATAGATATTTTGGGTCCATGGCCTGGAAACTCCCCTGATCTTAATCCCATTGAAAACTTGTTGGTAAATCATCAAGAGACGGGTGGAAAAACGAAAACCTAGGAATTCTGACAAAATGCAAGCATTGATTGTGCAAGAATGGACTGCTATCAGTCAGGATTTGGTCCAGAAGTTGATTGAGAGCATGCCAGGGAGAATTGCAGAGGTCCTGAAGAAGAGGGGTCAACACAACAAATATTGACTTGCTGCATTAACTCATTCTAAATGTCATTAAAAGCTTTTGTTACTCATATGATTGCAATTGTATTTCTGTACGTATGTGATGACAACATCTGACATACACACATGAAAACCAGAGGGCAGCAGATCATGTGAAAATATAATATTTGTGTCATTCTCAATACTTTTGGCCATGACTGTAGATTAGAGGCATGGTAGTTGGTAACGGGTCATAGACAGATAGTATATTTCAAATACTTATGAAGCTCAAACAGATCACATGACAAAATTATTAATTTACTCAAAACATTTCATACTTTCTTCTCAAAATGAAAAAGCATAAAAGAGTATTTTACCCACTCAACCATGACCTATACATATTAATGACTAGGGCAGTAGAATTCAAATTTAGTACAATATCTGACCCTCGGAGTTAGCAGCAGTATGCAATGCATCGCAAAAGACACTTCCCGCAGTAATAAATGTATCCTGAATAATTACAAACCAAATTTTTGTTAACAGGCATTCGCCCTATTAAAGAACAAGATATATTTTTTTCTTTTAAAGGAATTGATTAAGAATCAAGAATCTTTATTGGCATCATGTGTTAAATCGCTGTTCACATAAACATTGACTATTAAATGATTGACTAACAATCTAGCCAACAAAGTCAATAAAACAGGGTTTTTTTGTCCGATTCATCGATTAATTGTAAAAATAATCAACCGATTAAATCAATTTTTTTCCATTCTTTTTTCCCCATAATAATGTAATCATACTAGTATTGCTGTCACAGTCCATAAATACAATAACAACAACACATTCCATGCAAAAAAGCATGGGAGTAGGAAGAAGATCAATTCTTATTAACTCCTACCTACCTCTTTCGTATTTCAAAAAGAAAACAGATCAAATCAGACAGCGTCACATACACTTGAAAACAAAAAGGAACAAAAAAATATATATATATTTCAGATGCAATATACCTTTATATACAGACAGATGTACATACATAGGCAGATACATAATGTACATACATACATAAATACACATTTTCTTTTTTATAATTATTAAACATATTTTCACTTTCCTTTTCATACAACTTGAAGATTTTAATTTGCACTAATATTTAATCTGAATAATATTTTAACAACGTTTTAAATCATTTTCTGGGGAGTTCAATTGTCTTACTCCAGCCACAGAAACACACATTTGTTTTAATGTGCCCCTTGCCAAAGGATATTTAAAGTAATTTTTTCTCCTGCTTATTTCACTGTTTACAGAAAAAAGGGTTTGCAGACCCGGTGGCAATAGGCCATATTTTTGCTTTATGCAAAATTAATAATGTTTTTAAATCCACTAGGTCCTTCAATTTTAGTAGTCCTGTAGTGTGCTCTTTTGGAGCAGAATTGTTAATTATTCTTATAGCCCTCTTTTGTACAATAAATGAAGACATTAGTAGCATACGTGTTGCCCAATACATCCACACAGTACATTAAATATGGCAAAATCAAAGAATAAAGAATTCCCATTGCTCTATAATTGCGTATATTTCACTTTACTCACTCACTTTAACAGCAACGTTTCTACAAATCTCATCATCCATGTGTGTTTCTGAAGGCTGTCCAAAATCAGCACAGCAGTCTCAGCTCCTTTCCTACACACAGTAGAGTTCTTACTGCTGACCCCCTGAAAGGAGCCTGTGTCTAGGTCCTGTACCTGGCATCCCAAAATCCCCTGTGCTATTCTCATCACCTGTGCTAAATCTTTTCTCTCCTGTGCTGTGCAGCTCCCGTACCACACTGTTAGGCTGAAGCACAAAATTCTGTTTTCTAACAGCTTCCCCCAAGGTTTCACTGAACGTGGAAGTGCCACTGTGCACCTGCACTGCACCTTCGCAGCAAACCGCAGCAACACTAGTCAGTCAAGAGCGGTTCAACCTGGTGCACCAGGAGGCATTTCTGAAGTGTCCCAGATGCGTTGGTGCTCACCAATTGTATAAAATATGCATGTTTTATTTTTGCAGCTCGCCACACCAACTCCACATAAATCTAGAGCAGAGCAGATGGTTCAGGCAGGAAGTCAGCAGATGGAAAGCAAAGTGGATCCAGTTGAGTTTACAAGTAAACTACCCGTGCAGACTTTGGACTGCATTTTACTCTGAAATATCAGGAAGTCATTACCAGCGGCTCCAGCACTAATCCACCGGAGGATCTTACTTGATACCATGGATAACAATTTTAATTATAGTTAAAGCCTTTCTCCACTGTGAGATCAATAAAGTCTATCTTATCTTATCTTATCTTCAAGTACGCTACTATCGTGCGACGATGCAATGCTTGCATGATCTGTTTTCAGAGTGTTTTCAGAGCAGAGCGCGTGGAGGCGCTCTGCTCTGAAAACACTCAAGGTGGAAGTGTTTTCAGTGCCTGGCAGAAAGCATGGCACAGCTGCACCACAGTGCTCTCACACCACTTGCACATTCAGTGGAACCCCAGGGTTAGTGAAAAGTCTAGTCTGTTTCCTGAGAAAGAAGAGCCTTGTTGAGCCTTCTTTACCAGGTGGGAGGTGTTCACAGACTACAGGTCTCATTTATAGCTTGCGTATGCACAAAATGGGGCTTGAAACATGTTTACCCAGGGTTTCCTCTAGGATTTTTTTTAGCTGTGGTGGTCAAAAGGGGGGGGGGGGGGCTCTCATTAAAATCTCATTGGGATACAAAATATGTTAACCTTACTTTATGAAATGATGTATGATTTTGTATACATTGCTTGAATCCACACTATGTACATCTAATTTTACCATTTTACCTGAGGGAATAGGGACATCACTGGACCGTTGTCTCTAGTTTTCCTTCACTACCGAGAGCAGTACAGCGCCCAGTAGCATCATACAGTGGCAGCTACACAGCGAGATGGCGGTGTTGGTTTTTCAAAATAATGTAAATTTTAACTATATATAGTTAACTATAACTATATATTTAACTTAATTTTAAACTGATTATGATATCATATGCTTCACATTGTTTTAACTCTTCAAATCCATTCTGAAGGTGTGGCGGCTTTTATTTTGGTATGCCGGTGCCCCACGATCAAATACATGTAGCGGAAACCCTGTATGTACGTCAAAATGTACGGTCTTCCTGGCAACTCTGAGCCATGCGTACTCTCAGTTTGGAGACGGGGTAAATTAGCAACACAGATGGTAAGGTGGTGAGTTGCAGTCAGACAGCATGATGATTTCTCTAAGATGTTCAATTTAACTCCATATCAGACCTTAATCATAGATTGACTTCCTGATAAACCCCTTTTCCATTAAAAGCCCCAGGATTTGGTTTACCGGGGTAAAACAAAGTCTGCCATGGTTTACCCCGATTTTTAAGTACAATATAACAGACTTTTTATCACAGAAAAATAATTTTTATGTAGGTTAAAGGCTATACACACAGAAGATCTTCTCCGCTTTCTCTGCCACGGAAAGCTTGTCTAGTGTGCTAGACGAGTTGGCTTTCAGGCACTCTGGAACATATTACAGCAGAGGCCTGTGTAAGAGGAAGTGCCCAATGAGCTAACCTCGTTTTCCTCATACATCTAGCCCCAGGACAACGTAAGAGAAGTGGCCAGCCATTTAGATTACGTATTTAGGCCCTTTGGGAACAATCTGGCCAAAAGGAGGGCTCAATGGGACTATCTGAGCCATTTGGCATTAATTTATATGGAAAGTAGCCCAAAATCGATTTATTATGGCCAAGGTACCATTAAAGGAAAAATGGGCCATTCGGGAACTCTGTCTTGCTCCACCTGTGGGCCGCATTCGGTACTGTGACAAGTGGGAACAGTCTGCGAGAAACCCGTTCGTCCAACGGGGATGTGGACCAGGGGCCTTCAGGGGGCCAGCTAAAATCTTCCAAAGATTGACAACGTCTCTCCCTAACCCGTAACACTAAAGGATAACAAAATGGCCAGGGGTCCGTATGGGTCTTTACAGATAGTGATGGGCAAGGAAGGATCATCCTGCTGGTGATTGTATTATTATGGCTTGTACTTGTATAGCGCGTTAGTAGACTGACTGGGGTAGACTGACAGATGAGGCGCCACCGGACCCTCTTGCGACCGTCAGCATGCATTCGGGTGACAACAACTGAGACAGTCGAAGTGGGGGATCAAACCGGCAACCCGCCGGTGAACTCCTGCGCCACCTTCACCCACAGTATTATGCTAGAGGTGTTGTATTATGGTTTCATTGCAAGGACACCCAGGGTTATTCTTTATTTTATAAATAAACCTTTATCTCTAGAGGCTTCAGAGCAGTGCTCAGAACAGAGCCAGCAGTCTATCAGCTTGTTTAGGCTTTACTACTGCTATCCCCTTAAAGGCGCAATAAGCAGAATTTCATTATTTTAGATAGAAAGAACTAAAAAATTGTTTTGTTTAGTACTAAAGGCATTTTTTTAGATGGAATATGGTATGACGGCACACACCATCTCTGTGTTGTTCTCCAGTCTCGTTTACAAGACTGGGTCGGCTGCACGTGCATGTATAGCCACGTGAACAGCTTCCAGTCAGGGCTTAGCCCCTCCCTCCCCATAAAATGCCACCACCGCATTCACCTGGCGACGATCAGGAACCATGATTATCACGAAAAAAACAACAGTCTTTGGCAAGAAGTTGTCAGACAACGAAACAGACAAAAGAGTAGCCGGTAGCCCACCAAACACAGCATTGTTTAATGCAGCCTGGTGGGCTTGTGAGCTGCCCACCGTGAGATGGGTCTGGCTTTAAAAAGTATTACCGTATTTTTCGGACTATAAAACGCTCCGGATTATAAGGCACATTACATATTCTTCCCAAGTCCGCCCCTACAGTAGGTTGACCAGATTCCGGGAACAGACCCTGTTTTGGATGACCTCTCTTGCCGCTGTCCCGACGTAGTAGGGCTTTGCCGAACGCACCTTCCCTGCCCCGTTGGCATTGCAGTTCAGACAAAACAAAGCAAACCCCAGGCAGATATTCTGTGCTTAAAACCCGAGAAACGTCCACAGTTTTCATTCTCTTTTTTCTTCATAGTAGGTACATCTGGTCTGATGTTCTGTTAACTGTGACATCATCCAGCGAAGACAGATCACCACTATTACCATCTAATGTAGAACAGATTACTGGATCAATGTGTGCTTCTGTGCTTTTTTGTCTGTCTTGTTGTGTCTTTGCTCTGTCTTCTGTAACCCCCAGTCGGTCGAGGCAGATGACCGTTCATACTGAGCCCGGTTCTGCTGGAGGTTTTTCCTTCCCGCTAATGGGTGGTTTTTCTTTCCACTGTCGCTTCATGCTTGCTCAGTATGAGGGATTGCTGCAAAGCCATGGACAATGCAGACGAGTCTCCCTGTAGCTCTAGGGTTCTCCAGGAGTGAATGCTGCTTGTCGGGACTTTGAAGCAATCAACTGGTTCCCTTATATAGGAAATTTTTGACCAATCTGTATAATATGATTGATTTGACTTTGTAAAGTGCCTCGAGATGACATGTTTCATGAATTGGCGCTATATAAATAGAATTGAATTGAATTAGAAAAATCAAATCCGGTCACCTTAAGGAGGAAATACACTAGCCGTGTAACGTAAACGGTGTGGCTTACGGGCGTGTTTTTAAAAGCGCAAACTTACACCACACGCTGCAAAGTACACTCCACAGCTGCGTGATTCTGTGAGAGAAGAACTTTCATCATGGGTAAGTAATTAAAGAAATACAAATTACCAGTAATGTATGGCTAAGGTATTAAATTACCAGTAATATATCCTATGTTTTGATCACCTAAAAGTCTGTGTCTTGACCATATCTGATTAGAAATCGCATATTTTAGTTTGTTAGCTTGTCACAACGACATCATCCATGGCGCTTTATTTTCGACTACTCTTATTTTGGGATTCTTTCAGAAGTGAACTTTGACACAGGATGTTTTTCCGTTTATTACCTGCCAAACAGGAGCGTATATGCATCTGAAATTAGAACTTGTCTAAAATGAAAAGCTAACCTAAGCGTAGGACACGAGTATGCTGCTTTGCAACACGTCCGGTGTGTTTCCTCCTTAACACCGCTCTCCTGAGAGGGAGAGCTATCCGTCTCTGCCGGGAGGACTACACTGCCCTGTTTCTAACATAAGGCCAAAATACACTGAACTTTTATATTGAATTAACTTACTTGGTTTATTGTCGCTGCTTTACATGAATGCACTTCTAGTTTCGACATTACAGTCAGGCAGTCTTGTAGACAGCTCAGGGGGCCGATCAGGTAGTGACACAGTACCGTAATGCTCCGAATATCCATTGAGCGGAGCGGCTTCGTTGTTAACCAAAGTCGTACTTACACATTTTAACAGATTTTTGAGCGCATTGTACCACATAAACTGCTGACTGACATCGGTCAGTAAGCACAACGGTAATCATATATAAGGCGCACCAGACTACAAAGCACACCATCAATATTTGAGAAAATGAAAGAATTTTAAGTGCGCCTCATAGTCCGAAAAATATGCTAAGTTAGAACAATGAGAAAAAATATAATTATTTGAAAATAAAATAAGATAGCAACTGTAGCAGCCAGAACTCTTTCATCCCAAACCACACTGAATAAATAAATTTTGTGCGAACCAAAAGTGCATGGATCGGGCCATACTTACACAATTTTTAATTAGGAGATCAAAGTCATAATATTGCCAGAATAAAGCGGCAATGATATGAGAGTAGTCCTGATATTACCAAAAAAAAAAAGATTCTATAATGAGCTTTGATAGTTTATCAAGCTCTGACGTGACGTTATCAGCTTAAACAAACTGCAGACAGCCTGAGCTGAGCATTTTAATGCAGGGAAAAGACTGCTCTCTCTCTTCAAGCAGAGATGTATTTTAGTGCAACGATGATGAAAAAATAACTATATTAACATCCTGCTTTGTAAACCAGGGCAGGATCAGTGGCAGCTCTGCACATGTGTGATTCATTTGAAATGTGGACACGCAGTGAAACAGATCTCCTTCTCCTTACGCCTTCGGCAGGTGGGCTGCAGGCAGCAGCCAGGACAAAGCACTGACTTCAGTGCTTGGAAGGTGGGAGGGGCAGGGGTCACAGCAGCACTTACTGCTCGATAAAACCAGTAAACTGCAGACCGATTGATGCTTTCACGTGTTGTTGCCCAAGTCTCCAACAACACAGCGAAAAGTCGCTAGAGTTGTCGCTAGTGTAATGCCATCTTATGACGTGACAGACTCCAGCTCCCAGCATGCAACATGGTCAACAGACACCAGCGCACAGCATGCAACATGGTCATCCTGACCCACAGCCATGGCAACGTTATCTCGTTGCTATGAAAAGACATAAAAAAGCGCCTGGCACGCTCATCCTTCTTTGGTGGCAGTCCGCCAAATTGATGAGACATGCAGCTGCTTCTCTCCCGTTGGGAATTCCCCCACGTGGCACATGTTCGATTTCTCGCTGGACCGAGAACTTCCGAATCAAACTTTCCCTGTTTTCCTATGCAGGAGGTCGACTTTAAACGTACTTTTCGTTCATTTTGATCCAACTGGGAGCTGCCATCTCCAGTGATCGTCAAGAACTCCGCTCTTGTTTTAGCCAAACAAAGCGTCTGAAAGCCCACAGACTGTGGTTTCCCTCCGCTCCTTCTGCCACTCACGGACGCGCCGATGCCGATGCAGCTGCAGGACGCCAGCTGATCCGGAGCCAGGACATCCCCACTGAGCAATGTCAGAGTAAAGAAAGGATTTCCTTTTTATTTCTCTTTTTCACCCCTAAGGTGATATTTTGTGCCTGGGCAGAACCTATTAGGAATTAGTTTAATGCTTAATTACTCCGAGACGGAGTTTGTTTAACTGTATTGAATATTTCTGATATTGTGCATTTAATAAGTGATTCTGCTGTGTTTGGTTGGTTATACTTATAACTTACTTATGTTACTCGTCTTTTCCTTTATTTTTTTCATTCCTTCGTCTGCATATTCGGTTCCCGCATTTTTCTTTTGAAGTCCTTTGTTCAGGAGTGAAATCGCCTCCTGATCAAAGCCCGCCCTGCACTAGGCGCGTGCGCTACATACGTCATTAGGACCTCCTCCTCACGCAAGATTGTAGGTCATATGTCGTCATAGTCGCCATCTTGGGAAAGTGCAAGGGTAGCTCTAGACGGTTAACTTAGCGGGTTGTGGAGTACCGAAGCGTTCCCCATCTAGCTTCAGGGGTCCGTTCTTCGTACGTTGCTTAAAACATCCAAGATCAAATGACACATCCAAGATGATTTCATCCGGCTAATCATGATCCGGCTAATTGGGTTCTTCGAACACGCCTGTTGTTTACGATTAGTATCGCTGGATTGGGTTATCTGAGACAACTGCGCGTTCCTGCGTTTGTTTAAAAGGGGAAATGTATCGATAGTAGAAACATTGATCAGCAACGCTGCTATTGGCTGTTCAGCATGGCCAAAGAACGCCCACAGTTTTTCTCCTAGATGTTTCTATCACTTTTTACAGTATGAATTTTTGCATTTTAATAATCTCATATTTACTTTGTTCATTTATGTCAGAGCCTCCACGGGACCCACTAGAACATGGGAACAAGTAAAAGTGAAATACAAGAATATTCTACAAAATGGTAGCCTTTAATTATTATACTTTATTTTAAAAAGGCACTTTTTATGTCAAGAGATCCAAATTTCAGTGTCATTCCTTAGACACGGGAAGTAAAGGACATGTGCAAGCTGGGAATTTTAACAAAAAAAAATCTTTATCCATAAAAAAATGAACATTTTCCTTTTCCAAGTCATCCACAGTTTACACGGTAAAACTGTATTGCTCCGTGGCTAGATAATCCATCCATAGTTTTTTCTAATACAATATACGGCTCGACAGGAAGCAAGCCTTTCAAAGTAAACTAAACTTCACAATAAAATGGCCCGAACAAATCTTCTTATTGAATAGGATAAAAATAAAAAGCAAACCGTCATACAAATAACTTAAATATTTTAGATTTATGGCTCCAACACCACATTTTCCTCTTTAAAAGCCACTGTTAAATGATGTGTTTGTCTGTTTATAACAGCCACCAAGAAAATCTCTCTACTGTCGCGCTGCGCTAAAGGATCCTGTCTATTGCGCAATACGCGATTAATTCGAAAAACTCTGCAAATTATTCTTCACCTTCCGCAACAGGTTGCAGTCGTAAAAATGGACATGGCTACGGCAGACTTCCCTATCTCCTCCGCTTATACAGCCGTGATCTAATCTTGTTTACATGAAATAAGCCTGCTCTCGAGCAGGCTTAAGCTGGCGCACATGTTGCTATGACAACAAGTGCAGGATGTCTTTCGAAGAACCAAACGATCCAAGATCATGCCAAATCGTCAACAATGAAATCCTGCTAACTGCGTTAGCGACGTACGAAGAACGGACCCCAGGTCTGGTTTCTCAAAGCTATTTTGTCTTTTAATGCTGCTGTCAAAGTGCCGACTTCTTGAATGTGATATTTAAACAACTGAATTGAATTAAGAATTGCTACCTCTCATTTAATCCATTTTGACTTGTTTTATTTTCTATTGCATGTTGTTTGAGTAGCGAGTAGTGTTTCCTAGTGTTTATTATATATAATAATTCCTGTAACAGGGAATTATTTGGTTTAATAAATAATAACGTGTGAAATAGTAATTGTTTGTGGTTATTTGGTTCAGGAATTGAATGGTCTCTAAGAGCAAAAGAAGTACCTCTTTTTGAGTTAACAACTGAATTAACGGAGACATTTTCATTGGTTTGTGGTAAAGAAGTAAGGGTTAAAACTCCAATTGCAGTTATAATATGAGTTATCAACGTTGGCTGGACAAGTCTAATCGGTCAACAACCGGTTAGATCACACTTTCCCAGCATAAATAAGTTCATAACAGCTAATTAATAAATGCATTGTTAGTGTTAATCGTTACAGGCCCTTGGATCAAAAAAACCATTTGAATTATATTTGTTATAGCTACCATTTGAGTTTGGATGATCAATTATTAAAATTATAATAGCAAATTATAATTAATAATAATACTCAATCAAAGAGGTTTCTGGCATAACACTAGTCACTTTTCTGGAAAAAAAAAAGTCACTAGAGGGGTCTCAAAAAACTCGCTAAACTGCGGCAACAGCGTCTCTCTCTTGCTCTCTCTCTCTCTCTCTCTCCCCGACTTGCTCCTCATCCTCTCAGCGCTGCCGGCGCACTGTTGCATGTGGATTCGACAGCGCTGCAAGTACCGGTACTATCCAAATGCATTATAGTACCGTTTTAAATGCTGCAGTACCCCGGTACCAAATTAGTACCGGTATATCGAACAACTCTACTCCTTACCAAGTATTATAGAGAAACCTCATTTTCATCATGTAGCTGTTGTAGTCATTTATCCATGTTGTTCTACAGAACACATAGATAAATACAGATCAATGTTAGATGCAACAAAATACTAAAAAATAAATACAGTATTGATAAACAAGTGCCACAATTCAATTTCAATCCAACTTTGCTTTTTTCCCCAGCCAAGCAAAAAAATTATAAAGGTAACTGGATCATAACACCCAGTTCTGGTCTAATGTTGGATCTCAATAAAACAAAATAAATACATAACTGGCTTTCTTAGGCAGACAGCAGATGGTGCTCTATGCAACAGTACATTAAGTTCAGGCTTTTTCTACACTTCCCCTAAGGTGGAAGTCACTGATCATAATTTGATGCCATTATCCATTTAATTAGCGATGTTTCCTCTGTTATCCTCCAAAGTAAACTAGTTTTAGCTAATAGTCCACTTACTACATGTAATGTTAGGTTCACTCTACTTTGTGCTCCAATTAAGTTAGCCAGCAACAAAATGTTATGTACTGATTTTCAATAAACACCTAATTACGTTTTTCCTCCTCTTCCTTCTTCCCTGAGCAACGACAGCTTTGGCCTTTTTGATTCCAACTTAACTCTTTCCCTGTAAAAAGACTGGAGTGATGACAGCGGTCGGCTGGTTGGTGTGTGAACCTAGTATCAGTGCCGCTCTATCTTGGGCTAGCAAAAGACTGCGCACTCTTCAAAGAGCACCTTTTGGACTCTAATGTGCTTTTTATAAGTTGTAGTGGGTGTTGGTAATTCCACTAGGGCTGCAACTAATGATTATTTTAATAATCGATTAATCAGTCGATTATTTTTACGATTAATCAATGAATCGGACGACAAAAAAAGTTATATTTCCATTTCTTTTTTTCCAAAATAGAACATTTGGACTGAGCAAATAAGCGCACAAAAAACAAGTAGCTACTTAGGTGTTCTGTTATTAGGTAATAAATAATTTTGCTTCAAATGAAGTTTATGTTAACTAGATATTTAATACTTTTTATTTGTTCTGAGAGTTTAAAAATGTTTAAGTGTGTACTAAAGGGATGTGTATGTCTCGTTTTTCTGTAAGTGTTTTTAATTTGGGTTAGGGTTTACATCGCTCGGCAGCCAATCAGTGAGCTAGCATTGACGACCGCCTGCACATCAGGTAAACAGCTACACGACATTGCGAGTGACGCATTAATCGCGCAACACAACAAATCAATAATGAAATTTGTTGCCAACGCTTTTAATTGTCGATTTTTATCAATTTTATAGATTTGTTGTTCCAGCCCTAAATTCCACAAAATAATAGTAGGCTATATATATCAGTATTAACAGTATGCTGGTGATATAAAAAAACTAAACAAAAAGAAAATAAAACTTTCCCTCAGTGCGCTCCTATGATCATTTGCCGATACTGGCTATAGTCAGTATCGGCTCTGTAAATGGTAAATGGCTTGTACTTGTATAGCGCTTTAACTAGTCTTGACGACCTCCAAAGCGCTACATACTACAGTTTAGTCATTCACACCCTGGCTGTGGTGAGCTATGTTAGTAGCTACAGCTGCCCTGGGGCAGGGTGACAGAGGCGAGGCTGCCATACACCAGCGCCACCGGGCCCTCTGACCACCGCCAGCGGGCAATGCGGGTGAAGTGTCTTGCTCAAGGACATAACGACAGAGACAGTCAGAGCGGGAGACCAGCAATTGCAGGACGAACTCCCTAACCTCTCCGCCACCGTTGCCCGTAAATCAGCATGTTAATGTTTGCCTTATGAATTTTCATTCAAACTGAAAACTTTGCTATCACTTTTTTTCAACTTGGATTGACACTTTGTTATGTACTGTTTAAGTTCAAAGTGCCATGAAAAATGCTGTAACTCAACTTTTGTCTGCAATCTCTAATACCTTATGCCAGATTTCTTCCATTATATTTTTGTTTTTGTTTTTGTGGACATAGACATAAATAAATACATTAAGATGTACAAGCCCCGACACAATTCAAAAGGAAAATTTGTAATTATATAACACTTATATAATAAAAATGTAACTCTTAAGAGAAAGGCTGAACCTCATAAAAACTGATTGTTTGGCTGATGGACTAAGGAGGAGCTGAAGCATTGTGACACATGGTCTATGGCTGCCCCTTTTTCAACTGTGCTTCCATTGTTTGAGAGATGAGAAAATACCTTGTATTTTCCAGGAGTTGAGACAAACTTTTTTCCTGATTTGAGAACAGAGGGACAACACTTCCTTTCCCAGAACAATTTATCTCCCCTCTTGACAAGACTCCCTGCTATATTTACCCAACTAAAATTGCAGATGATATACTTCCAGCTGCAACACTCCACCTCCATAGCACATGGTCCTGTCAATCAGAGTTTTCAACAGAGCAGAATGGCCAGCAAACTACTCACAAGAAAGACACAAAAATTTAAATAGAGGCAGAAAAAAAAGACACCTTGCAAGGACTGATTCATATTTCTTTTACTGGAAGATTGTTGTTGTTAGGAGGAGCAGAGATCTATGTTATGATGAATTGAATTCTGAGCTGTCATTATGCGAACAGCTGGGCCTTTCCCGTGCCTCAAAACAACAGCAATTGTGCCTTTTAAAGGCTTTTGAATGTTCCATAGGCCTGACTTTTAAAGAAAGAGATTGAACAAGCAACAAGAACCTCAAGCATTCATCATAAACTTTTTCAAACTCATGTCATCTATCTCAGTTATCTCACTTATTTTATTTATTTATTTAACAAACCAGAAACCGCACTGTTTTTTTACCTGCCACCACTTGAATGTACATAAGATACCTTAAATCCTTACTGTATAAAAGTCACCTTAAATGTTTTTTTTGTTGTTGTTTTTTCCATCCATTGTATATATCCAGGTGCACTGTATATACTTCAGGCACCTTCTCCTCCTTTGTGCACCTTCTGTTGCTTATAAGAGCCAATGTCACAAGTGAATTTCTCCATTGTGAGATCAATAAAGTTCTATCTAATCTAATCCAAACTGAATAAAAAAAAATTAACTTCGCTTCTGATTAATTAATGCAGTGGCATTTGCAGCAATGATATTTCTTTGGGATTTGAAAGAAAGAAAAAGGTTCGGATAGAGAAGAAAAATGGAGCAAAAGGGAATGAGGTTAACTTTGTGTGGTGAATTCCTCCTCAGCCAGCAGTGCTTGTCCATCTCAGAGTAAAAGGGATTCCCTGGAGGAAGGCTAAAGCTGCAAGACCCTGCTTCTTACGAAGTTCCATGCGTGTTATATCTTACCCGCTGTTCGCATCTTGTACACACAGGGCAACAGTGTTTTGGAAGCTTCCAAAACGTTCATTGCCAAGGCATGCAGGACTGCTATTAGACCCAGCTTGGGGTCTCTCAGAGCTGAGGGAATGTTTTCAAATAGCAGTACTAGACACACACAAGAATGCAGCACTACACAAAGTCTGTCAGTAGTCGGCAGATCTTTCCTGATTTAAAATTACCTGATTGTCAGGTCAGATTTTTTTCAGTGCATGTTGACATTTTACATCCACATTTCTTTTCTATATTTTACAATCCTGAAAAATTTTGTATTGTACAGTATTTCTAACTACACAAAAAGTCATACTCCTAAATATTTACAGAATCAATTTACAGTTTCTGAATACACTTTTCACAAACTGCAGTCCTGCAACCTTTAGTTGCAATCCTGCTCCAACACATGAATCAAATTAATTACCTCCTCAATATATGTCAACAAGGTCTGCAGAGGCCTGGTAATGAGTCAATCATTTGATTTAGATGTGTTGAAACAGAGACGCATCCAATATTTGTAGCTCAGTAGTTCTCGTGGATCGGAGTTAGTAATTTAGCAAATATAAGGCAAGGACAACCACTACATTTGATTCAAACTGCTATGCTTCATAGCAAACATTTAACATCGATAAGAACCAACAGTTCTTTCAAGACACAAAGTCAACTATGAAAAGACAGGCAATATTATATGGATATTTATGAAAGGATTATAATGATAAATTCTAAATGACTGTGTTGGCACTGAGAGTATTGTTGGGACATTTTTTTTAAAGGGGACAGTGTGTAAGATTTACTCGCATTTAGTGGTGCACTAAATGAATTATGAACGACCGAGAAGCATGAGCAGGTGCCGCACTGTTAAGTGCATAATAACTACTACGGAAACCGCAAAGTGTCATAAATATGACAATGTAAAGTCAAAATACGGCTGAAAGAAGCATATGGTCGCCTGCTGGTATGACTTGTGTGAAGAATAGCAGCAACTGGTAACTGTTGCAACAGAGCTCGTCCAATGTTAGCTAACAAACAAGCTAGCCGTCTCTGCCAGGAGGACAGAGTAGTTGCTGGACTACAGTGCCTGGTTTCTAACAATGGCAAAATAAAGTTTGCCGTTATATTGAATTAAACTGCTTAAAATGTGAATGATGTAAAAAATAAATAAATTGATTCGCAATGTCTTAACTACAGCCATAAACGCTCTCTCATGACTCTGTTGTAAACAAACGCCTCATGCAGAGTATGTAAATTAGTTGATATGCTTGCGCCAAACGTCATTGCTTATTCCTGTTGTAGATGAATGCAGCGCCATTGAACGAAATAGAAACAAGCATGGCAGTGGCAGCAGGTCACTTCAAAACAGAGCACCCTAAAGCCAACTTAAAGTCAACAGTGTGGCAGCATTTTGGTTTTCCAGTGTTTACAAAAGAAAATGGCAAGAAAACTACAGACAGGACAAAGACAGCATGTAAGCATTGCAAGAGATTGATAACGCACTCAAATAGTAAGACCAACATATTAGCCGGCACCACAGCGAGCTATGCTTGCCACCGACACCGCCATAGGAGAAAAGCTTAGCAAGGGGACAAACTACACTGACTACCACATTTGCAAGTCCTAACTCCAGTGTAAAGGCCAAAGCGATTATAAGGTTTATATTATTCATTGCTGTTTAGCTAAAAACATGAGACCATTTTCAACTGTAGAAAACACTTTATACACCCTCCCTTCACATTCACACTTCAGCCAGATGGTAATGCCCGAACTCTACAGGCAAGTCAAAACTTAAGTTGTTGAGGTGCTTGAAAAGACTGATAGTGTACATCTATGGCAACGCAAAGTTATCTTACATTTACAACTCATGTCATCAACGACGCTCAGCCTGGCGGGGGGCGAGTAAAGCCTGGCGGCTCACCAGGCTTATAATACGGTGATATAATATATAATATCACCGTATAATACGGTGGGCAAAACCCTGCTGTTGTCAAGGATAATGCAAGAGACATGGATGTTGCTGTAAGAGAAGCTGGACTCCGGCCCCATGTTATAAGTGTTTTGTTCATACACTGAACTTGGCAACTCAGGCAGGTTTGGCTGTGTCCCATGTATCTCGTCTGTTAAGGTCGTATAAGGTGCATTGTCGCCTTCTTTCACTGCAGCCCTACTGCCACCACAGTGTTAGCTGCCAAACAAAAGGCATTTGACCAGGACAAGCACCACAAGCTTATTATGGATGTTATGGAACAGCAGTCTGGACATGGTTGAACGCCATCGGGAGCAACAGGCAGCTGTTCCAACAGCTCTTCTTAGCATAGACATAAGACGGAATGAACGGGAAATTCTGACATTCGTAATGCCAAGGAAACCTCTGAACCTTTAAAAACTGCCACCACTGTGCTCAGTGATGAAAACAATCATGCAAAACAATCATAATAAACAATCATTATTTCCCTAAAATACATGATTTAGCCAAGCATGGAACGTAAAGAACGTGACTCAACCACAGTGACTGCAATGAAGGCAGCTATCCTGAGCAATCTATCAGACAGATATGCAGGGAATACAACCACCTGCTGGAATGCACTGCAGTGGACCCCAAGTTTCGCACCCTACATAATCTAGAGCAGGGATTCCCAAAGTGTGGTTCGCGCACCCCTGGGGGTGCGTGAGCTGCCACTAGGGGGTGCGCGAGCTGAAATCTGTAATGGCGGTTTGACAGTGTTTTTCCCCCCACACCATAAAGACGTGTAAATAATCATTTCCTTTGTGGAAACAAAAATCAAAACAGCAAATTTAATAAATAAATAAAATTTATTGACATGAAAATCTGTTTATTTTAAAAAGTGTTGTTCTACACTTCATTATAATATGAATTTATCTTCTTCTACGCATTGTGCTTCAATGCGTAGAAGAAGCAGCTTGTGGCCTCTATTTCATTCATTCTCGCAAATATGCTCAGTTGGCTGAAACCAGCGAATCGGAGGCAACAGGTGAGTGAATTGCAAACCATTGACAAATGTCTCTCCAACTCTTTACTCGCTTCACGTTGTGTACGTCAGTAGAGGGACAATTGAATTCGGGCCAAAAGTTTTTAAAAGCTTAAATTGAGCGACCAGTCTCTCTTTCGATCGCGCAGCGCCTCCAACCAGCGCTGCTCCTGTTGGGGTGACTCTGAACCTCTACCAGCACTGACGCGCATGACTCGCCCACCCCGCTGCAGCCTCCGCGATTTATTGACTCTTCACGCACAGAGCTGCAATACGTTTCATTGAGAGTCAGACAGGCGCAGTTCATTTTATAGATGCGGTTTTAGCGCATATTCAGACAAACCGAGGGTGGGGCTGAGGGGAGCTGAGGTGTGTTGCCCTGGGCGTGTTTACCTGCTAAATGTAGCCGCTGTAAAAGTTTTTTTTTTCTCTGATTAATAACATATTTATGGAGCGCTCTGTTATTGTTACTCTGGTCTGCAGTTGTCTCTCTCTCGAGCGCGTGCGTGTCATCGGACACAAATCAAAGTTCTGTAAATTGTGACTCAGATTAAGAAGCTGGTGCACAAAAAAAGTGAGAACAACACAGGTAGATCATCAGTTTAATCCTTTGCTTCAGAGACGTTTCAGGTTGTGGAGGTGTGGCCGATCTGAGCGTCTCTTTCTTTCTCTCGCTCCAGGCTGAGCCACTGATGCACCTGCAAAAGCCTCAGTATTCTGTTGTGGATGTTGCAACTTTATTGCAGTTTAATTCAAATTATGTTCTAATTTTATTCCCACAACTTTTGTTAAGATGGTTGAATTAATGTAACTGCAACAGAATTTTTTCTTTTTTTGTGGTGGGGGGGGGGGGGGGGTGCGCCAAGCCGGTTGGGACACTGAAGGGGGTGCGCGGCTGAAAAAGTTTGGGAACCCCTGATCTAGAGGAACACCTGTGTGAAGAAGTGTTTCACAGGATCAAGGATAAAGCTGTGCAGCTACTCCATCAGGTATTAACTATATTCATTTTTTGTTGTGATAACTATTTCTTGTTGCTGTTGCTAAGTTAAACACATTATATATATATATATATATAGCATCTCTCAAGATAAAAATCACAAATCTGCTTTACAACAGAAGATAAAAACAGAAAAAAAATAAAAGCAGATTTAAAAAGATATGTTTAAAAGAAATCACTGAGTCTCCTGATCTCACCGTCAGAGGGAGGAAGTTCCAGACTCTTGGAGCAACAGAACAAAAAGCTCCATCTCACTTAGTTTTAAATTTAGTATGGGGAACAATGAGCAGGTCTTGATCACTCAGAGCCCTAGTGGGGATGTAGGGGTGTAATAACTCAGCGATGTACACTGATGTCTGTCCATACAGACCTCTCCAAGTCAAAACTAAGATTTTGAAAAGCACTCTATAATAAACCGGGAGCCAATGAAGCCGTTTGAGAAGTAGAGTAACATGACAGAATTTAGAAGATCTTGTCAGGAGCCTAGCTGCAGCATTTTGAACAGACTGCAACCGGTCTATTGATGTTTTGGTAAGACGTGTAAAGCGCATCGCATGAATTAAAGTTTCCATCTCAGGATGAGAGACAATAGGGTTACGTCTGGCAAGATTTCGCAGATGGCAGAAACGGCAACAAAGCAGAGATTTAACATGATTTTCAAATGTAAAACCTGAATCAAGGACAGGGTTTCCACTACACGCAATTCATCGTGGTGCACTGCCACGGCAAAATAGAATATATTTTTAATATCTGTTAAAACAATGTAAAGCATGAGATATAGCTTATATGATGTATAGGTCTATATTTGTGAAATTATACTAACCATAATCAGAGTTTAAAATGAATTTAAATGTCAAGAAATGAAATGAAAAACCATCAACGCCTGATCCTTCCTGTTTGTTTGCAAATGTCGCAGCTGGCTGCTACCGCGCAGTGCGCTGCTCTGCACTGTGTCACAGACACGCCACAGATGCTGCTGCCTTGTCCTGAAAGCTCCGCATGCAGTCAGAGAAAAGGGGCGATTCGCCTCTCACGACCACCTCCTGATCAGGAATCGGACGGTCGGTTGAAAATCAAACACGTTTGAAAATCAGTCGGCCCTCGTGAGTGATCGTGAGCGCGTCCTGCTGTTGAAGCGGAGTTAAGACCGTCTACGAGCCGATTTCCCCGACGTCGCGCACTGCACACGCGCAAACAAGTAGATTCTTCTTTGTCTTCTCAAACGAAAACATAGGAGCGGAGAGAAGGATGATGGCGTTACGTGTGACACGGAGTCAAACTACAGAGGAGCAACTCTTAGAATTTCCAAAGCAGCGCGTTTTGTTCTAGTGAGCCTCATATTTAACAGTGAGCATCGACACTTCCGCCTTTTTCTTCTTCTACTGTTGACATTTGGCTTCCGGGTAGACGAGTCCGAGTAGCGCCATCCTTCTACGGGGCTGAGTCCGACGTGTGGTTTTTGAACGCACTGTGTGAGCAGTCAGGTCGCATCAGAGCGTCGGGCCGTACAGTGTAAGAACAGATATGGTGAGCGGTGAACGTTTAAACCCTGCGGTTTCGTTGTACAGTTTGAGCTGTATACGAGTACCACGACTGAAAATATCGTACGGTGTATGCCCGGCATTAGTAGATCTAAAAAGGGCCTTTTGTTTTATCTACAGATGCTGCTCCAGACCACATACAAAGGGTAGAAGCAGCAATCATCATGTATAGAAGGGAAGAATCTAGACCTCTCAAAGGCTGTCCACTGGACTGGTGGAATAAGTATAGTAAGATCTACCCACTATTTTCTCCACTTGCAAAATCATACCTTACCACCCCAGCAACATCTTTACCAAGTGAATGCGTCTTCTCAACAGCAGGGGACATTGTTATTTCGCAAAGATCACAGCTTTTGCCTGAGAATGTTGACATTATAGTATTTCTTTAAAAAAAAATATATATGCCAAAGGAGCACTAGTTTACTTTTTGGTACCGAGTTTGGTACAGATCTATGTTCCCTGTGTTCTCTGGATACCCTGGTTAATACTCTCCAAACCAGTAATTCACTTTTTTTTCTGCAACACTTTAAAAGTTCACTCAAAATTCACATGACAACTGGATGGAAACATGTATACTTATTACAATAAATGTTGCAAATATTATGATACAAGTTACTCTATGTCTATCTCACCCATTCCCACCATCAAATCTATGTTATTTGCTTGCATTAATGAACCTCAAACACTCCTGATCTCATTGCTGGTTCATCATAGTTCCTGAACGGAACATCAGAGCTGCAGTTATAGCTATATGATTTGGAGATACGTGGCATTGTCATCTAGCCTTCAATTTAGTCAAACTCACTCAAATCATTCTGTTTCCCCATTTTTTCCACTCCTATAAGATACCTTCATGAAGATCTGATCAGGATTAGTTATTCACTGATTATATATGAGCATGTCAGTACTCATAATCTAATGGCTGTATATTTGGTATATGAACAGATTTATGATATTATATAGAACACCTTTCATATTAATTACCCTGATTAATGATCACCTGACCGACAACTGATAGTTTGTGAGACTGATGGGTTGTGTATCAGAATGTGATCAACAGCACAGAAGCACCACAGGCAAATACTGTTATTTTGGACAGTACAATTCGTCAATTAATTCATCTCAAAAAAAGGAAGCAATGGATTTTGTCAGGAACAGCAACATGTCAAAAAACATTTCCATTATGAGAAAAGAAACGAAAAAAGATGTAATGCTCACGTTATCTACAAACAGATCCTTCAAGGTTTGCAGCAAGAGGGTAGCAGCATCAGATTAAAAAAGCTAAAACGGTTTCCAGAACTCTGCTCAATAATTAAGGGAAAGTTCTGCAGTGTCTTTGCCACATTTCAGGCTTCAAACATACAGATATAAAACTGGAATTTTTTGTGAAGAATCAACAACAAGTGGGACACAATCATGAGGTGGAACGAAATTTATTGGATATTTCAAACTTTAACAAAAAAACCCTGAAAAATTTGGCATGCAAAATTATTCAGCCACCTTGAGTTAATACTTTGTAGTATTACCTTTTGCTGCAATTACAGCTGCAAGTCGCTTGGGGTACAGTTTTGCACATCGAGAGACTGCAATTTTTGCCCATTCCACCCTGCAAAACAGCTCGAGCTCAGTGAGGTTGGATGGAGAGCGTTTGTGAACAGCAGTTTTCAGTTCTTTCCACAGATTCTCAATTGGATTGAGGTCTGGACTTTGACTAGGCCATTCTAACACCTGAACATGTTTATTTGTGAACCATTACATTGTAGATTTTGCTTTACATTTTGGATCATTGTCTTGTTGGAAGATAAATCTCCGTCCCAGTCTCAGGTCTTTTGCAGACTCCAACAGCTATTCTTCCAGAATGGTCCTGTATTTGGCTCCATCCATCTTCCCATCAATTTTAACCATCTTCCCTGTTGCTGCTGAAGAAAAGCAGGCCCAAACCATGATGCTGCCACCACCATGTTTGACAGTGGGGATGGTGTGTTCAGGGTGAGGGGCTGTGTTGCTTTTACGCCAAACATAACGTTTTGCATTGTTGCCAAAAAGTTAGATTTTGGTTTCATCTGATCAGAGCACCTTCTTCCACATGATTGGTGTGTCTCCCAGGTGGCTTGTGGCAAACCTTAAACAAAACTTTTTATGGATATCCCTGAATGGCTTAGCACCTAAATACATCACAGACTTGTTATCAGTGTATTAACCCTCCAGACCACTAAGGTCGTCTGGCTCCAGCCTACTCTGCATACCTAGAACCAGAACCAAACACGGAGAAGCAGCATTTAGTTCCTATGCTCCACTTATCTGGAACAAACTTCCAGAAAACTGTAAAAGTGCGGAAAGCCTGAGTTCCTTTAAATCAAGATTAAAAACACATTTGTTTAGGATTGCCTTTGACTGTTCTAGTTAAACTGTTTTACTGAAACATCATTAGTTCAACTTTGTAGTCCAACCTTTTTTAATGTTTGCTTTTAGTTTCTGTTTTTCCATCTTCTATTTTGTTTCTACATTTTATTCCTGCTTGCTTTAATTCTGTTTTTTTTTTCCTGTAATTTAATCATGTAAAGCTTTGCACTTCGCATTGTTTCTGTACTGAAATGCGCTATACAAATAAATTTGCCTTCCCTTGCCTATGGACAGAGTCTCCCACCTCAGCTGTAGATCTCTGCAGTTCATCCAGAGTGATCATGGGCCTCTTGGCTGGGTCTCTGATCAGTCTTCTCCTTGTATGAGCTGAAAGTTTAGAGCAACGGCCGGGTCTTCGTGGATTTGCAGTGGTCTGATACTCCTTCTATTTCAATATTATCGCTTGCACAGTGCTCCTTGGGATGTTTAAAGCTTGGAAAATATTTTTGTATCCAAATTCGGCTTTAAACTTCTCCACAACAGTATCTCAAACCTGCCTGGTGTGTTCCTTGTTTTTCATGATGCTCTCTGCGCTTTAAACGGACCTCTGAGACTATCACAGAGCAGGTGCATTTATAGAGAGACTTGATTACACACAGGTGGATTCTATTTATCATCATCAGTCATTTAGGTCAACATTGGATCATTCAGAGATCCTCACTGAACTTCGGGAGAGAGTTTGCTGCACTGAAAGTAAAGGGGCCAATTAATTTTGCACACCCCACTTTTCAGTTTTTTATTTCTGAAAAAGTTTAAAATATCACATAAATTTCGTTCCACTTCATGATTGTGCCCCACTTCTTGTTGATTCTTCACAAAAATTACAGTTTTATATCTTTATGTTTGAAATGTGGCAAAAAGTCAAAAAGTTCAAGGGGGCAGAATACAAGGCACTGTATATTGGCATTTTAACAATTAAAGCAATTTATATTATGCGGACCAGCTTTTTGCATGTTTTTACAGGTTATTTAAATATTTATCATTGGTCCAACTCTTTTAAAGTGCAACTCACCCTGATGTAAAAGCATAACCCGCCCCCAGAAACATTTTGAAAATACCACCAAATTAGGTGGTTCCAAGAGACACAGCTAAGTTTGGGGATGAGCAGTGGGGGTTAAGCGGGGCTCAGGGCTGCAGTCAGGACGAGGCAAAATGACATGTTGAAACATGTACTGACAAGGTGATTTTACCACAGATTTGTCTTTTGAGGTGGAGGACTCAACGTGCTTACTCAGCGAAGACCGAAGCCGGCATTGCCGAGGCAATGGAGGACAGAATGGGTGCAGTTTCTGAGTGGTAAAGTGATGCAAGCAGCATCACTGCTGACATGTGCTAACAATCAAAGGTTAAACACGATTGATCAATGCTCTTTATGCTTGCCATTCCAACTCCTGAGTCTGACTCGCTACTGGGGAGCATCGCTAACTGAGATGTTTTTATACCCAAACAGGGGACTATGATGATGAAAGCATGTACCATTTGAACCAATAGCAAAATTCAACTGCAATAGCCACTGTACAACTCTAAGAGGGCAGTACTAAGACGGCTTTAAGACAAATATTGCTGAACTAAATAAGTTGACATAAAAATGTAAAAAACAAAATGCATTGTAACACTAAAGTAGCACTCTTAGTCCCAGTTTATACAGTTTATCTGCAAAAAAAGTAGATTTTGGAGTGAGTTAAACTTTAAGGTTGGAATACCTTCTTGCCATCACCCTTGAGCTCCCTCTGCAAGTCAGGACTCAGGCAATACCATGGGTTAAAGCAAACATAATCAGTTTGACTGAAAATTTTTTCAAGTCAGCCCACATATTCCCGGGCCGTGGACATCATGCCACATCAGTTACCTCACTTGCTTATTGTGCAAAGTCAACATTAACCAAATCTGGTAGGTCTACAATATCCATTGACCATTCCTGTATCTCTCCCACCTTTCAGCTTCAGAGCCTTGGCGTCATCCTGGACAGCCTCCCATCCTCTCCTTCACTTTCCACATCATCACCTGGTTAACTTTCATCTCGGCAGCATCAAGTTCTTCCTTCGCACTTTTGCCAAACTGGTTCACAGTCCACTCACCTCTTGACTTTACAATTTCAGCTCCCTTCCCTTCCTGTCCTCCAGAAAACCTCCATAAACTGCAGCTAGTACAAAGACAGCAGCTTCATCATTACATCATCTACTTCACTCCTGTACATTAACTCCACTGGCTCCCTGTCACATCCAATATAAACCAATCGTATGATCATACAAGGCCAACCACAACCATGGACAATGCAGGACACATAACCAACACTATGATGACGTCATATATTTTAATTTTACACAGATCGCACATTACAATAATCAGTCTGTTTTTCCTATTATTGCACAGTAATTTATTATCACAACTCACGAGTTTATAAAAAAGGCATCATTTAACTTTTTTGAAGTCTAATAAAACAGTTATATTTTAGCCCTGTGACTGGCGACCTGTCCAGGATGTAATCTGTGTCCCCGCCTAGGGAAAGCCACCTGCCGTCCCCCCCCCCCCCCAATTATCTTGTTTCCCCATCAGATAGGGCTTGACGTCACACCTGTACGGAAAAGCGGGTATAGAAAATCCATGGATGGATGGGATGTTAAATTTTTGAAAAGTTTAATAAAATTGCTCAAAGTTTATCAGAAAAGAACATAACTTGCTTTTTAAGATGAACACTTTAATTAGAAAAATGTTATTAAACTTTGCATAAAGTTAAATATTGCTGTAGGTAGTCTTGGCTGCTGTAGCTTGTCTCTCTGGCAGGTGATTTTGGGTTGAATAAAATGAGTCCATAGAACCACAGGAGGCTTTCTCAGCTGGTTCAGGTGCGACTTGGTTCTACAGTGTCGCTTCACATTGCGCTCCACTCTGTTTAAAAATAAAAAATAACTTCATAAAAGCTTTCCGAGAATCGCCTTTCTCTGGCCTCACCCAGTTAGAATCCGTTCTCCAGTCCATATTGTAGCTGCAGTTTATTTTTTTATTTATTGACGTAGTTTCCTTAATAATCTGCATGCATCAAAATCCTTGTGATTTTATTTAACGAGTGTCCTGGTAAGCAGCTGCTCCTGAGGTGGAGCTGCTGCTTATTGACTGACAGCCAATGCAGCTCTGCCTTCTTTGTTACAGAAAAGCGCAGGTGGAATTTTTTTACTGTTTCTGAATCAGACCCATTGAAATGCGGGACACTGTTTCACATTCCGACCGTTCTTAAAAAAGAAAAAGAAAAGAAAAAGCGCATCATGCTAAATTAGCCTGAGCTAGCGCGTAACTCTTTGAGTTTTAAATAAAGCGTAATAGCGCATCATAAGGAGATCCCTGTTTGGTTTATCAGCTAAGTTACTCGCAGCGAGGGAATAGACGCTGACAGGTGACGTGGCCACAGGTGGAAATAATTCATTAATTAACTGCAGGAGCAGCGACAGACACTTACCGATGAAGCTGTTGTCAACTGTTCATTCCGGTGAACTTTATGACCTGCTGGTTTGCATATATCCAAAGAAAACTTTAACCACCGCTACTTTCATTCATGTCATCTGAGGGCACTTTAAAATGCTCTCCCAAAAGTTAAAATGATGAAGCACCGATAAAACTCTGATTGGCAGATGTCCGCTTCACAAAGACCCGCCCTACTCTCTTTCTGATTGGCTAATGTCCCGGCTCTGCCAGGTTTCATTGGATGAAAGCAGCTTCTGTTTAATACCTTGCATAAAAAGTCTAGACGGAACTTTTTGCGCTCATTTTACAAATGACGGAAATCCGTCGCAGCGACGGAGAACTTTAGCCCCTGGGCTATACTGAATGGTCCTGAATACTGAATACATGGTAGTTAGTATTCTTTAAAACTGGCAAACCAGCGCCAAGCCTACCTTTTATGTTGTTGAGTATTTCCTTAAGATGGCCAAAGCTGTTCAGTAATGGGTCTTGTTCTTCATCCTGACGAGAAAAAAAAACAGCTTGTTGAGGTGATGTTCTGTTCTAGTCACACATCTAATTATTTTTTTCTTTGTGAACTGAATTTTAACAAGGCAAAATTAGTAATGTACCAGTGAAGTGTGGTTATTCCATCGAGAGTTTCTCTTAATAGCTCCAACAACCGTGGTTATTTCACCTTGGACAATGTAGATGTTTTTGTCGACCATGCTGCTTTTCTAATAGACGACAAAAATACAAGATAATTCAGTTAAGGCTTTTAAAAACAAAATACAGGACTTTAAAACAGCAATTCTACAATGATTCAACATTGTTTCCAACAGAAATCTCTAGATTATTTCTAGTTATAGTACGTTGCTCTAAAAGTAATTTTGCATTTTTTTTATCCTTTGGAGCATCTAAGGGTTTTTTTGACTAGTTTTTCATAAACTCTTATAAAAAACTGATATCACTGTAAAAGGGAAAAAAACTTTGTTATTTTGCTAGTGTTTGCATTAGTATTTTTTTAATAATCAATCATTAACTATGTGAAATATCCTCAACCCCAAGGCAAGTTTTTATTGTGGCAGACAAACAGGATAAACAATGGCAAACTGATCAAAAGAGAAAACAAGATAACATGTTTAACAAACAGTCATGGTTTTTACTCTAAATGGTGTAAGGACTGCTAAGGCAAACTTGCACATTAGCATAAAAACTCCAAAGTACTTTAATACCGATATACATAGACTATAACTATATAAATAACACATCCCAAACTCTCTGGCACATTCAGTTACATACATCTTTACACTATATTTCCATCTTTGTTTGTCAGGTTCATATTCATTTCAGACCAGTTTCTGAATAGGAAAAACATTGACTCCATCCAGACACTTAAATACTTTTTGCACTATATTTAGGTGCACCTCACGTTTTTTTCACAGCACTTTCATCACCACAGCATTATAAAGTATTGATTTTCCCCTTACAGACTGACAGCAATGCAAATAAATGATTAAATATGCAGATTAACACTATTAAATTCTAGTACAAACATATATTTAGAAAAATAAATGTAATAAAATAAAAAATGTACCGTAGTTGTTAATTTTAAAGTGCATGCCGATCTTAAAATTTCAGAAAGGATAAGATTCTGTAGGCAAGTGATGCATTTTGGACACACATTTTTCTCCACTTCTTTTTTGTCTGGCTTATGAATATAAGTAATCTACTAAGGTTGCACAATATTAGGAAACAATATGTGATAATGTTGGAGAATGCTGCAATAGGGCCACGTCTTGCATTAAATTAACAAGTAAATAAACACTGCTGTCTTTCTGCTTTGAATTCATCTTTATAAGAAAATGTTGCTTCTGGCCAAGGTCTGCTGATTGGGCATTAACACAATTTAATGCTATAGTTGGTAATCCTGTTCATCCCATCGTGAAAGTAGTCAATACATTATGCATTCAGAAAAAAGGAGGCTAAAAATTTTGATCTGAGAGCTGCAGGCCTGTGAAAACTCTGACCAATCCTTGGCCTTCGATTCGAATGGAAGGGGTTGGTCAGAGGATTGGTCCAGCTCTCATCTCATCCAGCCCTCTGTCCCTCAAGTTCTGGGGGTATCTCCTTATCTATTGGTTGTCCCACATGCCAATCATTCTGACATGCTCATGTAATGCCAATGGCACATTCCTTCTTAGTTTCCGCTTGTTGGCTGCACATGCGCACTTATAATGTTTATGTATCCGGTTAGCTTCGGTGTTAGCCATTCATTGTAGCGCTGCTGCTCAAACTGTAAACTTTGAACATGGCTGAGCGGAAAGAGGAAGGCCTCAGATGAAAGAATTAAGACCAGAGTGGATTTGGGAGATTTTTTCACGCAATCCCACTGAGGAGCAGAAGAGAAAAATCGCCGTCTCTACCTTTAAGCTAGGGACTTTTAACCTGACTTCCGCCAGATGTATGTTGCTCCGCCTAGCTTCACTCACATACATCTGGGACCTCTCCCATAGAGAGTGATTTCTCCAACCAATTTTATTGTCTGGCCAATCAGGACGCAGGGCTGGAGTTTCATAGATGTGACGTAGTGGAGACGCGACCATGACGTGAGACTGTTTTGATAGCAATGGCGGCTCGTCGAGGAAGCAAGCGTTAACATTGATGCTGCTATTTCTTCCGTGTTGTCCAATCTACCTAATATTGTTTCATTAAAAGAACATCAGAGAACGGCTCTGAAGGCTTTTGTTGGTGGAAACGATGTTTTCGCCCTTCTCCCGACCGGATTTGGCAAGTTTTGTTTTCCGGGGCGCGTCCGCTGCGGCCTCCTAATAGCGCAAACCATATTAGGAGGCCTTTAGTCCTCAACACGGTCGGCCCGGGATCGACTCCGACCCGCGGCGCTTTGCCGCCTGTCTTCCCCCCTCTTCCTGTCAGCTCACGGTCAATAAAATGCGTGCCACTAGAGCCGCAAACACATTAAAAAAAAAAAAGTTTTTTTTTTTTTTTTTCCTGCGTCGCTCTCATCAGCGTCACGGGTTGGCTTCGGTGTGAGTGGTTGAAATAGCACGTCGATAAAGATGACAGACAAGTGGCTTATCCAATCATATGCAAGGAGTTTTGATAAGGCCCAGCCTTCAATAAAGGCAATTCCTATGGAGGTGTCCCAGATGTATGTGAGTGAAGCTAGGTGGAGCGACATATATCTGGCGGAAGTCAGGTTAGGGGACTTTCACTGTTTTCATAGACTTTGAAGACTGGTTTTAACAGATTTTGTATTCACAACTGAAAGACACTTAAATGCTTCTCCTGAAGGATTACAGACTACAGGATTTAAGAAACCAACTGAACGCTTCAAACGCCCATGGAAACTTTCGCAAGAACAAACATACCAGTAGGTGGCAATAAAGAAGATGTTCTCAGAATAAGAACAGGCTGTATACAGGATATGCCCCAGGGTATTATAAGCCTCACCCCCGCCAAGCTAAGCGGGGGTGAGGCTTTTGTGCATTTTAATGTGCATTTTAAATGCTTCCGAGTCTGAGAGCGACATAAAACGGTCATTAAAGCTCCCGTGTGAGAGAAAACCTCCCGGTCTAAGTGGCTAACGCGCCAGCTGTTATTAGCTTGATGCATGGTTGTTTGCGCTCTTCTCAGAACCCATAACAACACCTACTGCCAGGATTAGCACATTTTTCAAACCCTGTAATACAAATATGAGGATGATCATGTCTGTTTCTACTCGATTACTATTAAACATTAAAGCTTAATATAGCACGTTCTCAACAAGAAAATAGTTCTATGGTCATTTTCAGCTATATTCTGTGATATTAATGAAAAGCTAAGTGGAAGAAAAATCCCACCTACCCCCCAAAAAAGATGCAGTACTATGTTACTGTGTTGTTAACTAACTGAATACTACTGACCCAACTGGAAATGCATGTTGCTATCAAAAAGCGAGGCTGGATGTGACATCAGAGCTCTGGGAGCTGACTTTTGTTCTACTTTATTTGTAATGAAACAACATTATAGTTATTAACACGAACAGCAGTAAGTATAAAAACAACCTTATTTTTAAATTTACACTACCGTTCAAAAGTTTGGGGTCACATTGAAATGTTCTTATTTTTTAAGGAAAAGCACTGTACTTTTCAATGAAGATAACTTTAAACTAGTCTTAACTTTAAAGAAACACACTCTATACATTGCTAATGTGGTAAATGACTATTCTAGCTGCAAATGTCTGGTTTTTGGTGCAATATCTACATAGGTGTATAGAGGCCCATTTCCAGCAACTATCACTCCAGTGTTCTAATAGTACAATGTGTTTGCTCATTGGCTCAGAAGGCTAATTGATGATTAGAAAACCCTTGTGCAATCATGTTCACACATCTGAAAACAGTTTAGCTCGTTACAGAAGCTACAAAACTGACCTTCCTTTGAGCAGATTGAGTTTCTGGAGCATCACATTTGTGGGGTCAATTAAACGCTCAAAATGGCCAGAAAAAGAGAACTTTCATCTGAAACTCGACAGTCTATTCTTGTTCTTAGAAATGAAGGCTATTCCATGCGAGAAATTGCTAAGAAATTGAAGATTTCCTACAACAGTGTGTACTACTCCCTTCAGAGGACAGCACAAACAGGCTCTAACCAGAGTAGAAAAAGAAGTGGAAGGCCGTGTTGCACAACTGAGCAAGAAGATAAGTACATTAGAGTCTCTAGTTTGAGAAACAGCGCCTCACAGGTCCCCAACTGGCATCTTCATTAAATAGTACCCGCAAAACACCAGTGTCTACATCTACAGTGAAGAGGCGGCTGCGGGATTCTGGGCTTCAAGGCAGAGTGGCAAAGAAAAAGCCATATCTGAGACTGGCCAATAAAAGAAAAGGATTAAGATGGGCAAAAGAACACAGACATTGGACAGAGGAAGACTGGAAAAAAGTGTTGTGGACGGATGAATCCAGGTTTGAGGTGTTTGGATCACAAAGAAGAACGCTTGTGAGACGCAGAACAAATGAAAAGATGCTGGAAGAATGCCTGACGCCATCTGTTAAGCATGGTGGAGGTAATGTGATGGTCTAGGGTTGCTTTGGTGCTGGTAAGGTGGGAGATTTGTACAGGGTAAAAGGGATTCTGAATAAGGAAGGCTATCACTCCATTTTGCAACGCCATGCCATACCCAGTGGACAGGGCTTGATTGGAGCCAATTTCATACTACAACAGGACAATGACCCTAAACACACCTCCAAACTGTGCAAGAACTATTTAGAGCAGAAGCAGGCAGCTGGTATTCTATCGGTAATGGAGTGGCCAGCGCAGTCACCAGATCTGAACCCCATTGAGCTGTTGTGGGAGCAGCTTGACTGTATGGTACGCAAGAAGTGCCCATCCAACCAATCCAACTTGTGGGAGCTGCTTATGGAAGCGTGGGGTGCAATTTCTCCA
Organism: Fundulus diaphanus; assembly: GCA_037039145.1. Lineage (NCBI taxonomy): Eukaryota > Metazoa > Chordata > Actinopteri > Cyprinodontiformes > Fundulidae > Fundulus > Fundulus diaphanus. Next base: position 5,568,844 of record CM073121.1, on the reverse strand, counting down.
GATTACCTCAACAAATTAACAGCCAGAATGCCAAAGGTCTGCAATGCTGTAATTGCTGCAAATGGAGGATTCTTTGACGAAAGCAAAGTTTGATGTAAAAAAAATCTTATTTGAAATACAAATCATTATTTCTAACCTTGTCAATGTCTTGACTCAATTTTCTATTCATTTCACAACGTATGGTGGTGAATAAGTGTGACTTTTCATGGAAAACACAATTGTTTGGGTGACCCCAAACCTTTGAACGGTAGTGTACCTTTCTGATCATTTATCTGTACTCTAGACCTTTAACTCACAAAATATCAAAATGTAGATCAACCAAGAATCCACAAGAAAAAAACAATTAAAAGTGAAACAATGCTCTTTTTGCTTATAACATAAAAATTGTAAAACAAAAACATTTGATGACCTCAAATTACAGAAAAAAGGTCTAGATTGTGACTATAAAAATTACTAATAATAGTCAAATGTATCAGAGCATCTCAAAACTATTTAAAATAACTGCTCTATATGTTAGACATTAAACACACCACACAAAGTCATAAAATAGGAAATGATTCTAAGTCGTAACTACAGAAGCCAGACAGTGACTTTAATAACCCTGAACAAGAAGTCTCATCAATACAAAAGCTACATAGGCTCTGTGCCAAGAACACAAGCATGTAAAAAGCCTCAGGTTTGAGAGAACCTAGTGAAATGTGAACACATTTGCAATAGTACTTGTGTACTAGTAGTACTATCCTAGGATCCAACCATCACTACTTGGAACTAGGATCCAACCATCACTGTAGGGGGATGAGATTTACTATAAGCACTCACACACTGCAAGTAGGCAGACAGCTCTGCATTTATCAAACGAGTAATGATGTGGCCTTGGAACATGTTTTTGCTTTTTTAAAGAAACTTTCAAGCGTTTTCTTTTTTGGTGCTGGCTCTGATAATGCCGGCGCTTTACAAGGCTGTGAAGGAGATGACCCTGCAGCACCTTGGTCACACATTATGGCTCAGTACTTTATTTCAACCAACCTTTCTGTACTAATGTATGTTGTTTTGAATCTGGTATCCACAAATGATGCCATATCAGCAGGGTGCCAGAGGAAGGGTCATCAAATTTCTCCCAGTGGAAAAACAGGATGGATACTTATGGGACTTTTCTACGAACTCTACTGTGGCAAACTCTACTCCACATTGTGTGCTTAGAGAGTTTTTCCAACAGGCTTTTTTTTCCCCTTCCTGGCAGTTTTTTTTTAATCCTACTCAGAAGGTAGTACGGTGATTGTTGAGTAGAGCTCTTACGTGAGCAGACTGCTAGTCATTGATCGGCCATGGGTGTAGCCAGCCAGCCACCGCTGACTGGTCGTGGGTGTGGCCGACCAGCCAACCAGTCGACAGTGGAGCGAGGGGGAAAAAAAAAAGTTTATCGTGATTTGTCAACTCATTACTACAGTGAGGGAAAACTAGCTTCACTACATTGAAAGTTGTGAAGTTGTGTCTACAAAGACTGTGTGGTTCAATAAGTAGTTCACGGCCGCTGATCTGTCCAGTGTTGTGTCGTAGAGGGCAGAGCAGCTGCTACCGCTTTCTGTGTGTGAGAATGAGAGAGTAAGATCAGAGCCATGTCAGTGCCTGATCTAATGTGATCCAGATGTCTGGTAGATTTTATTTTAATCCTTAAAAGACATTTAAAGAAATTCTTGCATTTACATTATTTTTTTGTGTTTTTATTTAAATTATTATTTCTTTGTGTTTCAGCCATTTCTCATATTTTTTCAAAGTTAATGATACACAATAATGCTTAATAGCAGCAGGGTGCAAAACCAAGGTGCGGCTTAAAGCAGGGGTTAAAGCAAAAATAATCAATTTGACTGAAAATCTTTTCTAGTCAGCCCATATATTCCCGGGGCCGTGGACGTCATGCCACATTAATAACCACATCATCTACTTCACACCTGTACATTAACTCCACTGTCACATTCAATAGAAATCAATCCTATGATCATACAAAGCCAACAACAGCCATGGACAAAGAGGGACACATAACCAACACTATCATGACGTCATACATTTTAATTTGACACAGATCGCACATTACAATAATCAGTCTCTGCTTTGCCCATTATCGCTCACCAATTAAATATCACACCTCATGCGTTTATAAAAAGCCATTATTTAACTTTTTTGAAGTTTATAAAAACGGTTATATTTTAGCCCTGTGTTACGTCAAGACGCGTTTCCCCATCAGATACGGCATGACGTAACACCTGTACGGAAAAGCAAGTATAGAAAATCCATGGATGGGAGGTTAAAAAAAGGTAACTTGCTTTTAAAGATGAACATTTTTAATTAGAAAAATGTTATTAAACGTCTGCGTAAAGTTAAATATTGTTGAAATTTGTGTTTCAAAGTTAATGTACCTGCTGGATGGTGAGTTCCATGGGCCATCCATAAATCTTCTCCCCACTGAGCCTTCCAAAGTTTATAGTCACTATCAATGGAATAGTCACTATCAATCAATGGAAAGAGACAATGGAGTCTCTTGAAGCCAACCAAAATCAGCACCACAACTTTTTGCAAACAGAAATAAAGCTTTTCTTTTAGTGATATCCCTCAGTCCTCGAGCATTAACTGAGAAGAAAAAAAAAACAAGATGCGTCTGAGATTTAGTCGAACTTAACTGGGAACATAGAACTTCTCCTGCATAATAGGTTGAATGGGATCCGACGAAACAGTCATTCAATTTCCTTGCCATCCACAAAAGCTCGTCCTCCTACAAAGTATGCGATCTTCTTATCCATCTTGGATTGTTGGCCACAGCCGGCTTCGTTTCTCGCGGTCTTCCACAGAAAGATCTTCTTTGAACAGGAGATTTCTTTGCTTCAAGTAGCCAGAATTCTTTGCCATTTTCCAGATCAAGTTGCGGAAGTACATCATAGAGAATTGGATGATCATATCTCGAGGGTGCGGTTTGGTTGGATGTTTTCTACCTAGCCGATATACTGAATCAATCACCTCGATAAACTTCTCTTTGTAGTTTGGGATTATATTCTGAGATACCTCCACCACCTTGAGCCTAACATCTTCCGTCCCTTCTTCGGGCATGCCGCGGAGCCGCAGATTCCACCGCTTCTTCTCACGTGCTAGCTCCAGCACTTTGTTTGCCAATGCTTGAATCTTTTCCTCAGCTTTGCTGACTTGGCTGACCATGGTGTGCAGTGTGCTTTTAATATCTTGTATGTCAGCGGAGAGAAAATTAATAGTAGACTTCAAGTCATCGATGCATTTCCCAATAGATGTCCCTTGCTCCTCGATAGCTAGCTATAGCATCGCTATCACGTTCTCTGCTGCGGCTTGCTCCATTTTACCTTTCTTGGTAGACGGTGACTTCGTAGGAGTACCAGATGACCTTCAGTTTTGCGTTTTGATGTAAAAGTTGAAGACATTACAAATATATCTGTTCCGACAGGAGAATAATAAAGTTGGAGGAAAGTTCCGAACGTCTAAACGCTAGCCGCCATCTTGGCTCCTCTTTATCAGCTAAATTGCTGGAAGCGAGGGAATAAACACTGACAAGTGACATGGCCACAGGAGGAAATAACTCATTAATTAACTGCAAGAGCAGCGACAGACACGCTTACCAAGGTAAGTTGTCAGCTGTTCATTCCACTGAACTTTCTGACCTGCTGGTTCACATAAATTCAAAGAAACCCGTTTGACCACCACTACTTTCATTCATACCATCTGTGGTCAGTTTGAGATGTTCTTCCAAAAGTTAAAATGATTAAAACACAAATAAACCAGATGTCTGCTTTGCAAAGACCCGCCCTACTCTCTTTCTGATTGGCTAATGTCCCGGCTCTGCCAGATTTCATTGGTTGAGCGCAGCTTCTGTTTAAAACCTTGAATGAAAAGTCTAGATGGCACTTTTTGCACTCATTTTCGAAATGACGGAAATCCGTCGCAGCGACGGAGAACTTTAACCCCTGGCTTAAAGCCACCGCCTTACCAGGTCTGTTGAAAACCAAAACCAGTACAGTGGGGCGGCGCTCAGGTGGGACGAGTAGACTGGTGCAAGGTAGACAGGAGCCATAGAAAAGTTCCATTAGATATTGGGTCAAAGGAGTTCCATCTTCATTAACTGCCAAAATACTGGCAAGGAAGAGATGTAGCACAGGTTGGATACAGCAGGGTTGTCGGCAGCGCATTTCAGCGTAATGGAATGTTACTCTGAAAGTTGTCAAAGTTCTGCTGAAATTAGACCGCTCTTGAACATGCAGCAGCGCAGCTATAAACCTCCCGAACAGCACAAGCTAACACTAGCTGTTATTAGCGAACACTACGCAACGCTCAGCTGCGGGAATGCATCTAGAGAAGCAGCAGAACGACACATCAGCGCGTGCACCAGCCGCCCACCACTTGAGTTAAGGGCCTTGTGCCCTAACTCAAGGTCTTTCAGGTCTTGCCAAATCAGAAGTCTTCATGGTTTTTCCTTTTTTTTTTTTTTTTGCAAATAAGAACACGCTCAATATGAGAGTCTTTCGTGATTCTTTCTGAAAGTAAAGGGGAAAAAAAACCTACTATATGATACTGTAAATAAATTGAGTAAACCAATCACCCAGCCTAGCACTTAACAAAAGTGTGTACATAATCTCAGATTTTACATCAGCTTTAAAAAAAATAAATTTTGACAAATGGTAAATGGCCTGTACTTGTAGAGCGCTTTATCAAGTCCAATGACCCCAAATCACTTCACACGACATTCAGTCATTCACACCCTGATGGCGATAAGCTACACTGTAGCCACCGCTGCTCTGCTGCAGGCTGACAGAAGTGAGGCTGCCACACATCAGCACCACTGGGCCCTCTGACCACCACCAGCAGACAATGCGGGTGAAATGTCTACCCCGGATCAAACGAGCAACCAGCTGGTTACAGGAAAAACTCCCTAACACTTGCGCATCCTAGGCAGATGTACAGCACAATTTAACAGGATGAAAAACATGCTACACAATTGTTTTAAAAAGGTATGAAAACAAATATATTAAAGCACAACAAAAAAAATTTTGCTATATTTTCTTCATTTTTGCTATAAACCAAAATGCATAAATAGATTGTTCTTTTTGAATAGGCATTTCATTTAATGGTTAAATCAAATGCTATCTTGCTTATGTCCACTGTTCCTGACTTCTATTTAAAGAAAGGTAAACATACACAGCACACTCACCAATTCCATGGTGCAAAAGAATGGCCAAACCACTGTATTGATCCCCCCATTTCCTACATTGCTTTGATTAGGTTGTGCCCGTTATCCATGGTGATGCACACCTGACGACTTTATAACTCACACTGGTTGATGTAATGTAGAGTTAGGAAACGGATCATGAGGGTGGATAGTCCAGAGATCCATAGCTTTTGGGCCATATTTTCTGTTTCTGAAATGTACAACTCTGGCAAGGTCTCTGTGAAAAAATGTGTTTTAAGATCTTTGAATAGAGGCTTTTCAACAACACTGACAGGAGACGCGTCTTGGGCAATACATTTTGTTTCTGCATCTGTGATTTTTCTCAACTTTGTGGTTTTCCTGTTGTATGGGATGGCTTTGGCAAAAATTCCAACATTTGTCATCATGCAGTAGATGACTTTTCAGGTGGAATAATTGCTGGTAGTTCTATCTTTAGCAGCATTGGTTTAAAAGTATGTTTTGCAAACTACAGCGGTTGTTTTTAAACATCTTCCTTGGTAAATCCAACAAACTGTAAGATTTTTGTTCCAGTAATGATTCCCCTTTGGATATAGCTCATCTGACTCCTCTTCAGTTACAGTATCATTCACTTGACCATTTGAAACTCCTACTGTCAGCATATTCCCCCCAGAAAAATGTCTGGTTGTGTTTTGTTTCATTGACTCTAGCCTTTACAATCTTAAATGATAGGGACAAAATAAAAATTTGTTTAAGTGGACCAATGATAACAAGGAAAAACCTAAATATGTGATAGTTTTTTTGTCCTTTATAAAAGGTTCCTATCTGGAGTTCCAAGATATTTGAATTTCAGAGAGGTACGTGATGTTGTTTAAATTTGCTTTACATTTCACTGTCACTTATGTTGACACAATTTAGAAATCTGTGACCACAAGTTGACACTTAAAAAGGTATAAAGCAGTGGTCTCAAACTCAAATCCTTGAGGGCTGGTGTCCTGCAACTTTTAGATGGATCCCTTGTCCTACACATCAAATAACTAAACTACCTCACTAGCATGCAGTCAAGTTCTGCTAATGAACTCCTATCAGAGTCAGGTGAGTTGATGCAGAGACGCATCTAAAAGTCCTTGATGACTGAGGTTTGAGAGCGCTGGTATAAAGCATAATCAAAATCTAATCAAAATGTAAAAAAATTAGAAGTAGTTAGGCTTGAATATTATAGTCGCTGAATTTATATTTATATTTATTTTTCTTTTTTTCCTTTTACAGCAAACGATTAAAGTGCTTGTTATCCTACCTTCACTGTGCTATGCACATATGAATGTTTATATAAGTTTCAAAAATGAAACACTGCTACTGTGCATATTGTGAGTCTGCAACCTTTACAATCCAAAATGCCATTTTTGCCTTCCTTGCTGAAACTGAAAGTAATTTAGAATCGATGAACATGAACATTTGAAAAACGACAACTTATCAGTTTTGATAAATATCTATTATAGGAAATGTGTTGTATTTTTAAAACAATAACTATTGTATTTCTGATTTAAGGGTTAAAAATTAATTTTAAAAAACTTGGTAACAAAACTGACATTGGTGTGATAAAGCAGTTTTCAACATAGTGACAACAAAAATATAGGTAGGTATACATGTCCTTCTGATAAGACATGTTTATGAGATTAAAAGTACTTTCAGAAAACAACAACCTTTAAAGCAGGCACTAAACATACTTTTCATCTAGCGAACATATTTGTATTAAAGCTTTCTTTTACTGGTCTGGTGGAATATACTAATTTAAAATTTGTTTTCATTAGCTGTAAGTGGAAAACCATAATTAACATAAAGGCTTGAAAACAGTTTATGTGGAATTAATCCATTACTGGTACGTTAACTGTTCTACCATTGTAAGAATTCAATTCAGTTATTCCATAAAAAAATCTAAACTGCTAAATCCTGCATTCGTTATGATATCTGTATACAGAAAAGATTGGTAGGTGCTTTTTAGCCAAAGTTATTAAGCGCCATTGAGGAGGGAAATTTACTCCTCCGTGGCCAATAATTTATTTTCTTTAATCTACAATGGCCGGCATAAATTTTTTTTCGTATACTTCTCAAAAAACTCTTGAGACTTATTTCTATGCATGGTTCTTTGAAAAATTGGACTGTTCCAACAGAAGGACAATTTGGACTTCAAATTGTATCACAATATTTTATGGTTCTTTTGTGATAACGATAAAAGTAATGATAAAAGACTAATAACAGCCTCTTTGCAGTCTTGTTTAGGTAACTGCATGGCTGTGATTCCGTGTCACAATAATTTTACCCACATAATACACAAATACTGCTCTTAAAAATCCTATACAGTCAAAATAGGCTTCATCAGGAAACCAGTTACACAAAGAAGTGTGATTGCTATATCTAAGCTGCACACGGTAAATGCATATTTTTGAAATGATTGATATTCGTTGATGCACTCAAGGATCCGAGGGTAAATCTCTGCTTTATGTCCTTTGCATTTTTATTTTATTTTTTTATTTTGCAAATTCTGTTGTCCGGGTCAACAGCAAAATCCAAACCAAAGAGGTTGAGGCATATACCAACGACATCAATTTAGTGAACATCAACATAAGGTTTACCAGAAAAGTAGCCAAGAACATGTTGCCTTTTCTGGACTGTACGGTACACATTGAAGAAGATTGGAGTCTCAAAACTGAGGTTTACCAGAAACCCACACACACAGATCAATATCTGCATTTTGATTCACATCATCCACTAGAGCACAAACTCTCTGTTATCAGAACTCTGAGCTATCGCACTGACAACATTCCCACTGCTACAGAGGACAAACAAAAAGAACACAAGCATGTCAGGAAATCACAGCAATCTTGTTACTCGAAATAACAGTTTCCTTGGCGGGGTAAAATTCTGATTAGGGTGCACATGATTCAGTGTAAATAGGTATCACCTGATATGTGGAATTTCCAGTATGAGGAATATCTGAATTGAGCGTCGGAAAGCTATGGTGCATTCAGGAGCATGGGACATTTCAGTTTTACAACGAAAAAGGCAGAAAACGGAACAGAACTTAACTGATACAATAATGTATTTATCCAGAAGCAGTGTGGGCTTTCTTACAATACTGAATGCTCTATAATTGTATTTCTGTTATTTTTGATTATGCACATCTGCTAGCTTTTTATTCTAAAAAATCTATAATATTACAGCAGCAAATTATCAAAGTTTTTCAAAGCCTGTTTAAAAGCTCCAAATGGGACTTCAGATCATACAGCAACAATTGTGCTGTCATTGTTTTACAGGGCATAATTTGCATTTGCTGACTCTTGTCCTTTAACTACTGATGGATATACAGGAATAGAGTCATACAAGTGTCAATTCCCAATTCTGCTTTTTTAAGGTTCACATTCAGTTCTCAAAAATTAAATGTTGAACATGGGTCAACACTCAGTAAAACCTTAAAGTAATCAAAAAGTAATCAAAAGTAATTTAGTTACATTACTTTTTAAAAGTAATCGAAAAAGTTACACTACAATTACATTTTAAACAAAGTAACTTGTAACTGTAATGGATTACATTTTTAAAGTAACTTACCCAACACTATATATATATATATATATATACACATACATACATACATACATATATATGTATATCTATATTAGGGCTGTCAAAATAACACGTTAATTTCGATTAATTAATTTGAAAAAAAATAACGGATTAAAAAAAATAACGCAGATTAATCGGTGAGGCGCGCCTCCCCTGGGGGGGCGCCAAAGAGTCACAGGGGAGGCGCGAGAA